>WITN01000012.1:0-455428 GCA_015025155.1 Lactarius quietus
CATCTTGTGATTGCAACACGGACAACCTGATCGTCAAGGCGGCGATAGGGCAAGACGAGCAATGGGGTAGACCACTCTACCTTTCTCAAGGTTGAGCAATCGAGCGGGCGGGCTAAAGGTGCGGCAAAGGTCGTACTGCTGCCACTGCATGTTGTCAGATGGATGAAGAGAGTTGTGGACGTGTCAGGGTGTGGTGCAACTACTACTCGTAGCCAGCCCGCTCCTTGGCTAACGAAAGTAATTGCAACCTTGGCAGCCTCCCCGAGCTGTTTGGTTCGAAGTGAGGCCATCAAGCTCCATGACCACAGGAAGGGTAACGACACTCCAGCAGAGACTCAACGAGATTCGTGACAAGGTTGATTTGTGGGAGGTGTATTCGGCTTTGGGGTGATTCTAGGGCTTTTGCGGTGCCTGCCTTCCCTCTGATTGTATACCTACTTGTATATAACTCTTAGCCGTAGAAACCTGAATACATGTTTTCTAAGTTATACCCCAAAATGTTGTATGCTACACCTTTTGTGGTACGCTACTTGGAAACTATGCACTTTTGAAATGATTACGTAATCAAGCTACTCATATTTTCCTCTTTAGCATTCGGTTTGGGCGTTCGAACCCGAACTGGACCGGAAATGTACCTGAACCGTGGTTCAGGTTCAGGGTTTGGGCAAAGACCCTGAACTGAACCCTCAGTCCAGTTTGGGGTTCAGGCAAATAGGCTCTGAACTGGACTGAACTGAACTTTCCCATCACTACCATCAGGGCATTGTCGTGTGCCATTGCAAGTGATATGAGAGTTGGGAGGATTAGATGTGTGGATGGAGTGGCCCTGCAGTGTGCTTTATTGAACCTGAGTGTCTCACAGAGTCATGGGAAACCACTTAGATACATACACCTTGATATTCATCTGACTAAGGTTGATCAGCTGGGTGCACATCATAGTATACACCTCAGGAAGCTTAGAAAGTCCTTCACATTCTTGAGCACATCAGAGTACACACTTTTGTTGTAAGGGCAACTCAGCACATGAGCCCGAAATCTTATCTTTTTGCCCCATTTCAGATCACTCAGCCAACTCTGGATTCTCTTCTACCACCCATGTTCTCCCTTATCAATGATCTCCCTAGTCATCTTATTTCAGACCATTTCTCTCCTTCTTCCTTTCCCCCATCTCCTCATCTCTTGCCTCTCCATCCACGTCACCCCTTCATTTGTCACTGATCCATCCCCATCGCTGGATATACCAAGCTCAAGATGACTCCTCATAGTGGCCTTGCAATCTGATCACTTGCCAACAATGAATACTCATTCTTCAACAATGTCCCTTTCACCCGATAATCCCTCAGTGCCCCACTACTGTCACTCTTTTCAACAACCTTCAACTCCAAAGGATAGTCCCTATTCATAACTGATGATGTTAGGTTGCGCTCTCTGTCTTGGGCACAGGCATGCCCTTGTTTTCTTTTGTCTTGTCACTACATACTGATTGTTTCCATATACCATTAGTGCACGACATTGTTATCATCGGTGCTGTACCTCGGCCTTGTCTTCCTGATCCCTGTTGCTCTCTTTCTCTACCTATGCATCCCTCATTGTGCCTTGTATCCACCTCACATTCTTGAGGGTCAACTCCTCCTTTCATTGGACAAATCATTTACCTTTTCCCCCTTCAGCTATTCCTCCCTCACAACTTTCGACTTAGACATTTTTGATTGCATTTGACCTTAGGTATGGCTCACCTGTATACAAGGGCTCACATTGTGTTCAATGATTTGTTGAACGTTCCCCCTCTTACTCTGTGTCTCTTTCATGTGATCTCTGCAGTAGATTCTGAGCTAGGTCTAAGAAGAAAGACAGCTTGAAATCACTTGCCTGTCATTACTGTTCTCATCTCCCTCAAAGATATATTTTTGTCTCTTTCCTCCTCAACCACTAACCATCCTTCCCTCTTCTTTTAGGTATCATTTCATCTTGGTCTGCTTACTCAGCCAAAGATTACTTAGGACTAGGGTCTTGCATACTTGTAAACTGCTCCTATTCCCTCATTCCAACAACTTCCTCAAACCCATATCCCACTCGCAATGTGTTTCACTTGGCTGCTGACTCACTCCTATACCTCCTACCTTGGTCCTCTGCTCCCTGCTGCATGACTCTCATGCATGCACTTTTGAGTGCATACATCATGATTGTAACTTGCAATGTGTTATCTATGTGTTTCAGGTTGCCCATGTGAGCTACCAACAGTCTCATTGTTCACCACTTGATCTGACCACAATCTGCCTTCAAGCTTTATGTGTCATATTCACTCAGGTGCAGCAGTCACCGTTGTCACTTATTGTGTTTATGTAGGGGTTGTTCATGGGTAACATAACAACCACATGTTGAGGACATGTCTAGTTCCTGTTCTTATCCTACTGATGATTTTATTTGAGCAGCAGAACTTTGACTGCTGTGAGTTGGAGCACGATGCACCATTTTGAGGTAGTTGCCATCCAGCATGTGGCACTCCTCAGGACTTGCCTTGGACCTTTTCAATCATCCAGGATACCTCAGCTTGTACATTGGTGAATCAAATTGAGTGCCTTATGCATCAAGCCAACATTTCTCTTGCAGGAATAGTGATGTATGTCCAATCTGCTGATAACTCAGCAGGTCTCCTTAGTTTCCTAAGCAGATGCAACAAAGACACCAGGCACAATCCACATTCTTTCCATGCCCATGTACAGCTTCCAGTGATGCCCCACTCAACTCCTCAACACTACACCACTGTGACACATCAAAATCAGCTTGATGACATCTTTAATCCTGTGTTTGATCTTGGTGTGCACAGTGGGGTGAAGGGTGATGTGTGAGTTGAATGTAATGACTGATATTAACATGTTGGCATGGTGTTGCTCTGGCCACCTTGGCTAATGTCCCTGACCTTGGCAAACATTTTGGGTTAGGTCTGGATTGAGGATGCCTGGCTTATTGCTCTTTATTCTCTCACTCCTTTAAGATTGACCATTGTCTCTGTCCAATGTGTTCTGTGCTACTAATATTTTTATCTCCCCTTTATTCTTGTTTCACCTTTGCATTGGCTTCATCAAATAAAGTGACATTTGTGTCAAACTGTGTCTCCACTACCAAGAGAAACACCCAAATTGGTGAGGTCCATCATCCATCACTCTGGCCTTGTCATTCCTCCTCTTTGTGTGTCTGACTTTATTTCTGATAAAATTCAGACAACTTGTACTAAAGACTAGTCTGGGGTGTAATTGCATTATCCTGTTCTATCTTTTATGCTACACATGCAGTGTGTACTCTCCAAATACTCTCCAAAGTGATGTGAGATGTAAAGAACCAAAGTGTGGAGAGTGAGAGTGAGATGGGCAAATGGGTGATGTGAGATGGGCACAAGTGGTAAAAGATGCATGACTGAAAGAGAAAGTGTGCCAATTAGTCATCTCCTGTCTTCCCTTCTAGTCACATCTGGTGCCCCCTCCTGCTGTCTCTTCACCTGCTTCACTACCCAGAAGAAAATGTATGTTTGTTTCTCTGTCATTGACATCATTGATGATTCATTGTATCACTTAGTTTATAAATCCCAGTTGTGTAGGGGTTTCAATGGATCCTGAAGTGTCATGTCAGCCCTTATCACCTTTCTCTCACCAGCATCTCACTTCTGAACATCCCACAATGGCCACCCATCCACAGCACATTGACCTGTGAGTTCTTTACTTGAAAACTTGTGCAGACAATAAGATCACATTGTTTCATACTAGTCATACAAGTTGCACTTCTGAAAAGATGTGGCCTCAACAAGCAAGGACACTGCCCAATCTCTCAGAGTCAGACCAGAATCTTTTGCTGGCATTGGGGCTGAAAGAGGTGTATAAGTGCATGGCAGATAATCACAAGTTTCACATTGATGTGGTGCAAATGGTTGTGCAGGAGGTTACAGCAAGGCAACAGAGCCTTGAGCAGGCAGACCAGGTATTGTGCTACATGCACAAGGCAGCAGAGTGCAAATATGCACATATGATGAAGCAACAGTTTTGTGAAGCCCTCTGTTCAGGAATGTACCAAACAGAAGAGAGAAACAGGGAGGACAAAAAGGAAGATGGTGGAAACTCATAGAAGAAGGTGTCCAGTCCTTTGGTCAGAAGTGGGTACATGGACAGAGATACTGACTCTGTGAAGCTGGAATTGATTAAGGTTACCACAAACTAGACAGACACCTTTCTGGGTTTTTAGGTTTTATAAATCTCATTCTTTCTGAGTATGCACAATTTTTGGGCACTTCTCAACATCAACAGCTCATATTGACCATTGAAAGCATGCCCCTGTTTACACTTCTCTGCTCAAGTGCAGAAACCAGCATGACCAATTCAGAGTTTACACAGTTGGTGGGCTCTTCTCAACATCAACAGCTCTTTGATCATTGAGAGCATGACCCCATTTCTTTCTCTGGCAAAGTGCAGAAACCAGAATAACCAATGTCAGAGTTTACACAGTTGTTGGGCTCTTCTCAACATGAATGACTCTTTGATCATTGAAAGCATGACCCTGTTTCTTTCTCTGCCCAAGTGCAGAAACCAGCACAACCAATGTCAGAGTATGCACAGTTGTTGGGCACTTCCCAACATCAACAGCTCTTTGATGATCAAGAGCATGACCCCCATTTCTTTCTCTGCCCAAGTGCAGAAACCAGCATGACCAATTTCAGAGTATGTGCAGTTGGTGGGCTCTTCTCAACATCAAAAGCTCTTTGATCATTGAGAGCATGACCCCATTTCTTTTTCTGGCAAAGTGCAGAAACCAGAATAACCAATTTCAGAGTTACAGCACTTTGATTATCAAAGACATGACCCTGTTTCTTTCTCCGCTTCTCTGCCCAAGTGCAGAAACTGGCATGACCAATATCAAAGTTCACACAGTTGTTGGGCACTTCTCAACATCAATGACTCTTTGATCATCAAGAGTATGACCCTGTTTCTTTCTCTGCCCAAGTGCAGAAATCAGCATAACCAAGAGTATGCACAGTTGGTGAGTGCCTCTCAAAATTGACAACTCTTTCATCATCAAATGTGTGACCCTGTTTCTTTTTCTGCTGACATGCAAGTGCAGAAACTTGCTTGACCAATGTTCTCATGGATAAATCAATTCAAGCTGTGCCTTTTTATATATGTGGTTGTGTCTGTTAGGATGGTCAACTCTGGCAGAAGACAGTACCAATCATGTTACATTCTGCTCAACCTGCCAGCAAGCAACGCAGGTGTTTACATGAGCACTGGAAGAATTGCCATGATTACCCAGAGGCGCATACCTGGGAGTCACGTGCAGAAGAAGACATCGAAGAAGAAGAAGCTGTACGTGCACTTGTAGCGGCAGAAGACGACAACTACCTCGCCTATGACGAGGCGTGCAAGATCCGCCAGCTCGTGAGTAACATGATCACTCGCGGTAGAGTCCCAGATGCTGGCGGGAAGGTTATAACAGGACGAGCAAGGGTCACGTGACACGGTCATGTGATGAAAACCCCAGGTCACGGGATCTGACCTAAGCAATAAACCAGGGGGCGCGCAGGATGGAAGAACAGTCCTGGGTCGCAGTATGTATCCGACCTAACCCATAACTCAGGGGACTCCGACGCAAAGGTAGCCAGTGGAACTTGGCGGAAGACAGTTGTGTCCTGAAGACGACCAACGATGACAAATAGCGATCGCGTGGTGTAAGACCCAAGACCTGAACGCTGGACGAACTCAGCGGGCCGGCCTTGTAGTTGGGACGTACTCCAACGGGCCGGGTTTGATCCCCTTTCGGGAAGGTGTCCAAGATGGATTAGTCCAAGGAGCGCCTGTGTTAGCGCCGAGGCCATTGCTTACTGACGCATGGCTGATTTGTGTTGTGGATGACATTTCCCACTTATGTTTACTGTTTTATTATTCACTTGCTTACTGATGTGATGAGGTGGGCTTATTGATGCCCCAAGGTTGCTTACTCACTGGTTGGAGGTGCTCAGTCACTCATTGGTGGGGACGCTTACTTATGGCTTATTGATGCCTTATTCATGTGCTGATTGATGTGAGTCATCATGCTTATTATTCATTACTCATACTATGTGTGTCGCCTTTGTGGCTTGACGGACAATTACTATATATACTGTACAAGCTGCTGCACTATAGTTCCTAGCTTAGTTGTCTTGAAATCCACCTGTATTACTCTCAGGAAAATCACAGACAGTCTTGAAGCAGAGTCATAGGCCAGTGAGGCTATTCTTGTTGCCAACTTAATTGTTAGGCGTTGCCACCTTGAAACGTACCTCAAGCTAGGCAGTAGGGAACCGATATTTTCCCTTGAGAACCGTTATTTTCCCCATACAAGTCGTTCCTGAGTTCAGAAGCCGTGCGCTTTGCTCAGAGTTAAAGCAAGGAAGACCCATCGGATCCAAGTCGGATCAACGTTTAGTGGAAATGTTACAAATCAAGATGGAAATGTTTAGACAGGGAATTGAACTGTCAGCCCAGAATCTTATGTATCAACTGTATATTCAGCTTGATTTGAGCAAAGGGACTGTGACTTCATCTCCACTTCTGGATAAGGTGTCAATGTTCTCAAAGATTAGCATGAGTCTCCAAAGGACGAGGGTATCCAAGATGTCTCCATCCCCCTTTTTTTTTGTTTTGATTCCATTAATGTGCACTTGCAGGAACTGACCCTATGTAGCACGTACACTAATACTACTTCTCTACTACTGCTTTCTGCATGTGTGAGTTCACCTCTGGAAAAGCAACTCCCTCAGCTGTAAAGGCTGACATTGTGCAGTGCCAAGCAGTAAGTAATGGGGGACCCATAAGTAAATAAGGTGTGAAGGGTTGCTGCAGGTGTAAAGTGTGGGCAGGTGGGGGGAGGTGGAGTGGGGCAGGGAGTGGGTGGGATGGGGTGGGGCAATGTGGTGTGTGGGGGAACATAGACCATAAACTGACCTCTCCTTCGGACCATCTCCTATCCTCTCCCTCCACCTATGGCAGCTACTTAGCATTGTCTTGGGGGAATGGAGGCTAAAGGCCCTTCACTGCAGGGAGTGTCAGTAACATGCACCTTAGGATGCTCTTTCCAGAGCTTGACTGATGCACTAGTGCTGAATATGTAAAGTAGTCTTGTGGAGATAATGTCTTGAATAAGTTTGCCATCTGGGTCTTTGAATGCAACAACCAGAGAGGATGTTGAGTTTGGTTTGTAGGGGTTCAGTGGTTTTACCCCACTTGGCTTCTGTGTGATGGTGAGCACTGCATATATGGGATTTTCAGATTGTGGGGCTTCATGGCACTCTTGTGGTGTCCATGGACCACGACTGCTTGAGGTTCCAGTTGGGATGTTGTTAATTATGATCTTGGACCATTTTGTGTTCACTTTAATTTGAGGGGTGTTGGCTTGCTTTGACAGGGAGGGGATACAGGCAGAAAGGTCTTTGAAGATATCTGTTTTTGCTGCTAGCATCTGATCTAGTGTGTTGTTAGCTCTCCCTGTGAGCATAATATTGCCTCTCATGGTCCACTTTGCCGCTGAGATGTGTACCTGTGTGTGCTTGGACTTGCTAAGGAACTTGTTGACTACTGCACAGATGGTGTGTGAATGGGGGCATGGGGAAAGGTCCATTTAGGCCATGTGGATAATAATGCCAGGATGGAAAGGTGGGATGGGGCTGCTTTTGTTGAGGAGTGGATGTGGTGTACTTAGAGAGGTAGTTGGGTTTGAGTTTGAGTTTGACAAGGGTTTGGGAATGGGCAGTGTAGTCAGATCCTGCAACTTTAATATGGCCTTCTGCACTGAGTGGATATCCTCTTTCATACTTTTTATCTTGTCATGTAGAGAGTTAGTCTTAGAAGGTGGAGGTTGGAGGTGAAGGTGTTTCAGGGTGAGACTGGAATGAAATTTCTGGACTAGTGCTATGAGTTTTGCTTCACCTGGGTGGTTATGTTTGTATTTTGTACACATAACAAGAGGACTATCTAGTGATGCCTCTATATGGGTGAGGCTTATTGGTGGGGAGGGGGGTTTGTCAGGTTTGTTAGTGGGCATGGCAGAGACAGTGGTGGTGGTTGTGAGGAGAGTTTCTCTCCCCTCTCCATCCCTATCTCTGCCACTGCCCCTCTCACTGCCTCACAACTAGTGTACACATATGGTGTGTGATGTGATGTTCAGACTTTCCCTGATCTATGGTATCTCTGATTTGTTTTTGTAGTCCATTTAAGTGCACATTGAGGCGCATAACCCTATGTGGCACTTGTACTACTCGTGCTCCACTTACAGCTTGTGCTATCAAAATAAGAAATATTACTGGACATTAATTCACCTCCCTGTGCCAAGATGGCACAGCATTGCAAAAGACAAGTGTCAAAGATGTCAAAGCACGTGGGGTGCACCAGGGTGAAGGGGCAAGGTCAGGGGATTGCAGTATGTTGAGGGTTGGTCAGTCAGGATGTGGTCTTCAGCATGATGTATGTAGGGAAGGCCTGCATCCTTGAAATCCCTTAGCTTTATGTGTGCTTCATCAATGAGTTGTGGCCCATGGGGTGCTTGTGGGTGCTGGGAGCTCTTGTGGGCTCAGTTTCATTGCTCTCCATTTTCCATTTTGCTGAATGTGTGATCCTTGAGTTGCCAGCTTTGCATGTGGGGTTCTCTAGCTTTCCTCCTGTATTCAGAATTTCTTTTAGCAAGGCCTTGCACTTGTTGTTGTCCTCAAGACCCATCTGCATTTCCAGTTCCTTGAAGACTTTGGCCATATTCTTCTCTTCCTGAGTTGGAAAGGCTTGAGCAGGAGTTGGTTCATCTGGGACATTGGTCACATGTGGTGGTGTGGGTTGCTTTCATCTCTTGACATAGGATCCAATTCAGAGGTGGTGGTGGCCTTTTGATTTGTCTGTCTGCATCTTTTCTGGCCATAGAAGTTGTTTGAGGTCTATCAGGAGTGCTTTGGGAATGACTGTTGATGGTAATTGCTTGCATGCAAGATGCAGGAGGTGGGGGTGTAGTTGTTGGAGGATGTGGGTGGGTGTCTTTCTGATCAGTGTTTTGACTCCCTTTCCTGGCTGGCTTTGTCTGGTCTTGGTTATCCTTCAGGTGGTCCCTCCAACTGTGAGCCCTCTCTGTCTCCAATTGTGTAAAAAATTCTTTTTGAGGTTTTTCATTTAGGATGTTGAGTATGATAATGAAATGTGCCTCCTTGGTGGAGGCTGATGAGTGTTTCAGGCCATTTGCTTTTACAGCTGCAATGGCCATTTGAACTAATATGAAATGGTATGCTGGGTTGAGGGTGACCCAGCTTATTTTGCCACTTGCATCCTTTGCAGCAAATCACCCTATCTAGGAGCTTGCTTGCTCTGATGAATGAGCTCATCTCCAACAGGGCAATGGCTGACTGCACTTCAGATGGGCAGCCATGTGTTGTATCCATTGTATGGAATGGAGAATAAACCATTTTTATGAGTTTAATTTCAAGGAAGTACATGTGCTACAGTGTCCACTACCACTTATTTGCCACATCACAAGTTCATGTTGGTGGTTGCCAAAAGAGGAAGTCCGGTATCTCTGTTTACCACACTGCCAATACAACTTATCCTGCCCTTGGTTTGGTGATCAGATATCTAACATGTTATGTGGTTGCAGCTTCATATTTTCTTACACTCATATCCAGTCTTTCTTGATCTGTGGTACCTCCATTCACAAGAGTGCCAATATAATTCATCCTGCTCTTAGTTTTGTGATCACTGTACTCACACCCTCAAGTCCTCTTGCCTGCATAAACCCTATGTTTCCTGGCATCATCACTGTCACCACTCAGCTCTGCCACCACCACCTCTTAACCACTATGCAAGTTACGAACAGCATGTACAGATACTCACATCAGGGAGGTGGTAGTCACACAAGAGTATAGAACAGGGTAACAAGATTGTAGCACAGAAGTAGGGATGTAGTCTGGTACAACAGTGAGCAAGAGAGAACTGGAGTACCAGAGCATACAATGTACACTACTTATACTACTACAGGGAGTGACAGAATAACACTATGTCACAATAGTATAATGGCACCACTACTACAATGAAGTCAAGTAGAGCAATAGAACAATAGACCCAGAGAACAATGTGGGTCAAGAACAAAGGAATATGTTAGAACAATAAAGAGTCTGAAGCTATGATATCATAGTGACATCACAATAAGGATAAAACAAAAGAATTAATGATAATAACAAGTCCAGATGAGTCCATATGTAATGATGTCATAGATAACTAAAAGTCCAAGATTGTACAGATCAATCTTATCATAATACATGATAGTCCATGATCTAATCTACTAAGTCCATTATCTCTATGTTCATGTGAGCCACTAAGTATTAGAGAGTGACAGGGGTAACCCCAGGGTATAAATTGTCTACCCTTACCCCTACCTCCCAAAAACCCCTTCCCTTGTAAGGGGTAGGGGTTTTTGGTGGGTAAGGGTAGCGGTAAAGCAGGGGTATTGGGGGTAGGGGTTACCCCTCTGTGACGGAGTCTTGAGTGCTGATACTCCTGTGCAGATCCCTGCATGACATGCAATGTCATCCAGCAGTTTATTCCATCCAAGATAATCTAAATATCAAGTAGCTATACTGTTGCGCAGCAACCAGCGCAGCAAACAGTGTCATGGAGTCTCACCTTGTGAAGGCTTAGAGACTAATAGAGGTTTGTAGAGAGGAGTGCTCAAGTGTGCGTAGAGTGAACGACTTGTATTCTTAGAGGGGCTCTACTCCCCTCATTTATAGGAAAACCGGTCCCTATGGTCCACCCATGTCCGTTTGCGTAAAAGTGATGAGTAAAGGTGTCCACAATATCGCGTTTTCAGTGACGCCTGATGTGAAACACCTCAGAAGTCTTCAATATCACCATGTGTGATACTGATAAGACTTGCGCCCTCCATATTGGAGTTGCGCCCACTTTTGTGCGTAACGGAGTACCCTAATATGGTAATCATATGTACGATACTACTGTAATGTCGTAACTGCTATAGATAAGATACGTATGTACTTATTACGTTTCAACATATACCTGTGCTCCCATGCAGCATGCTCAGGGATATGATGATGTGCTAATACTGTATGGCACCAATATGCTATCACCACCACTGATGACCTTCACACCGCCCCATCACTGTTATTGTTGCTGTGGTGGGCCTTCACTGGTATCATTGCTGCCACTGCCATTGTGGTTGTCCTCTGAGTCATGGAGCCTTGGAGCTTGTCATGGAGGTTGTCTCATCAGTGCATTGCTCCATGTATGCAGACAACACCATTGACATGATGTTGTTGTCTTCATGATTGCTGAGATCATCAGGGTGGGCTTGCATTTGCATTGGGGCTGCACAGTCGAGGTCAATGTTGGGGTCATGCACAATTGAGTCGGTGGTTCAGGGAATTGTTGTGCATGTGTGATTAATGTGATGGGTGGATGACATCGCAAAAAGTGCACAATTGAGGAATTAAATGCTTGTCTCACTGCATAGAAAATTTTAAAGAAGTGCCATAGCTTAGCCAATACACCACACTGGCTATTCTTCAATTCCATTTCAATACTATATGGGTATTACCTTGAGCTCAAGGATAAACCAATCACAATCCTGTGCCTCTCCTCCAAATCCTCCTGCCACTGCCATCCTACCATCCCAGCCTCTCACCCCTTGCACACTCTCCAGCTGGGAGAATTAGACCCTCAGGTCCATCTTTTCACTCACCAGTGAGCTTGTCATTGCCACTGCCAACCAGTAACCACCACCACCATCTCAGCCATGGCCACTGCATTGCCATACATGACACAAAGTGAACATGACCTTTGACATGACCTCAATGGCAGCAACAACGGTGCGGGGTAAACACTGTGACAACTGCAACAATGCAGGAAGTGCAGGTGACCACCGCAACACGGCCTGAGGATGACTCAGAGCAGTACAGGCTGGCATGGCACAAGAACAACCCCAACCTGAAAACTACCACGACTTGAAGTATGAAGGTGCTGATAATGTACATATTGTAGTTACTGTATTTCTTCAACTGAGAATATAGTTTGTAATATCAAAAAAGTAAATGCACTTTGCTATCAAAGTCAACTGCTGACAAAGGCTTTCACTGGGCCAGGGAAAGCCAGCAATACCCCTTCATTACCCCCAGTAACCCCAGTACCCCTGAGAGGGGTAAGGGTATGCTGGGGGTACCAACATTTGTACCCTTACCCCTACCCCTCATCATACCCCTTGCAAAACCCAGGGGTTTTGAATATCCCTGTCATTCTCTACTAAGTATGCTCATGTTATGTATTATCAACAGCAAGTTGTTTCTCATTCTCTGACACATCAGGTGTGGTTAATTTGTGCCACTCTGTGCCATTGTTGCACACATAGTGGGATATCAGATAGATTTCTTTTTTTTCACCACCTTCTTTGTTGTCAGGGTTGGGGTTGGGGTCAGGGACTGGTTGTGATCATGGCCATGGTTGTGGTCATGGTCACAGTCATGACTGCATTTGAGATCAGTTGTGTCATAGTTGTAGTTATAGTGGGATGTTCTGCACAACTGCCTTCAGAGTAGACATGTGGCTGCCAGGTTAAGCCAAGCCTGATCACAAAAAGTGTGTTCACTTGCCTGATCACCAATGACCATCTCCATACACAATTTCATTGATTCTCATGTGATGATCCTTCAACTTGTCACACAGAGTGCTTCTCCAAATGGGGTGGTCTTCAGTGGTGTCCTTCACTAAGTCCCACACTTTGATGATGTCCATCATGTCTGTTGTGAACAGGATGGCATTAGAGGAGGTGTCAGTCACATCTAGAGATGCAGAGATATACAGCTAACAACTTGACTGGTCAGATGTGCACAGAGATGGGGCCAACTGGGAGCAGTCCATCTTATGAGTCAGGCAAGCAAATCCCTGGAAATAGCTGTTATAACTCACTCTGACTCTCAAGTATTAGAGGGAGGGTTCAGAAAAATACTAACCAGAAAGGCACAGACTTTTCTGAGCTACCAGACACAAGAAGTCTGAGTGACAGGACCACAAGGAGCATCTTGACAAAGTCTTTATGTGCCACAGTCAATGAGAGCACAGCCTTGATCTTGGAAGAGACCAATCAGAAGCCTAGAATAGACTAGCAACAGGCTCCATTGAATGGAGAAGAGAGGCAGCACAACTTACATCCATGTTTCAAATCTTGATGGTCTTCACTTGAAAGCATTAAGAATATGTCAATGAGGATGGACATTCACCATTGGCACATGATCAGGCAAAAATTAAAGGCAGCTGACCCACCACAACACCACTGCCACCAGACTGACCATAGCACCTCAGTGTACCACCACAGGAGGACAACAATGACATGGTGGTGACAGGATGACAGCAGCAAACTGATAAGATGATCATCTGAAGATATCTGCAACAACAACTCAGACTGTGGCAGAACAGCAACAATGACCTGGCCCTGATGGTCCAACTGCAAAAGCAACCACAGGACCACAATGAGATCCTGACTGTGACCTCAACCGCATCTGCAACATGCCAACACCTGACTGTTCAGGCTCATGTGGAGATTATTGTCCACATAGTTTATATGTATAAAATATGTTCCAGTCCAGAGAGTCAAAAGACTGAATGGTGTGAACTTGGTACTCAGTCACTTATGCTTGTGTTTCTCAGGTTTATGACTGCCTGTGGCCTACCGGAGTAACCAGACACTTACATGCAGTGCTTGTCATTCTTGTCATTACCTTTTGCCTGAAAAAACCCACAGACTCACATGGACCCATGCTAGGGGTACATGTTTGTGCCAGGTAGAAATTTTCTACCCTGACACCTACCTGCCTTGACCCTACCTGTGACCCATGTAAGTTGGCCAAACCCATGACAATCCCTATTCATAAGCTTTGTACAACAAAAGAACAGAGTACAAAGCTCAGGGTTCTCCCCCTCTCTTCCATAAGCAGTATGAAAGAACCAAATTGATGCATCAATTCCAATGTGAAGACCATGAAGATTGGCAGGATTGGCCTCAAAACCATCAACAACAGCAATATGAGTGAGATACTGCAAGGTTGTAGATGGTCTGAGGATCTGAGCTGTGTCAGAGGGCCCTCTTAGATGAGCAAGTGTACTTACCTCCCAAAGGCCAGTCACACCCATTGTTGTAATTCAGGCAGCTGGTAGACTATGGAGAGAATGTGGTAGTGAAAAATCAAGGATACACATCCCTATCTATTTTTTGTGCATAAGGTAGTCTCAGCCCAGCATTCTGTGGACCTCCTTCCAAATCAGATGCTCACTGCAATGGCACAGCCTAACTTCACGGATATACCAAGTTAATATAAAATATTCACCAACTACTAAATCACAAGTCAAAAGTGTAGCTTGGAATTCAGAGAAGATGAAACATCCTGAGGCATCTCAAAAGTGTATCACAAAAGTTACAGTACCAACCAGCTTAGAAACATCCCATACCACCATTCATCTCATCCTGGGTCCACCTCCAAGCTTTTCTTCACCCTCTAAAACCCTCGCTTCACAGCCTCCTAGGTGACACTGAAGCTCTTGTTGATAACAGTGATGAACATCTGTAGCACGATAACTACAGGTCCTTGCAGTTAGCAATCGCAATCAAACAGAGAAGGTGGATGGAAACATACAGTTTGCAAAGAAACATCATACAATGAAGAGGACGCCACTTCACAACTGCCCAAGCAGTTGCTGCTGTACAAGGCAGTTGTCTGGTCTCACATGAGAAAATCTGGTAAATAGCCAAGAATGACAGGAATGTCAGCCCAAAGTTCAAGGGCTCACTGCTTTGAAGGTCACCATGTAGGAGCTGCAAGGCAAAGAGCACTGGGGGATCATTGACAATGTACCCTCCACACAATTGACTCGAAGATCGACTTCGAGTGAGTTGGATCTTGAGTTTACTAAGGGGTTGGCTCCACCCAGCACAACCAGCAGAATGAGCTTGAAAGACTTGATGCAGATAATCCTGGTGAGCAAGGAGCTGTCAGCTTCAATTATGAAAAGAAATAGACCATCTGACATACAAAAAGAGGGCCATGGAAAAATAGTACAAAATATGCCACACCAGCAAGCAGCAGGCACACAGTCTTGAGAGAGCACATGATAGCACATGATGTGGTCTGGCAATCTCAAATGCACCATGCAATGTATTACTTACTGTCATGCTGGATGTGATCATGAGAAACCTGGCAGTCAGAAGATGCCGATGTAGTAGCACCCACACTCAACACCAGTCTGGGCAGGATGAATTAAACGTGCTCCAGAAATCAGCAATGGCGATCGCATCACTGCATATCCAGCTGTGGTGCAGATACAACAAGTTTCTGCACATGATATTATGTGCAAGGCGCAGACAAGCTCACACTCACCCTGGTAGATCTTCACCTCAATTGTGGTCTGGCCATCAGCAGCTGTTGAGAAGACTTGTGATGTCTTGATTGGAATGGTGGTGTTTTGCAAAATGAGTTTGGTCATAATACCACCAAGCGTCTCAATGCCTGTGAAGCTGTCAATACACTGTCTATGCTGGATAGGGGAAGAAACATGCCAAGAGATAGGAGTAATGTTGAGGAGGAGAATGTCTGTGACATTGCTGGCAAGGACACCACCCTAGATGGAGGCGCCAATGACCACTGCCTCATTGGGATTGACACCCTTGGAAGAGGACCAAAAATGGACTTGACTGTCTCAACAACCTGTAGCATACATGTCATTCTGCCAACTAGGGTAACCTCATTGATCTTGGATGCCTTCATGCCAGCATCAGTGATGCTTCTTGCATGGGTCAACAGTGCATTGAATGAGGGGAGCAGTAAGAGACTCGAACTGGGAGTGCATGAGTTTCTCATTGATGTGCTGTGGTCCACTGGGCCTGGATGAGATGAAGGGAAGGTTGATCTCCATCTGGGAAGTCGATGAAAGCTCAATCTTGGCCTCATGAATATGCTGAATGGCCATTTGATCCCTGCTAAGGTTGATACCTGTCTGCTTCTTGAATGAGTTAATGGTGTGTTCAATGAGGACAATGTCAAAGTCCTCGCCACCAAGATGGGTGTCACCATTGGTCAACTTGGCCTCAAACATGCCCTTCTGCATCTCCAGGATGAAAACATTGAAGGTACCTCCTCCAAGATCATAGACTGCAATGATGGAGTTCTCAGCATGGTCAAGTCCATACATGAGAGCATCAGTAGTAGGCTCATTAATCACACAAAGAACTTCAAGGCCCATGATTTGACCAGCATCCTTCATTGCTTGACACTGGATGTCATTGAAGTATGCAGGAACAGGAATGACAGCATGGCTATGGAGCAGAGCTTAGCATTCTGTGGCAGAATCAGATTGACAAATACTTACTTGACCTTCTTGTTAAGGTATTTCTCTGCTGTCTCCTTCATTTTTACCAGGACCATCAAAGATAGCTCTTCAGAGGACTAATGGAGTGTAAGCTCAATGGAGAGCATATAAGTGCCAATGACTCACATATTGTTGCCGCTTGTTGTTGAACTCAACCTCCACTGCCAGCTGCCTGTTGTACTTGGTGACAACTTGACAACTTTGAATGGCCTTACAGCGATAGACATAAAGTGTTGCACTTGTAGTGGCACACTTCATGCCAGGGGTGTTGCATTGACAAGGATGGTGCTTGATGCCACAGCTAAGGGTGTGAGGGAGTGGTATCTGGGGCCAGAGAGCATGAAAGGCCAGGTGGCATTCCTTTGGAAACTACAGAGGCAGTGGCAGTGGAGGCTCTGCATTTGTAGCTAAGGTTTGAGAGTTGATGAGTAGAGGCAACAGCGGAGTGAACAACTTGAACGGGTGTATTTGATGTGGTGCATATCAGATGGTCGGATGAGAAGGGAGAAGTGAAGATGGTGTAGATGGGAACTTTGGGGTTGAGGATGAGGCCCGAAACACACATTCATGAAAACACTTTGGAGCTGTGCAACCTGTGAGAGGAAGCACATCAAAGAGATTTTATCATACCTGAATAACATAGCAGGAAAATGAGATAGTCTTCTCAATGTTCTCATGCATGAAATAAGCTGACTACGGCAAGGTGGTGTTTGGTTCGGGTCAGAGAGTGAATGCAAGAGGCTTGAAGCTTGAATGGCCAGAAAGAACAAATACTGTCCACCTGCACAGGAGTCAGGTGCACTGCAAGAGTAGGAAAAGGCCACCATGGGAATATCAGATCTTACATCGCCAGCCAGATCATGTGATATCGTTGATCTGAAATGAGTCAACACAATCAACTATTGTGAACCTTGCTGCCAATGGCCCCAAGCTGCCCAAGCCTGCACCAGTGCTCAATTCAAAATTTCAACGCGACATCCGATCGTCATCTGATTCGGAGACTTCTATCTGATGATGATGCATGTCAGGGCTTCAGAAGGCCAAGCGCAAACAATTCTATTTGCCAAAATTCTGCCTCCTCTGATGTCCAGTCTGGAGAACCAAGTGCTGGCTCATGATGTGGGCCATAGCACCACAGTATTCCATTTAACAGACAACCCACAGGAGAGAGAGCCTTGGAACAGTTTCAGCATATTTCCCAACAAGGCTGACTTGGACTTCCTCACTGCCATGGGGTTTGTGGCGTTGCATCATCATGGAAGGCCTCTGTACATGTGCTGTTCTGTCTGGGTGACACAAACAGAAGAAAGCTTCATGAGCTTGGATTTTGGGGTCGCAGGGAAGACTGCATCATGACAGGCATTCTTTTGAGCCATCACGGCATATCATGAGCTGCGTGGCATTGCTTGCCAGTCAAGGACAATGAATGAAGCATACTCCTGAAAACATCTAAGACTTGCTATAGTTCTCTTTCGAGCTACATCTGCTCAGGGTGTTTGAGTCAATTTTCGAGATATCGATTTGGAATGTGCCAGGGAGAATATGTTTGCCCACAAGGTAAATACTGCAGCATCACCCATTCCTAAGAAGGGGGTTCTGAGCCTTGCATTGATTCCTAACAGTCTGGGAGCATGATCTTACCTCAGAAGAACTCTTCATCCCTGATTGAGAAGCGCAGTCAAGGAAGGTAGAGAATCCAGTATATTTGTTTGTTAACTTGCACAAGAACTAACATGCTTTGACGATGGGCACTACTTCACCTTTCTTCCCAGCACGAAGAATGAAGGTGCTGTCACCACTCAAACAGATCAGGGCAACCAACCCATCTGTTCCAAGTCGGTGGTCGTCAGAGTCCCATCTGGAGATACAGAAGTAAACTTAGCTTCTTGCTTCTGCTGAAAATGAATGTTTGGCTCAGCTCAGAAGCAGAGTGAAGAACACCTGGAAGAAATGTCAGGCCTGCACTCCAGTAATATCAATGTTTTTTTGAGAAAAAAAAAAATTGGAAGAATGATACTTGCAGTGGGGAGCAGGCTTGTATCGTGGGGCCTTGTTGAGATCTCGGTGCTCAGCGCTCAGCTCCGATGACACTCAGTATGAGCAAGTGAGACGTCAAACGAACCCGAGGTGTTCCATTGACTTCCATGCTACCACTGAGTGAACCAACACCCCACGTTGGCATGTAATTGGCCCTTGAAGCGTGAAACATGGCCACACCTGGGTCACCCATGAGATTGAGAAGCACCTCTCATCAAGGACTTAGAGCAAATGGTGAGTAAATGATGTACGATAGTATTATTGTTAGTAGAGTTGTTAGCGTAATACAACGTACAGTACAATCCACGAGTTGGAGCAACAGGTTGGGCAGATTAGACCACTAACTCCCAAAGCTTGCCATTGTCCGCCATCTCTTTGATGATGTCTAGGCCACTGACAAATTCTCCCTTAATGATGAGCTGCAGGTACATAGGCCAGTTGTTCATCTTCTTAAGCCCCATCAACACAAGACAAAATTAGCACTTCAACCCAGAAGAAGACAGCGATGACAGGGCCTCACCCTGCCGAACAGACTCATCCGCGAGAATGTCGAAGTGCGAAAACTCAACACCTGTGTCACTCAGCAGCCTGCAGACTTTCTGCGAAAAGCCACACATCAGGAAAAGAGCGAGGTCTTTACAGGCGGCTTTGGTGGCTTGAGAAAGTGAAAAAAGTGTTTGAAGCCGAAAAAGTCATGGAGACCCCATGACTTTGCTATGCTGGGTCCATTTTCTTGGGAAAGCGCGTACTGTCTTTTCAAAGCCGACAGCACTTCGTCAAGCTGGTAAAGACCTCAACTTGAAGTCCTATAATCTCTCTCTTAAACCCGTTGTATACTGTTGTAAAGCCAGGAAAATTTGATTTATTTGCGATAGCCTACTCGAATTTAGATGGCTACATGACAAGATTTACTCTATCTACTGTACAACGCTTCCTCCATAGCCCAAGGAATAGCACCCGAGTCACGGCGACTCATCAACGCTTCATCACCTGATTCGGATTTGACCATCCACCCTACTTGCACGAACTCCGTCATCTCTACTTCCCTCGCCGTTGCTTGCTTCGGATTCGACCAACTTACCTCCCTAGTACTGGAACCAAGTCCCTCGCTTCTTCGCCAACATGTCTTCAGTGTCACCAAGGTACTCGGACTTACGCCAATGAGGCGCTGTGGCCATTGTTGCCCTGCCATGGTGTGACGTGAGATGAAAGAAAGAAAAAAGGAAAGAAAAAACATATCTGTGAGTAAGATGGCGGCAATGTGGCCAAGCTAAGGTAGATGGTGGTCGGTGGTGGCGTTGGCGGTGGAAAGCAGGCGGCGAGGGAGTAGAATGGGGTGATTGGAAATGATGCGGCCTGCTGCCTGGGGCGTGAGCAATGGGGTATCAACGGAATCGGTGTCACAGACTCACACTAGAGCAGCTGGAGTGGCCCGTGAAAGCACAACCTGTGGGGAAATAGAAAGCGGCAGTGTGTCCTACATTGGTTGGAGATGAGGCAGAAAAAAGGGAAGGAAAAAAAACACTTATTCATGGTGTGAGCGAGCCAGAACGCGTGGTGTTTGCAGTTGTGGTGTAGTGCATACTGGTTGTGTCAATGAGAGGCATGGCAGTAGTGGGGGAATGGGGGGACGGAGAGAATGAAGGGGGAACAATGGTATCAACTTGGCAACGAAGGGAGGAAAGGAAGCTTCCCACGATTCGACCTATCAACAAACAATGAGAATTTTTTTTTGACGAAGTCACTATGCCAGCTGACAAACCAATTCATATAACACAGGGAGAGTATCGGGGATGCAGTCGATATGGTGTATTGGGATATATTGTTGGTGATTATTTTTAGAGCGGCTGGGTGTTCGATTTCCGGGCTTACCTTTTTTTGACCGTGATTAGCGATGTTCGCTACTACTCATATAGCACGAGGTGAGTAAAGACATTGTAGTTGATGTGGTGTATTGGACGCTAACTGTTTTACACTTGGTCGAGTCGAGGGTTCGATTCCTCGCCTGAACTTTTTTTTAAATCCTGATTAGTAATCGAGTAATCTGTGAGCTGCTCTGTCAGGTTACGACCGGACCCGGACTCTGACCACGACCACGACAACTACGTTGCGACCAAGACCCGACACGTTGACAATGACAGGACCGGGTGATGTTCATGGCGACGACTGTGCTGAAGTGACAACGAGGTGGCCTCCCGGTGATGACAGCTGTGGCGACAAGCTGACGGCGACGGCCATGACTACGACACGACAACGACGACGGCTGCACCAGTAATACCGCATCCACGCATCGACGACGGCCACGACGACAGCTGTGAATGACAGAGGTCGTGATGACCACCATGGCCACAACGTCAACGGTGACAGCAGCGATGCAACAACGTGAGTGCGGTGGGCACGACGGTGATGACAGCAGTGGTGTGGCGAGTGGGACACATGTTCCAGTATATCTACTGTAGTTGCAGTTATACTACCTTTTTTATTACGAATCACATGCTGTCTTTCCCAAAGCCCTTGTAGCAGTGAAAGCCTTTGAACTCTGAAGCTGAAGTCCGAAAAAGATAAAAAAGCCACTTAAAAAAAAGCCGAAGCCCTCAAACCCCGAAGCCAAAGTGTATAAGCCACCCAACTCCAAAGCCAAAGACCATGCTGTTTCCCTGATGCAGCGTGGGGCGTTAGGCAAACCCTTCATGAAAAGGACAACGGTGGACTGGTTCATAAGGTGATGTAGGCTGTGATTGAGCTCCTCCAAGTCCAAGATGGCAGAGGCAGGGGCAGGGGCCTTGTTGGTTTGGGAAAGTGGCAGAGCACCACCACCACCACCACCACCGCTGTTGCCAGCTCACATATTTCGCGATGACTTCAGTGAGGGTGACCGCATCTGCACCTGTTATGTGCACGAGAAGTGTGTGGCCTACATGATTTATGGAGAAGGAGAATCAGCATCATGGCATCAAGGAGCTGAACACAGCATGGATTGACGTACCCGGAGCATGATAAAGCAAGGAATGCTCTCTATTTCGAACGACTTGGTGATCTCCTCGTTTACTTTGGCTTCTATCTGGAGCAAGAGCAAAGTCGATGAGTGAGTTATCCATCCATTTGGATTTACTCCTTAAATACAAATCCTGTCCACCTGTACAGGAGTCAGGTGCGCTGCAAGAGTAGGAAAAAGGCCATGCACGGGAATATCAGAAAATCTTACATCGCCAGCCGGATCACGTGATCTCGTTGATCCAAAACGCGTCAACTATTGTGAACGTACGTAGGCACACTGCCGCATTGCCAACCAGTCTCTGCTAATTTCTTTCCACAGAATATCGACATCAGCACACCAAATCAGACGCTTCCGTCGTCACACGGCATACAGCCGCAGTAGAGGTCTGCAACCTTGTCTACAGCCAGGTGGACCCTGTGTCCTGGGACACGCTCAGCCGATTCTATGAGGCGGATGCAGGTAAAGTCATCTTTTCCTAAACAATGCATTATGAGCACACACTCAATATACTTGTCTTTCCCGGGCTTCACGAGCGCTTTTTGGGCCACATGAACGCCGCTCAACCGTATGCCCTCATGTCCCTAGTCTCTCCCTGTGTCTCCTTCAGCGTGTTCTTCCATTTTCTCTCCTGTCACCCTTCTCATTCTTTCTTTTCAGTCTTATAGTACACGGTCGTGCCGTCATGGTGCTACATACCTCCTTCACATACCAGGAGCGTACGCAAGACATCGACTCCATCCATCGAGCTTTCGTGAAGCCTGAAGGAGTACCGTGCACTTGGCTTTACCGACTCTGAGGCTTCGTTCCCATATCGCAGAGACAGCTGCCAAGTTCAACCTGGGCGCAGACTGGATGAACGACCACGCAGATCTGGCAGTGCGTCATCAACATCCTACCCCCGACTCGTGTCTTACCTAACATGAGCCAACCGCCGCCAGTTTGGCCGTAAGTACGACGCAACATTCAACGCGTCCACGCGTCCAGAAAACTCCGTCCCGCAAACCATCTTCAACTAGCGGGGACTTGCGCTCGCAGCAGTACCGTGGCCATGGGAGTTAAACTCGTGCGCTACGCAATGCACGATCTCGTAGACTGTGCGGCGGTGCTTAGACTCGGCTTTGCGCAGCGCGGTATTCGGTGTACATGGGCGGGCCCTCGAGCAGTGGATTATGGAACGTTGTTGGCCGATGGGGTATTCTGGGTAGCATCCGCCGCAGCGCGCGCAACTTCGTCAGCGGATACAGGACACCCTTACGCGCGCTTTCCCTGAAGGCACGCAGTCGTCACAGTCGACGATGACGTCGGTGCACAAGCCGCCGTTGGGCATGAGGAGCGAGGCGTCGCAGACCTGCTGAGTCTTTCTGACAGTGTCCGTGAGCGAGCTCCTCGGAAGCCACCGCCTCATCGCAGTTCGAGTCCCATAGAACCTCCACTCAGGCTATGGACCCCACGAACTCGTCAGCACCCCTACCCTTGATCTTGTTCATCCAGACGAATATCACGATGTCAAAAGTCATCACCAGTCGGTATCCCCCTCTCAACCCCCCTTCTCCGCTTCATTGTCTTTGTCCAGTACGAACATTAGTCAAGACAAAGCAGCCGTACTCGCCTACGTGGGCCTGAAACATAAAGACCCTTACAAGCACTACGTTCTGTGCGCCATCGTGAGGATCTCCATATCCCCCCCTCTTTCACCACCATTGCTAACACTTGTTTTAAAAAAACAGTCTACAACCGTTGGTGGTGTTCCGTTTACGACCACGACAACTTGAACGACTGTGACCAATGGTACCCAACAAGTCGAAAGTCAAAGACGATGCTCGTGAAAGTAAGTCAACCTCCCCGTCACTTTCAAACCGTTTACACAGTACCACCCGTAGCCACACGTCACCTTCGCACGCTTGCAAACCTCATTGTGACCAACCGTGAAGTCCGTGAAATACTCTCCAACTTCAAGTGGCTGTGACGTCCTTGCGAGTGCTGCTTCCCTCGTAGCCCACAGCGTTCGCCCCACTCAGGAGGCTCTCATGCCTGCAACCCTGGACACAACTTCAAACACCGAGTCGAATAAACACAGTCACGATGACGAGCCGGACTTGGACGAGAGCGACGCAAACACTAGGAATAACGGCTGCAGTAGGCCCGGTCATAGTGTACAGTACATGCAGCGTTGTCGTATCTTACAAACAATTGCCCTCCCATCTGACAAGCTCCGTTCACGTTTCTGGTTCAGGCACAGTGGCAGGACCGGCCACAGGCGGAACACTTTACGGTGGGGGGCCGGTTGAGATTAAAGAACTCGTCGCGTTGCCGTGACGGATCGTCATTCCAAGATATCAAGTACTTGACAATTGTCAAGTGCGTGAACTCGGTGCTCCAGCCACCCCACTCGCAAATGTCTCGGAGGGGCCACCTGCGCTCGGTGGACAACCACTGGCATCCGCCACGCCTGAACGAGTGGGTGCCATAGGTGGCAGGATCAATACCAACATCAATCAGATTGTTGCGGAACATCTCCAGGAAGGATTCAGCTGTCTTTCAGCATGTCAGTGGCCAATAACTTGGCAATAAGAAGTAGAAAAGGACCACTTGCTCACCATTGGTTGGTCATTCACTGAGATTCTGTCCCCAGAGGCTAGTTTGCGAAAAATGAACCCCTTTAAGATGTTGGAGACTTTGAGCCACTCTGCATAGGCCCTCACAGGGCAGAGGTGAGCCAATGATTCAGGGAGTGCATACACTACAAATGGCCTGATTTCTTAAGGTGCAGAGAGAATATCAGTATTCAAGCTTCAACAAATTGAAAAGCTGTACACACCTCCAAATTGGTTGGTTTTTCTGTATGGCAAGGTTAGTTGCAGCTTCTCACCCTTGTCATCTGCCAGTAGAGTGAACTCATGGCTCTGGATTTTGAGCACCTCATCCACACGGAGGAGGCAAATAAAGGCTATAGTGTAAGCCAGCTCAAGTAAACGCCGTGCGCGTGGACCTCCCCACTCTTTACCAGCCTTGTCCTTGGTCCCAGATGTGTATGGCTTCAAGTCCCAATTCTCTGGGCTGTGGTTGAATTTATACATTGCCAACAAGGTTACCTGTAGTTGGTATGTCAGTTGGTTCCAATGTCAGTCTTTCCCACCACAGTAGTAGACAACTCACAGCACTTATGGCCCTTGCACTTGTGGCTGTTTCCCCAGCTTTGACCTTGCGTCGGCGCAAGCTGAGCATGTAGCGAGAGACCATCTCTGACACAGATGGATTCCCTGTCACAGTGTCTTCAACTGGGTTGTGTACCCAGTGCATGGTCCCAAGGCCATGGAGGCGACCAAAGGCATAGGTCATTGAGGCCCTCATCTTCTGTGCAGTTCCATATGTTGCACGCACTTCTTCAGATGGCCGCCTGCTCCCATCAAGATTGAGCTCATCACACCTGCAGTACCTTGCTCATGAGGATACAACATATGAGGAGTGGAGCATGCCAATGCTTACTCATTCAAGATCCATGCCACAATAAATTGTGGGGCATACTTGTGAGGCTTGTTACTGAAGAACTGGCCACGAGTGACAAGCCCCTTCTGTACAAGGAACTCCTCACACTGGATTATGAGGCTTAAAGGAACAGGTGTCAGCTGGTATAAATGGGACCAGCTGGGGATACTCACCGCTGATACTCTACATGAGTTCCATCTGATACCCCCTTTGACACTTCATTGACAGTACTGAGCAGTTGCAAGACATTGGTGTTACCCTCTTCAGAATCCGGGGTAGTCTCTTGCTCTCCCTCAAGATCATCCAGCACAGCCTGCTCATTGAGCTGGTGCATGGGCTGGCCTTCAGGTACGGATGGTTCAACTAGGCTCAGGACAGCAGCAAATGAGGTAGGATCAAGCCCAGACATGTTTGCAGCAGTTGTGAAGAATAGAGGCAAGATGGAGCGAGTCCAAAGAATCAAGAGGAATCTGTCGCTGCGGAATAGACAGTCTTTGTCACAGCCCATGTCACGTCACTCAATATCAGGCTGTATCGCTCAACCTCACTGACGCTACCATTTCCGCCAACGGTGATGCTCATGTCGGCAACCTAGGGTTTATTCCCTAGCCTCCCATCGTCCCATTGTCGGGTACGAATGACACCCCATGTACACTATTAATACTTGCAAAATTTAGTTCGACGTCTGTTGGATGTGAAAACACACGCTTTGTGTGTAGAGATCACAAGTGAATACATGTCGACACAAGCAGGAAAGTACAATCAATCTACTAGGGAGGGAGAGCGAGAGATGGGCACACCAAACATTCAAAGTGGAACCATGCACAACACGGGTCGAGAATGACTTAAGTTCTTCCCTGTGTCCCTGTCCTTCGCACATGGTTCTGAGCCTGCCACCATGGGTAGCGTGGACGTCGTGGCTGCTGCCAAACTGGCTGCTACAAAACGTAGCCAGATTCGGTTCGGGCGTTTCTCCTCCCCAGTTACAGCCGCCAACCCTGGCAGGACGTCTCGACTCGCCGGAGACCAACTGCTCGAGACCCATTCTCATCCTCGTCCTCCTCTGCACGTCCACGCTTCGCCGAATGGCACGAACCCTCCCCCACTCGTGGTGGTTGCGGTTGCGGTTGTGGGTACGGGTGTGGCAGTAGTGGTGATGGTACCAGTGGCGAGAGGAGCGGCACCAAAGGAGGCCAGCTTGTTGGCTGCGACGTGCAGTTCGAGGAGCCCATTTTCAGGGTCTGAGGACAGCTCCTCGCCGTCCCAGTAGTCAAGGAGCGTGTCGACGGGTGGGATGCGAGGAGGTGGAGGGGTGTTGCTGGCGCAGGCACACGCCGTGTGCCGCTGCTGAGATCCGTGCGCAGCGGGATGCCAGGTGTACGCTGTGCCGTCTGCATTTTTGTGCGAATCGGAAGCGGGAGTGATGGGAGTGGAGAGACGAGAGTGTTGGGGAGGTGGGTGTGGGATGTGGCCCGGGTGCGTCGCTGTCCAGAGGCAAGGATGGCGTTGAGGATGGCAGCAGCGAGGGTGCGGATGGCCGTGGTGGCGAGGACCAGCAAGGATCAGCGAACGTGCGGATGCCAGTTGCCACTAGCATATCTATCCGTTTTGTTGATAAAAGACAATCGTGGGACGTTGTACCTCCACATTTGCCTGTCGACAGTAATTGTTTGACTCTGCACTCACCACACTTATATACTGATACAGGAGAACTCACCTGGACGCCAGATACCACGCATGAGACCAGAACCGAAGAGACATCGTCACTCTAGGCACATTCGCATCTGCGGTGTATAGCAGGGAGGGTTTGGAAGGAGACGAGACAAGGAAGGGAAGTTGAACTGCAGGTGGGAGCCGTTTAGGGTAGTGTGATGCTAGTAGTACGAGACTTACTGTCAGTGTGGAATGTGCCGTGAGCCTTGGTCACCTCGACGGACGCTTCTAGTCTCTTGTCCTCCCATATCTTCACGAAGCGCTTTTTGTCGGCTGGGTTTGTTTTGCGTAAGGATGCCAGTGAGAGGGAGAGACGGCTGTGGCGATGACCTCGGGCGACACGGAGCCATGACGTCGAAGAGCTGGGGACAGATTGGCATGAATACTCCAGAGAGAAGACAGTAGGCCGCATACAGAGAGCGAGGTAACTCTTCACCTTCCTATCCGCACGCCACACCGCCTAAAAGCACACTGCGACCCCACATGGGTGACCACCTTCTTTCTGGGTAGAGGCTAAGAAAATGGACGTGTCGTCCACGATGATTGGGTCGAGTGTAGAGCATGTCGAGGTAGAGCATGTCGAGTGCAGTAGACTCGGAGCATGTGGATGCATTTCCCGGAGTGGGCTGCACCACGGATTGTGTCAAGAAAGATCAATCGCGATCTCGCGTGGTACCCCTGCTGAGCAGTCTGATGCTGAGAGTTTCATGGTGACAGCCTGAGACATTACCGTAACGAAGCAATGTGGTAACTTATCAGTGTTGACCGTTTGACCAGTGGTTGACCCTTACTAGAAGACATCCATGGAGTGCTCATTCCTGAAGGCCTAGATGCGGACGATGGGCTTTCGCAAGGGCTTTCAAGGAGTGAGGTGCACCCAGCGGTGCAATGCACCATCAACGGAGCCAACAAGCCGAGAGGAAAAAATAAGTACGAGAGAGTGCTGAACTGAGGCACCATCATACCGTAAACGCCACCATCAGTGCCTTTGAATGAATCCACTGACGCCTAGGCTTTGTTCATCAGTCACTTACTGTACCTTTGTTGTCACCCGCTGGCAGTCAATTTGCGCCCCAACAGAAGAACGGTGAAGGGCCACACGGTACAGTACAGCACAGTACTGTTACTACTGTACAACTGGTCCAAACTTTTGCGTTCTGTTCCACTCGGAACCCGCCCCCCCTTGATCCTTCACTGCCATTACAGCTCACGATCATCGGCGCATCGTGTTTGGTCTCAGACATGCTCGGAAACAAACTCACTCCCGGCCTTCACCACCACCACTGTCTACGAGGAATCAATTTTGGCTCGGACATGCTCGGGACCCACCCTGCTCTCGGCCACTACAGCTCACGTTTGTTGGTGCGTCGTTTTTTTGGCCCAGAAATGCCGGAAATCAACTCAATCCTGGCCCTCCACCACTACAGCTCACGGTCCTGCTCACGGTTATTGGTGTGTCTTTTTTTTGCGCTCAGAAAGGCTCGGAAACTTACAACTCATGCCGGTCCCTCAGGGCATTGTTTTTAGCTCGGAAATGCTTGCATCCCGCCTCACCCTTGGCCCTCTGCCATTACTACAGCGTTCCGTCACATGTGCGTCTTTTTTTTTAGTTCAGAAACGCTCGGAATCCAACTTACTCCTGTCTCTCTGCTGCCACTGTCGTGCACGATCATTGGGGCATCGGTTTTGGCTTGTAAACGCTCGCATCCCCACCTCTCACTCGCCTTCCCACTGCCTCTACTGCTCACGGCCATCCGTGCACCGTTTTGGGCTCAGAAAGGCTTGGAAACGAGCTCACTCCCCGCTTTCGGACGTCACTACAACTCATGGTCCTTTGGGGATCATTTTGGCTCGGAAATGCTCCGAACGAGCCTCACTTTCAACTCTCTGCCGCCACGGTCATCAGTGCGTCTTTTTTTAGAGCCAAGTGCAAAACTGAGCAGAAGAGGGCTGATCTGAGTTGCCATGGAACGCCACCATCAGCTTGACCATCAGTGCCTTTGTCGGCACCCAGTTATTCGCGCTCAGGTGTCACTCCTCGCGTCGTCTGTACTTCCCTTGTCTGCGCCTGCACAGCCTACTGAGGACGAGCCCGACGAAATTCGCGCAATCTGGGGGACAACGGTCAATCTGGCCGATACTATGAAGACATTCAGGGAATTCATCAATTGTTTCAAACCCAAGTATCGCGTCGCTCATGACCGCTCGGTTGGCCTTCCCACCAAGGCGGTGGCGTCTCCTGTGGCCGTCGAGGTGTTACTGTACGAGAACTATCTAAGGAGGATGCGTCTGACTGGCGAAGCGAACCTAAACCTGGACTGCAAAAATCTATGCTCGTTCCCTCCGAGTCGCAAATTGTATGGTCAGCTTGTCAAATACCCACAGGAAGTCATTCCAGCTATGGACCAGGTGCTGAAGGACATCATGCTCGAGCTTGCCGAGGAAGATCAGGCGGAGGGCGTGGAGGGAATGACGGGCCAAGAAGGCGAAGAGGAGATCGCGGAGATCATGAGCAAAGTATACAAAGTTCGGCCGTTCGGCTTACCAGCGGTCAACATGTGCAGCCTGAATCCGCAGGGTACGCGCTCTCCCGACTTTCAATGGGGTGTAAAAGGCTAACGCAGCTACGCCAGACACGGACAAGCTGGTTTGCATCAAGGGGCTTGTCATCCGGGCAACGCCAGTCATTCCCGACATGAAGGTCGCCTTCTTCCGCTGCCTCACCTTCAACCATACCGTGCAGGTCGAGATCGACCGCAGCAAGATCGACGAACCTGCTGCGTGCTCACGCGACGTCTGCACGTTAGTCGGCACCATGTCGCTCGTGCACAACCGCTGCGAGTTCGCGGACCGGCAGGTCATCCGGCTGCAGGAAACGCCCGACGCCGTCCCGGACGGCCAGACACCGCACACGGTCTCCCTCAGCGCATACGACGAGCTCGTGGACGTGAGCAAGCCGGGCGACCGGCTCGTCGTCACTGGCATGTTCTGCAGCGTGCCTGTGTGCGTGAACCCTCAAGAGCCTCTTCAAAACCTTCTTGGATATCGTGCACGTCAAGCTGGGGCAGGACCGGCTCGGGTTCGACAAGTCGACCCGACCAGCGGGTGGAGACCGCCTGCCTGGCGTCGGCAGTGGCGTCGGCGAGGAGGAGCAGGACGAAGAGGAGGGCCAGATTGTGCGCAAGGCCGAGATGGAGCAGCAGGTGAAGGAGCTCAGCGAGAAGCCAGACATATACGAAATCTTATCACGCATTGTGAAGTTATATTAGTGTAGTATTGAATCTATTGCATTGACGTGACGATCTCTTGCCGTACTCACAAACCCGTCGCTACCCGTACACGGGTAGGCAAACCGCAAACCGTAAACCCATCATTCCGATCCTGAACCCTGTAAGCTGCGAAAGTGCCTCGCGATCGCCACATCCGAGCTCTTCACGAAGTGCTTGCCACCTCTTCTGTAGGTGAACGCCGAGGCGAAGCCATCGCTGTATATATTCTTGGCTTTCTCGGCATCACACCGATCCGCGGCCTTCCGCTCTGCCTTCAAAGCACGACAGATATTCGTGTACGACTTTGGCCCATTTTCAGTGCTGAACTTTCGCCAGAAGCCGGCCTCCGTAAGCATTTGCCAGCTGGTAGCGATGTCCTAGACACCCGCGACAGTGAGCAACGCGTCACGGAAGAAAATGGGGATAACAAAATGTACTTACCCGCCAATTCGCCCAATGTTTTTTGGTGCCCTCCCACTGCCCGGGCTTGCCATAGCGATACAGATCCCGCCAATGCTTCAGCGCAATTGGCTCTCCTTGCAAGTGAAGCACTGCTTCCGACGGGGACCACTCGGGCGCGTTGTCGTCCCATATACGCATCATCAGACGGAGGTCCTTCGCAAAAGAGATGGACGGTGGGTCGGGAACACTCTGCTTCGAAAAGCTGAGCGACTTGCCACTTGCGAGGATGAGGCACTCGAGTGGGCCAGAGTTGGACGCCGCAAACGGTGGGGGTCGCTCAAATGATGCCGTGACTTGCGACGGTGTCACCGTGGAGGGACTTAGGCAGCGATTGATCGTGCCAGTGGTGGTGGGTTCAACGACTCCAGGTCCACCGCGGGCAGCCACAGCTCGTTCCGTGGCGGCGATGGTGGGAGGAGGAGGGGGGACAGTGTCGGCATGGACACCGATGGCGACGGCAGAGGTTGGAGCAACGCCGGCTCCATTCCCGCTCTCGAGCCTCGCTGTCAACTCCGCGAATTGCGCCTGTAGCTGTCGAACTTGCTCAGCCAGGTCGGGCGTCTCACTGACCTGTGTAAACATGAACGTCGCGTGTCAGTCAACCGAAGTCGAGCCGTGCCATTGGAGCACTCACGGGCGAGCCGGGCACGTTCCCGGTATGACCATTGGCAGGTGCCGTTGTGTCCGTTGCACCAGCGTCCGTCGCACCGGAGTTGGTCGCACCAGAGTCGGTCGCACCACGTGGTAACGGTTTGTAGAGGGGGTGAGTCGGGCCATATTGCGAATTGAGTGCAACGCGTCGGTCGGCCTGAGGTGAGGAGTGAGTGTGTGGTAGAGACAAGAGAGAGCAGCGAGGACGAGGACGCACCCACGCCATCAAATCCGCTATCTCTGCATCGGTGCGCGTGTCCTTCGACCTCTCGGTGGGGTAAGGCCCCGTCATCGAGCCTGTGCCATCGGCGGTACCGCCGAAGAGGGACTCACGTCGCAGCGTTGAGAGCTTCGTGGTGCCCTTCTTCTTCTTGCTCTTCGTGACGCCACCGACTCGCGGCCCACGGTGCTTGTTGCGTGCGCCAGGAAGGAGGCTGTGAACGAGTGAGGGTGTGTGATGAGTATGTGAGCGAGCTGCGTGCGCAAGAGGCGACGCTAGGGGCGGGCGGAGGGCGGTCAGCACTCACCCGTCCCATGCCTTTCGATCCGCGCTGAAGTTCGTCAGCCGCTCCGTCAGCGTCGCCATGTTCCCCGTCTTCGGGAGGCCGAAGGTCTTGCATAGGTCCTGGAGGGGCTTCCTGTGGAGGCGGCCGCTGAAGGGAGTGGGGAGGGGTACGTCGCGCGGGGGAAGATCATCGCGTCAGCGTTGCGGGCAGAGGGGCCGTGGACTCACATCTCGTGGTGCACCACCTCGTGCGCGCCGTTGACAAATCTGCCAGGGAGCGGTAGACCCCGCGGCGCCGACGACGATGACGGCGGCGAGTGCGTCGGGGCAGGGTCGATGTCCATCGGCTCGTCCTGTGGGCCTTGAAGGTGGACTTGGGCCGGCGCAGACATCTTCGCGGCGTACCCGGCGTTTCTTTCGATGGCGATGGCCGTGACGGTGGCGAGGATCACAGAGAGAAGGACCTGACAGAGAACAGTGGTGAGTCGAGGCGAGCGAGAGGAGCAGTGGCGAAAGTACGCACCTGGCAAAAAAGCGGCGCGAGAGACGACTCCACGCGAACGAGAGCAGCGCGAGAGACGACGTTCGGAAGCCCAACGCGACGGAGCGTCGCCCACAGTCGGAGCCCGCCACCATCGGGTGCGATCGATCTAGAAATCGCGGCGTGGCTGTTAGCATATCAAGCAACTAGCACGGGCGGGGGGCGGAGGCGACGACAGAGGGGCAAACCCCTGACGACCGAGCGAGAGGGAGCCCAGCCACTCCGATTGAACGAGATCCCCACTCCGATTGAACACAAGCCACCGCACTGTGGCTCGCTCAGCAGATTCGAGGCCCGCTTGGCCAAGCGAGGCCAAATAGGACGCCCACTCCCCGGGAGGGACCGGCGCCTACGGACGGACCTGGCGCCTCGCGCTGTGACGGGGCACGTGACGGGGAGGGGCAAATCTCGAGAGAAGTATGTTTGAGGGAACCGTTTGAACATGATAAATGATGGCATGATCTTGTGTGCTCATGCATGCTCGTGCAAGAGTAGACTTGCACTCCTTGTAGCGTTATCACCTAACGCTTGTTCGACTTGAACAGTTCTGCGACGTGACATTCGCAAGTATGGATGAATCGTGATAACACTGGCAACTTAGCTAAGTTGCACTGCCACTAGATCAATGACTATAGATACTAGGGTACCCGAAGGGCAAGCTTCAATCGAAAGATTGGAAGAAGATGAGAAGGGTGATGATTCAAGAAGACCAAGCTGAAGAGCCTTGGTCTTGACACTACAGTTTATATACAGTTACTTGCTGGCTTTAAAGCGCAGCTTCGAATCCAAACCCTAGTACAACTATACTAGTAATGAGTCATTGTCCGTTCTAATAATACCTGAAACACCGGCAAACCCAAGTACCGGCGACGCGTCAGTGTCCATGACTAATTGAGGCTTACTATCGTAGTCATAACTGTATAGTAAGCGTCCTGAACTCCGAGACTTTGTAATAGTGATGATAAGTAGTCCGAGTGATGTCAAACCATGACATTACCCCTTTTTCAGGTAGAATGTCCACGTTCGAAAACCCAAGGGATAATAGTCGTACCTCGGCTAATGCTAACCTCCTGATCCATGATCCGTTGTAACCCATTCGCCTCTTCCAGACGACGGGTACACTTCCTAACCTCATTACCGACAACATATTGTTCGTTCTCTAAAGCGGTAATCCGCTCACCGAGTTCGGAGTACCGGCTTGTGATGGCTCGGTATCGGAGGACCTCCGCCCATAACGACCGATCTGGGATCTGCGCCATGGCCAAATCGACCCCGTGGCGATCACCATAATCTTGGCGCAAGTAGCGCAACTGGTCGTGCTCGTAATGGCGGTTGTTATCCACAGCGTCGAAATCAGGGGCGGCATGGACTTCACCTTGTTGAACCTCTCCTCCTTTCTCCATACATCCATACACGATGGGGTTGTTGCCAGGCATCACATGGATGTACTTGGCAACAGTAACATGACCGTTGATGGTCATTCTAAAAGCAATGTATCTGGGGGGAATGTTTAGTTCAAAACCGTCGGGGGCGTCAGCCTTGTCCTGAGTGCGTTGTCCCTCAGCCGGAGCTCCTCCTCCGCGGTAGTCTGGGAAGCAAGGGCTTTCCTTTGACGTTGCCACACCAGCTCTTCTTCCTCGTCGTACCCTCCGCGGCACAAGTGGTACCCCTTCATCTTGGGATCCCGATACTTGGCGGGGATCTTGGTTTTCTTTATCCGAGTCATCTGGCCGAGCTCGGAGGGTGGCACGGATGTGAATACCCCAGGATGTCGCGGGGTCCATGATGACATTGGTAGGGGGGTCGACATTGATATATTGAGGCGTTGGCGGCGGAGGGACGAAGACAGGGTTGTGATTACATGTGCAATTGTTGATGAGTTGTCCACAGTCGTAGTGGATGTGGGAGTCGACGATGTCAGGATGGCCTGGACATGACAGGGCGGAATGCTTACAGTGGCCACAAACTCGGACCACGTCACTGAGGTCGGAGACGCTTGGAACCTTGATAAGCGTCTGTGGAACAAGGATACTCTCGATGCGAGTAGGGTTTCCCTCCTCCACGCCCAATTGGTCTTCCTCCAATCCTTCAGCGTCGTATCCGCATACATCAGGGGTTTCGGGGATGACGTCTCCTGGTTCAATGCAACGAAAGGCGGCGGCGACTTCGGCATAGGTAGGTTTGTTGGTAGAGATGACGGGAGCATGGTAGGAAGATGTAGAAGTGTGTGTAGAAGAAGAAGGGGAAGTGGTCATTGTTCGATGAAGGAAGAACTGATGCGCTTCATCTAAGGAAGAGCTTGCTTTTATGCGTGAGGGAGATGAATTCAAAGACCGTTTGAACTCAGCTAAGGCGTCAGGGGCATGTACGTCAGTGGCGTTGACCCACTGCGACTCTGAGTCTGGATACCCCTTCCATTTGATAAGGAATTGTTTGCGCCTTGTCCTGCCGAATTGCCGTTGGTCTAGAATCTTCTCAATTTCATATTCTTCTTCTCCGTTGACTAATTCAGGGGGAGGTCTTGGGAAATTTGGTCCGTGAAAGGAAGTCTCGCGATAGGGGGTGAGAAGATCGATGTGAAAGACGTCATGAATACTCCATTTGGTAGGCAACTCCAATCGATAATTGACTGGGGACATCACCTGGATAATCTGGAAGGGTCCATGTCTCTTGGGCGCAAGCTTGGCACTCGGCTGGTGAGTCCTCAGGTGACGTCCTTCTAACCATACGCGATCCCCTATCTGGAATTTGGGCGTATCTTTATGTGATACCCATGACTTCTGGGCCTTGATAATCTGTTTCTGAGCGTGTTCCCGTGCCTGCTTGAATTGATCGAGGCGCAACGCCACTTGCGGCAAAGGACTGGGCGTAGAATTCCAATCAGCACGAGGATTATGCCCCATCAATAAGAAGAATGGAGACTGCCCTGTGGCCTCATTGGGCCAATTGTTATGCGTGAATTCTGCTATTGGAAGATAAAGATTCCAATTGTCTTGTCGTTCATTTACCCAAAAACAGAGATATTGTTCGAGCCATTGATTTGTCCGCTCTGATTGTCCATCTGTACGAGGGTGATATGCAGTGGAGATATTTTGACTAATCCCCAGTTGTTTGCATAGTTCCCTCGTGAATTTGGATGCAAACCTAGGATCTCTATCGCTGATAATTTTGTTTGGTAGGCCGTATCGCATGAATACGTGTTTGATGTATAAGGCTGCTGTTTCTTCCGCATCGATTTCCTCATTACAAGGAATGAACACCGATGCCTTGGTACAGTCGTGATCTGTGACTGTAAGAATTGAATTGTAGCCCTGTGTGATTGGCAATTTAGTAATAAAGTCGAGAGCGATAGTTTTGAATGGCATAGCTTCCGGTTTAGGAAATATAGGTCGTAATGCGGCCCAAATAGGGCGATTGTTGATTTTATGTCTTTGGCATTCTGCGCAACCTCATACGTAAGCCAATACGTCTGGTCGTATCGTCGGCCACCAATAGTATCGTTCTACTATTTTGCCCATTTTACTGATTCCCGGGTGGCCATGTACTGGGGTATCGTGATGAGCGGCAATTATTGATTTTCGTTCATCACTTCCCTTGGTGATTACTCTCCTTCCTTCCTTATACCATACCCCGTTGATCCTTTTCAGTTTGTGTGGATCTACCCAAGGTTTGATAATGTCTTCGTCTTGTTCGTCTTTGTGGCTGGTTGACCCCATTTCCTCTACTGCGATTGTTGTGAACGACTGGACGGGCATTCCTGTACGGTGTGTGTTGCTGGCTCGTATGAATATTTTATCTGGTAACACCGTGACATTTTCATTGTCTTGTTCCCCGTGATTGTAGTCGGGTCGTCTTGACAATGCATCTGCTCGTCCGTTCGCAGTCCCCTTTATATGGTGAATTTCGAGATTGTATTCCGACAATTCCAGTACTTCCCTTGCGACTCGTCGACTAAACTTCTGTGGTTCTCTCCAATATCGCAAGTTCATGTGATCCGAGAATACTTTGATTTTATGGGGTGATCCCGCTAGTAAAGGCCTCCAGTGCCGTAGAGCCTTGACTATTGCCAATAGTTCAAGGTCGTAGATGTCATAATTTCGTTCTGCTGTGTTAAGGGTTGCGGAGTAATAGCCTATAGGATGTCTTTTGCCATCAGTTTTCTTTTGGAGTAACACCGCTCCTGTCACGATTCCACGAATCGCTGGTTCGACTTGAACCCGAAAGCTTTCCTTTATCTCTTCTAAGTCAAGCGCACGGCTTGCAACCTAGAAAATACTCGAGAAGGGCGAATAACCACAGATGGTCCCCTTATACGGCGTCACTTGAAGATAACTCTTGACACAAGTGAAGAATGAGAGAAGAATAGTCACAATGACCAATGACTCTGCTATAAGAATGCTTGACTATGCCTGAGAGGAATACAGGTGGAAGTTCAAGACAACTAAGCTATCGACTACTGGCGAAACCTGCCAACTACTTATAGTACTCCAAGACAGTATTCTAACTGAGCTCGAACTATAGTAAACACGACTCACGACCTAATCTGCCAATGAGAATTGTCCATCAAGCCACAGGGGCTTATCATGAAACATACAGTACATGAAGCATACGGCCCCACATGAGTCAGAGATAAAGACAACCATATGACTCACAAATGACATCAGAACACAATGTTACGTTCGACTGGACGTATCGACTCGACTTGAGTGGCGAGCGTGGAGTACCGATTATGCGAGGGGCTCGTTCGTCGATGTTGGCGTAGCGATTGCCAAACCTCCCCCGATGAGGGTCGTGGATATGGTGACGACAGTATGCGAGAGCGTAGGGTATTACCCTAGGCGGAGTAGTGAATATACGAGCGATGGCGTGGATACGAAGTATCTCCAATCGTCGTAGAAAGGAAGGTTGGAACTGACAAGTCGACTGGACTTGGATGCAGCCCACAGGGTGTGACAGCGTGAAGTCGATGAGATTCAAGAACTCAGACCTAAGGTCCTTGTTCGTAAGAAGTACATGTTAAATACGAATCGAGCCACGCCACTACTAAGAACTGTGGTACTAGGATCGCCACCAATACTACTAGTACTTGTACTAGTATGATGTCATATGGAACCACGTCGAATAAGACAGAAGGTGTTTAGTAAGTAATCAAGAGTCACGGGTATGAGAGGTCGCGCGGGACATAAGAAGTAGGAATCAAAATGTGAGAATGGTCCCAATGATAGTCCATGTGATACGGAATACTGTGGCAAAAGTTCAGGCTGAACGGTCAACGTAGGTGACACGCGTGGCCAATCGTAACACACAAGATAACAAGATAACAAGTGTCTCGGCGCAATACCAGCGCATCAGAATACCTTCCATCAGAATCGACCCATACTGGGAATTGTCCAGACCTTCAGCTATCGGGAATCCCGCATCCGACCTCGTGCCTACCATGGTCTTCCATAACCTTCCATCCAACGAGTCCCATGACTTATAGATTAGGTCAGATACATGCCATGACCCGGGACTATCACGTGATATGATCACATGACCTTCATCCGTCCTGCAGTAGAGGTGCCAGCACTGGAGGGTTCTGCATGGACTAGCATTCCACTCACAAGTTGGGCAATCCTCAACGCTTCTCCTTCTCCGATGTAGTCTTCTTCATCTGTTCCTTGACTCCACACTAGAGCGCGTACCTGCTCTTCTTCGTCATATTCTGGATCCTTGCCTACCCATTTGTGTGCTTCTGGGTAATCTTGGCAGTCTTTCCAGTGTTCATGCATGCAACGGCGTGTCTTGACGTTGTCCGAAGGCGAGACGATGTCAGATCGTGACAGCTCCCACCGCAAAACCTGATGCATCTACTTCCAACTCGAATTGATCCTTCAGTACCGGGTGTGCCAATACAGGTTCATTTGTAACCCGTCTCTTCAATACTTCGAATGCGTGTTGTTCCGTTGAGCCCCATTGCCATTCCATTGTTTTCTTCGTGAGATTGTCCAATGGTTTGGCAATTGACGCAAATCCTTTTATGAATAGGCGGTAAAAATTGCAAAAACCCAAAAAGGATCGTACGTCCTTAACTTTAGTTGGTGTTGGCCAATTTTTAATGCCTGCGATCTTTACAGGGTCCATACGTGTTACCCCTTTTTCAAGGATTACCCCCAGGTAATTGAGAGATGTCGAATGAAAGGTGCATTTCTCCGGTTTGAAAAATAGGTCATACTTCGCAGCCACCGTTAGTACATCCCGAACTGCATTGATATGATCATCAATATTTGTTCGAGTAGCGATACCGATGTCGTCCATATAAACCCAAATAGTGGTCCCTCTGGCGTCGTGTTTCGCAATCGTGTCCTGATAGATGTGATTCATCATGGTTTGGAATGTGGCGGGGGAATTTGTTAATCCGAAGAACATCACGGTGGGTTCGAAGAGTCCATATGGCGTTTTAAACGCCGCTTTATGTTCATCGCCCGCCTTGATGCGGATGTTGTTGTATCCCCACCGTACGTCGAGTTTAGTGTATATGTGTGCACCGCTAAGGTCTTTGATGAGGGTTTGAATCAATGGCAATGGGTAGTTGTTGCGGATTGTGAATTCGTTGATCCGCCGATAATCCTGTACTGGACTTAGTTTTCCATCCTTCTTTTTGACGAAAAAGAACGGAGAGGCGTACTGCGATTTAGAGGGTCTGATATACCCTTTGTCGAGTTGTTCCGTGATAAAATCACGTAATGGTTTGTCCTCCAATTGTGAGAGTTCGTATATAGAACAATTGATATGGTCTGGAGTATTGGTTTTGAGTTCGATAGCATGATCCCATTCCTGTGAAGGGGGAAATCGGTGGGATTCTTCTTCGCTAAAAACCTTTTTGAAATCGTTATATTCTTTCAGTATTTGGATCTCTTCCTTCGGTCCTGCGGCTATGGCAAGATCAGTAGCGGCTCCTTTGATAGAGCTATGTTCCCCTAATTTTGCGACAATATTGTTTTTTGCAATATCCGAAAGTAGGCGGGCTACCACATTGACGTTGACCTTTGGATGGCATGATTTGATGACAATTGGTAATATATTTTCATCAATCGTGCCATGCTTCCAACTGAACTTTGGTTCGAAAGTGCTGAGCCATGGATATCCCAAGAGAAGATCCTCCTTCCCAATATCCGCGATCAGAAATCGCATTTTTCTGACAATTCCTTTTGTCAATATTTGTAAATCGACGAAGTGAGTGACTGATCCCTTTTTGTTATGGGTGTCATCTATATTGAATAGTTGTTTTGGTTGTGGCAAGGGGTTTACTCCTAGCCCCATTCGCTTTACGAATCGATGATTGATAAAGTTGTCCGTAGCCCCTGAATCTACTAGCGTTTTTATATCGGCCTTGTTGCTGCTGGTTCGGATCGATACTGGAATTCGCATAGAACGGAAGCGAGTTATGTATACAGCATTGCAACGTAGTGCCCTCACCCAGGCCGTCGGGTTTAGGCATCCCCAAAATCCTTATTTCCCATCAACTCCTGCAGGGCCATGGCTTTGAATTCTTCGGTTTCACCAGCCGCCACGCGTAACCAATCATTCTTTCTTTCTTCGGTAGTGCGGTTGTCCGCTACCATTTGAGCAATGTGGAGATCTTCACCGACTTCGGTGCGATCATCCACTACTTCTAGGCCTCTTGAGTTGCTATATGGCCTTGACGGTTGACGCGGCTGGCGCGGCTGGGAACAATTGCGACTGAGGTGTCCTTTCTTTTGACAATTATAACATGTTACTTCCCTGAGGTCTGGGGGTTGTCTCCTCTGCAAGAACCCCTCACGGGGTTTGAAAGGGGGTTTAGAATTGTTGAGGTAAGGCCTTGGTTGGGTCAAAACATCTTCGGCGTGCGCCAATCGTCCTTTAACTCTGGTTCTATCCGCCGACGTATCCATCGCATCTGGGTGACATCTGAACTGTCTCCAGTTCGTTTGTACTGGTGGTGAAGATTGAGGTTGTATCTTGTATTGATCGATTTTATTTTTTATGTGGAGGTACTGGCCTTGCCGTTTGATAGCTGCTCTCTTCCAGTCTTCATAGTCGGTAGGACCATCGTGGAGATAGATAGTTTTGTGTAGTTTGCCCGGTAACCCATTTGCAAATAGGTCCAGGACCATTGGTTGATCTATATTGTAGCCAGCGTATCTGACCAATTGTTCAAATTTGGCCATGTACGCGTCGATATCTCCTCTTTCCATTTTGATGCCCCTACGCAACTCGGTTTGTGCTTTTTCTTCCTTCAAGGTGTCCGCGTATTGCCTCATGAACGATGTGTGAGTATTGTACCACAACCAATTGTCGAAGGGATCACATCTGTTGACGTCCACTTGTACTCGTAGCCAGGCTACCATTGATCCTACCCATTCGGTTACCGCGGTTCCCTGCATATAGGTGAGAAACAACATAGCTTTCTGGTATGGGTTGCGCATGATAGAATGGGTGGAATTGATTCCTTCGTATAAACTCCATTGCATTAGGAATTCTTCGGCCTTTTCACGATCTCCTGCAAATACTGCAGGTGGGTTACCACAAAATTTATCGTGTGGCGCCGGTATGGGTGCTTGAGCTGCTTGTATCAGTCCTGGTGGGTTTCCTCCCGGTGGTCCTGCTCCTCTGCCACCATTTCCTCCTGGAGGCCCTGTGCCTCCACCACCTGCACCTCCACCACCGTTTCCTCCTTGTGGGTTTGGTGGAACTTGTTGTTGTGGAGGGTCCATGAGTGCTCGAAATGCAGTGATGGTTGGTGCCACTGGTGAGTTAGTGAGGGAATAAGTTGGTGGAACGGGTAGACTCCCCGAGGCAGCCTGAGTTTGAGCATGAGATGTGAATGTAGTCATGGCTTCTAGTTGTAATGATTCTGTTGCGATTGCCAAACTTTCTCCTTGTAGAGAGGGAGAGAGTGATCTGTTGTGATGAGACTCGTTGCTGTTATTGCTTGGCGATGGAGGTGGTGTAGCTGATGACGGTCTTGTATTTGCGGTAGTTAGTTCTTGTACTTCCTCTTGTGTGAGTTCGTTGATATAGATGTCGCAGCCTAGATCTTCCAAGGCTGGTCGAAAACCTTCCCACTCTCCTTCTCCGATTCTAATTTGAAACCAGCGAACTTCAACCCAAATGTATCGTTCGTAAATGAACTCAACTGCGACCGATCGATTATCTTCTCGGCTTCTGGCGTGGTATCCTTCAGTACCCGTGGTTTTGCTATACCTGTATTCTGTATTCTTGTGGAATCGTTGTGGTACGTTGTCAGCTAATCTCTGTTTGAACCAGATGTTGTCACAGTTCTGACAACGGTCTCAAGTAGTTTCTGATGACGCCACGGTGAAGCTTGGTCTTAATGTAGCGTTATCACCTAACGCTTGTTCGACTTGAACAGTTCTGCGACGTGACATTCGCAAGTATGGATGAATCGTGATAACACTGGCAACTTAGCTAAGTTGCACTGCCACTAGATCAATGACTATAGATACTAGGGTACCTGAAGGGCAAGCTTCAATCGAAAGATTGGAAGAAGACGAGAAGGGTGATGATTCAAGAAGACCAAGCTGAAGAGCCTTGGTCTTGACACTACAGTTTATATACAGTTACTCACTGGCTTTAAAGCGCAGCTTCGAATCCAAACCCTAGTACAACTATACTAGTAATGAGTCATTGTCTGTTCTAATAATACCTGAAACACCGGCAAACCCAAGTACCGGCGACGTGTCAGTGTCCATGACTAATTGAGGCTTACTATCGTAGTCATAACCGTATAGTAAGCGTCCCGAACTCCGAGACTTTGTAATAGTGATGATAAGTAGTCCGAGCGATGTCAAACCGTGACACTCCTCCCTGGTATGATTTGAAAGATATTGTGTCAGTGTGGTTGTGGGGGGATCGTGATGGTCAGTCTTGGGTTCTTCTGCAATTCTTGTGCATTTGGTAATCCTTGGAACTCCTCCTTCTGTGCCAGCCATCTATCCAATGCTTCGCACTCCTCCAGGTTGCTTGCTGGTAACCACTTGTCTCCTTCTGGCCCCTTTCCTCTCCAGTGGACAAGGTATTGTTGTCCCCGTCCTCTTTGTCATTTGTCCACAATTTTGTCAATGAAGAATTCTTGCTGATCATCTATGATGATGTGTAACGTCCCGGGTCATAGTAAGTATCTGACCTAACCCATAACCGATGGGACGTGATCTGAGAGGACGCTTACTATACGATACGATGACTGATGACTCACTTACTGTACGATGACTGACGGATGACTGATGACTTACGAATAGCTGACTGATTACCAGTGGACGATTACCCAGCAGATAGTAGTAGTGGCGGTCTCGCTGACGAAGGCGGATCGCGCATTAGTGTTATAAGGAAGCTATCGACTGTTGTAGTCGATAGCTTGGATTTCTTGTACCATTCTCAACTTGTTATCAGAAACCGTGTTCTCTCTCTCTCTCTCATCCTTCGGGGTCGCGGCTCGTTTACAAGACAATCAAAGACTCCGCCTTCGAGCGTTGAGACGACACTCTGCCTTCGCGCTAGAGTCGGGAATTTGCTAAGTCACCGCGTTCACTCTTCAGTCGCCTAAGTCAGGCTTACGTGCTGCCCGCACGTAACATGATGGGAGGGGGGGATGGAGAGCTTGTTGTGGAAATATAGTGTCGTCATTTTCCTTGAACACCTGTACTTCAGATGTGTGGAACACAGGGAAACGGTTTAAGTGTCATGGCATATCTAACGTGACGGTGGAATGTTGTTCATCAGTAGAGACTATGCGATATGGCCCATCAAAATGTGGCATGAACTTAGCTGTGCAAGGGCCATCGCCCATCTTGTACTCTCGTCGTCGATTTGATGTGGAGAGGATGACATGATCTCCCTTGTGGAAAGGGAAAAGGAGTTGTCGGTCCTTATTTGCGTGGTAGGCTTGGTTCACTTTGGTGTGGAGGAGGTAATCTTGTGTGTCAAGTTTGATTTGTTTGATTTGTGCTAGTAAGTCTCACGTGTCAATGTCTTCATCTGCATTTTGGGCGGGAAGTAGAGGGGGTAATATTCTCAGAGATTTGCCAAATCAAAGTTGGAAGGGTGTATATCCCGTAGATGCATTAGTCATGCTCATAAGGTTGAAATGAACTTTTGGTAGGACTTTTGACCATCCCTTTTGGTCTCTTTCTACCGCGAAACACAGACATTGAATGACTGTTTTGTTCATTTGTTCGCTAGCCCCATCAGTTTGTGGGTGGTATGCTGTAGACATCTTCAGTTTAATTCCTGTGAGTTTATGCAAGGCTCTCCAGAAACAAGAGGTGAAGAGCTTATTGCGATCCGAAATGATCTCCAATGGAAGACCATTTTTGCAGTACCACTGGGTGAAGAACAGCTCTGTGAGACCTTGTGCGGTAATTGTTGTCGATGTTGGTACCATACGAATGTTGAAACCCAGTTGGTCTGTAAAAGTCACAATACAGTCAAAGCCATTGTCGGGGGGCAAGGGGCTGATAAAGTCTATTGCAATGGAATCACAACATTGGTCTGGTATCGGCAAGGGATGTAACGGGCCCAGGGGTTTTGTTGTTGAAGCTTTGTTGCATTGGCAATCAGCGCAAGAGGGGATGTAAGCCTGTTTAAGGTCTCATCTCATGTTTGGCCAGTAATAGGCATCTCTTAGCATGTCATAGGTCTTTGTCGTGCTGAAATGACCTAGTTTATTGTGAGCGATGTGGAAAAGTGTCTCACGTACATTATGGCCCTTCAGTATCACAAGACAGTCATTGATCAACCAGAAATTGTCCTTTTGTTGGACATTTGTCATTCCTGTGGATGCACTGGTTTGCTTTGCAATGAAAGGATCAGTCTTGTATCCTTTTCAAATCTCATCTAAGATGGCGTCTTCCAGTTCAAATCGTGAGCAAATTTTGCGGTTTTGTGTTTGGGCAAAAATGGAAGCAACGATGACTGTGTCAGGATCTGGAAGTCACGATAGGGCATCCGCTATGGTGTTTTTCTCTCCAGGAAGATAGTGGATGTCTGCATCATATTGTGAGAGGAATTCCATCCAACGAGCTTGTCGACATGATAGGTTGTGCTGTGATTTGAAGTGTTCAAGGGTTTTATGGTTGGTCCAGACCTCAAAATGATAACCAAGTAGGTCCGTACACCATTTGCCTAAGGCCCGGATTATCACCAAGAGTTCTTTTTCATGGACTGGATAGTTTAGTTCTGCACCTTTGAAAGTTTGTGAATTGTATGTGACTGGGCATGCCGTTTCGTATGTGGGTCTGAATGAAAGTACGGCACCTGATCCTAGGTCACTAGCGTCCGTTGTTATGAAAATTTTGTGGCCTGGAATTAGTGAGGGATCTATGGACATTAGACAGTGAGTTGACGTGACAAGAGTCTTTATCATGTCAAACACTGATTGGTGCCATGCTGTCCAGTTGGGGAACTGCTTGTTGCATTCCTTCGTGGTGAGTTCATCTAGAATTTGAGTGTGTTCTGCAAGTTTCAGGAGGAATGCTGAAAGATATTGTACTAGGCCAAGGAAAGCCCGTACATGTTTGGCACATGTGGGTGTTGGCCATTTGGTTACTTGGTCAGCTTTGCCTTTGTCAGCTTCGATCCCTTTTGCCGTTATGCGGTGTCCAAGGAATCAAATTTTGGTGCTGAAGAGCTTCGTCTTCTTTGGGTTTATGTAAAGTTTATGGTCAGCTAGTGTCTGTAGAATCGTGGATACATTATGGGTGTGTTCCTCAACTGTGTTCAACCAAATAGAAATATTGTCGACATAGACATGGCAGAGGCGGCCAATGTGTGGTCGTAAAGCTTCCGTGACTCTACATTGTTGTATTGCCGGAGCATTCTTTATACCCATGGGCATCACAACCCATTCATATAGGCCCCAGGGAGTGTTGACTGCTATCAATTCGACATCATTGGGGTGCATTCTTGTCTGAAAGAAGCTATTCATCATGTCTAGTGTGGCGAAGACCTTTCCTTTTGCAACATCTGCAAGGATGTCATTTACAAGCGGGATAGGAAAACTGTCGGTGACTGTGTTGCTATTTAATTGTTGATAGTCATTTACCCATCTGGGTAAGACTGTGGGATCCACTTTTGGAATAATGAAAGCTGCACTGCCTGGAGGAGCCGATGAGGGACATATTCTCCTGGTGTCAAGGTGTTGCGTGAGTAGCGTGTGGCAAGCATCTTTCCATTTCCGTGGGCAGGGATAGTTTCTGGTCTTTATCATTTTGTTGGGATCTTTGAGTTTTATGCACACCAAGGGTTTCAGTGGAAGCTCTGTTGTGTGTGTGGGGGGGGGGGGGGTTCAAAAATGGATGAAATTTTTTCTCACAATTATTTTTCTCTGACTGCGAATTCTTCTTCTTTTGTAAGCATTGTGAAGCGGTCTCGAATCGCTGCCAGAATGTCTGAGTCTAACATGATATGGGCAGGTTTGCAATGTTCATGCAGGACATTGTAGTGTGGTGTTAAGTCCATTACCATACATTCTCGTGCGGCATAATTACAAACAATATGATTAACAGTGAGAAACAGGAGTTCGAGAATTAAAGGTAAAGCTAAGTTTGGGGCTATAATGGCATGTAACGGCTTTGAATGAAAACATTTATCAAGTGATGATGGTCGTAGTATGACATAGTGTGTGATCTCATCTGATTGCTTGTGGTACCAACAGCACCATTGATATGTTCGGGTTTCAGTGTTTCACTAGTGGTATCAGTGATGATTTCAATCTTGTGACAAGGTCGGGGTGAATGAGCACCATGTGTGCTCCTCTGTCTATCAAGGCGCGTGCTTTTACAGCAGCATTATCTGCTGACTGTGTGAGCAGGCAATTCCAAAGAAAGTGTTTCCCTTTTAACAGAGGGGGGACACTCATGGATGAGACACTGGCATCCGAACTTTCAGAGAAGCTTGTATCATTGGCAATTGATAGCAAGTTGGGGAAAATTGTGGCAACAAGTTCAGTAGGTTGTGTGGACTTGGATGGAACCTCAGTAATGGAGGCAACTGGGGTCGAACAAACAGGAGCCAATCCTTTTGCCTGTTGGGCTGCGCATGCATCCTTTATTGTACATTCTTTGTAGTCTTTTCCTGTTAATGTGTTCAGACAAGTGTTTGCACAGTGACCAGCATAAAAGACACGACATTTCAAACAACCATCGTGTTCATGTAACAGGTGTCGCTCTTCCGTCATTAGTTTGGGAGGGTAGTCTGTAATGGCAATGTTCAACGAGGTATTTCCCATTGCATTTGGAGTTCCAGTATTACAATAAGTGTTGTTTTGGTTTGCGTTATTATATGGTTGGAAGCGATTGTTCGCCATCTGGGTCTGGCCTTGTCATCTTGTTTGGTTCATACAGAAGTCAACGACTTCTAACATTCTTTGTCGATCAAACTGCCTACGATCATTGATGACTTTGATCTGAGCCATCCACTGGTGTAGGTCCATGACTTTGGCAAGGTTTGCTCCAGTGGCTAGTGTACAGAGTTCAGGGTCAATGGCAACCGTGAGTTGGTCGTGAATTTGTGCATCTGATAAGTGCGATGGAGTGTTCCTGAGTGAGACATTGTGAGACATTACTTCTCCAGCCCATGTTTTGAATTTCTGAAGCAGGTTTAGTCTGGAGTTCATCAATTCAGCATGGATTGTCTCTTCCCAGTTGTAGGGTAGCCATTGTTTTTGGAACTCCCTCATGAATTTGCTGAAGGATAGTTTAGCAAAGCATTCCCAATCGACAGCAGCCCAATCGTCAATGAGGGTGTTCTTGAAACACCCAAGGATCTTGGAGACTTTTAAGTCATTGGCCATGCCATCCTTTGCATTAATGAAGTAGGTAGTGCAGTGATTTTCGAATTCGCGTACAACTTTTGGAGTAATATCTCTGTCAGTAAGGATAGGGGGGTGGGACATGATAGGGTGTGAGATCGTAGCCATTTTAGAGCCAGCCATTCTATGTTGCTTGATCGTTTGGAAACAAGTGAGGGGGAAATCGTCTGAGGAGTTGGAACTGGTACAGGACTTGGGATTATGATGGGGTAACGATGCGGATTCAGAAGATACAGAATCAATAGGGTCGTGACTGTCTGAGGATGGAGGAATTACAAGATCAGTTGCGTCAGGAATGGTTGGGGTCTGTGATGCAGTGAGAGAGGATAGTGGAGACGGCTCGCGTTGTTGTATTCTCTTTGATTGACAAGTTGCCAGGTTTTCAAGTCAAGACAGGAAGAGAACAGTAATCAAGAGATGTTGACAAGATGAGGTCAAGAGTGCACAGTGATTGCATGGTTTTGAACCCAGTATAGAAGTTGAACTTCCCAGTAACCAAGAACGAGAACGTGAGATGTTGAAGATAAGCAAGGAGTAGAGGTCAAGACCAAGAGCGTCAAGAGGTCAAGGATGTGTGAGGCAAAAGAAAAACTTGAAAGGATATTCAAAAAAAAGTGGAAGCCTGATGATGTATGTGACGACAGGCAACACTAAGGTTGGGCGGATGCAGAATAGAAATCAAGTATATGAAAGCACTTTTAGAACAGATACAGGGATGCAAGGGGAAAAGGGGGAAAACAAGGTAAGTATCTTAGGTGTTGTATGTGAGCTTATATAGACTTCAGTGTCGTAATGCATGTGATAAGAAGTATGTTTGGGGAACCATTTGAACGTGATAAATGATGGCGTGATCTTGTGTGCTCATGCAAGAGTAGACAGAAATAGTCACATGTATTATCTATGCATGTTATTTAATGTGCTCTCAAACATCCAGAGTATTTGGATGCAGGGGACAAAATACAGAAGAAAAGGTGATTTTGTGTGACACTGGCCCCTCATGGCATTATGTTTCAAATTCTGCCAAGCAGCAAATGTACTGTGATTGACCCATCAGTTGGACAGGACCCCTCAGTTGGACAGTCACGGTTTGTCACAGTCCCATTTTGGAAAGTTTGGAACTCTGCTCACCTATTTGGATGGTGCTTCCCCTCTGGAAAAGGCCGGAGCGACATTCCACTTTTATAGCTGAATCCAAATTATGGGACACCTGACCGAATTAGCACATGTGGCTGAGTTTCAGCTGGGTTCACCATTAAGTACGAAAATAAACATTAAATATAAGTTATTTGGTTTAAAAATAGGCTTATAAAATAGTTACACACCAAAGGGTGATGTTATCACTGAGGTTACCACGCTGCGGAGTTGGTGCCCAGTCTATCACAGAGAATACAGTCTGTGAATGAACAAGGTGGTACATGCTCACCCTCTTCCATGCCACCACCTCTCCACCATCCTCTGCATCCGCCTCAGAGAGTCGGTGCCCCTTTTCTTTCTCCTGCCTGCCACACCCAGAAAACTCACCAAAGGGATCAATAATGGTCTGGCCTTTGGTTCTGACCCCAAAACTCTTGCTCTGGTTGGGCCCACCCACTCATCGTGACCTTGCCTCGGACCCTGCATTTTCGAGAAGAAGCAGAAAGTGCCCCTGCCCATTCTATGCCTATCTCCACCTTTTGTTGTCACTTGTTTTCTTGTGCTCAACAGTTCATACCTTAGCACAGCATACCCGACAAACCTGTAGTAGATCCTGGGCCCCTGCTTATACCATAATGCATATGCTTGTTCTCGCAACTACCATTGATCCTGTGCTGCGTCCACCATCTCTTTGCATTCCCTGCCAACACTACATGGCCCCTCCTGAGCACCTCAGCCTGCAAGGTGATGACATGTAAAGAGTTATCACACTGTGATTGCTGACCCCCCTCTCAAAAAAATTGCCCATCACTCTTCCCCCCACCTCCACCATGGTCGGTCGTCACATCTCTGACAAGCAGAAAGAAATGGCTCTCTCCATGTCCATCCAGGGCCTCCGTGATGAGGAGATTCATGAATACATGGGCATCAGCATCTGAACCCTCAAGCGTCTATGAAAAACTCATCGCCAGGTCAGTGGGGCTTCACACAAACCACTTGACTCAGGTCGCCCTTGCACCCTCAATTCAATGCAGAAACAGGTACGTCCACATATATATTTTTCAGTGATCTTTTCTGACCACACATAGTTACTTGTCGATTGTGTGAACCGTCAGCCAGACTCATCTCTCTCAGAGCTGTGGACAGAGCTTTGTGGCACCTGTGGTGTAGAGGTTTCAGTGCAAACAGTTGCACGTACCCTCCAGAGGGAGGGTTATACCATGAAAGTGGTGCATTGCGACCCTTCTCCTCGACTAGGACACTCACAGCCTAGCAGATAACATGGCCTGCATTAGAGCGAAATGAGCAGGATCAAGCCAACTTCAAAGCCCTTATCCAGGACTAGTGTGTCGGCAGCTCAAGCCGATGTTTTTCGACGTTTTTCAATAAAATAGCTAAAAATACGGAAATATTTATGTAGATAGAATAGCATGAGATCTGACGGCTCCTCAGCCAACCCTAAGCGATCCGAGCAGTCGTTCCAAAGTTATTGGTTCGACGAAACCGGCTCAGATCGGCTCAGCTGCAAGCCGATCTTAGCCGGGTCAATAACTTTGGAACGGCCGCTCGGATCGCTTAGGGTTGGCTGAGAGCCGGTTAGCTGGTAATCTAATCTATCATCATAAATATTTTCGCATTTTCTGCTATTTTTATTTCAAATCATCAGCTCGAGCTGCCACAACACTATCCAGGACCACTACCGCCTGAAGCAGCTAGTATTTGCAGATGAGAGCCACTTCAACTGGCTGACAATGAGGAGACCATTCATGTGGTCAAAGTGTGGTGAATGTGCCTGTCAATACAAGTTCCAATTCTGAGGATCAAAATATTCCCTTCTCCCTGCCATCAGCCTCAATGGCATCATTCATCTGGAGGTTCTCGAGAATGCCATCACCGGCATGAACTTCCACCACTTTGTCGACAGACTCCTACCACACATGAACAAGTGGCCTCTCCCCAACTCCATCCTTGTCATTGATAATGCCTCAATTCACAAAGTAGTTGGCATCCATGAAATGGTTGAGGAACATGGCACACGCCTGCTATATCTCCCTGCATATTCACCGGATCTCAACCCCATCAAACTAGCGTTCTTGTCCATCAAGGCCTGGCTGTGTGCAAATCGGGATCAGGTGGAACAGGAGAGGGAGGCCAAGGGCTCCGTGTACAACACATTGTGGCAGGTGGTGTACTCAGTCTGCGCAGAGAGTGCAAAGGGATGGTATAAACACTGCGGTTACATTCTTAATAACTAGTCATTTCAACTTTCTGTCTCTGAAGATCTGAATGCTTGATACTGGACAACTTAATGCAGCGTTGAAAATCAACTTCAACTTATTTTTCTTACAGTTTCCTTAAATTTCCATTTTTTAATTCTTAAATTAGTTTTTTATGAGAAAAAAACCTGGCATTGCTCCCATGCCACCCCTTTAAACTCAGCTGCATACATGTTTCAAGAGAAAGGGGACCCCTATATTGGATTTAGCTGTAGAAAGCAGTCAGCCACAAAATTGAACCCCGACATGGCATGAGTCGGCAAGTGTGATGGGCATGATTTTTCCAAACTCATGACACAATGATGTCTTCACCAAAAAAAAAAAAGCTGGAATATGTTAAGGAGTAGTACTAGACATCATATATTTAATTTGGTAGTGATACAGTCAGAATTGAGTGAGAAATTCAAAGTGTCCAACTGAGGGGTCCTGTCCGACTGATGGGTCCATCACAGTACCGCTGTTGCTCCATCAGTCAGTGTGACAATCTGTGACCAAAGGTTTGAAACTCCCAACTTTTGGAGGCACACACTCAGTTTTCTTCTGACAGAACCATCTCCCTACTTTATGTTAAACCAACACCTCAGACCAATAGTTCATAACTTATCACATCGAATGCAAAAGACCAAATTTCAAAGGTGTGGCCAATGGTTTGGTATTCATGATTTGGTCAAAATTTTGAAACTCCCAATCCTTGTTAGTACATAGCGAGAACAAAGAAGTGAGGGTGTGGACGATCAATTTTGGCCTCCGGTCACGTCACGTGCCTGTGACCATCTGGATTCCGACATCACCTCCTGTGGTGTCCAGTGGTGTCAAATCTTGCCCAGCGTGCGGCGCATCAAAACGGCAGCGCAGCCCCCCCTGCCATGCGCTCGCTTGGGTCCCCATTCAGGCCCTGCACCACTGCTGCATTCCGCCTGAGGGCTCGGTCTCACGCGCGGCTAGATCTCTCGTGCTCACCCACCTGCTCACCCGCCCACCACCCGCTCACACACACGTACTGGCATGCCCGCTCGCATGCACTGGCCAGTTCCGATGGACCTGTGCATCTACACACAGGGGGCTCTCTGCGCCCACCACTCATCGTGGATGCCACCTGGGACATGGGGAAGCACGCACAAACACGCGACTCTCTACGCCCTTCTCGCCACTGTCTGTGTGCCCTCAACATGGGCAGGGGCACCACACGAGGCTCTCTGCTCATCATGTCTTGTCACCACTGCCCCCTGGGATGTCAGGGATGCCACCTGGGATGTGGGGAAGCACGCACAAACATGCGACACTCTCCGCCCATCTCGCCACTATCTGTGTGCCCTCAACATGGGCAGGGGCACCACATGAGGCTCTCCGCTCGTTGTGTCTCATCACCACTGCCCCCTGGGACAAAGGCATTGCATCTGGAAACACCCACAAGCCACCCACTGTGGTTATGGGACGAAGGCATTGCATCTGAAACACCTGCAAGCCACCCACTGTGGTTCTTCCCCCCCTTCCCCCCCCTCTCCCTCCTTCCCATCTTCCTCGGTGTTTGTTCTCACTCTCGCAGCTCTCTGATTGGTTCAGCTTGTCGTTGCTGCTGCTGCCGCTGCCGCCTGGTGTAACGTGATGCAGAACATCCTGGTAATAGTTCAGGCAGGCAAAGAGGTCCTAGGGCTGTCAGCAAAGTCCACACAGTGAGCAGAGTTCCAGGAATCTGGGCAGAACACTGGAAACACCTTGCGAGGTACCGAGCAAAGAGTAAGGCAGAAAGAAGCTGCCTTATGAGAGGCGATCTTGAAGCAGATGGAGGATAGATGGAGAATACAGTTCAATGATATTTTTGGGCTCTTGCTTTTGGGTTTTTATACATTGTAGTTACATCATAGAACTAATACAAGCAAAGAAGAAACAAATAAAAGCATAGCGAATAGCAATGAAGAATGAAGTAGAATAGGGGCAGAGTTCTCAGGGGTTGGCCGTGCTTGGACTTGGAAGATGTATCGTACTATAGGATCTGTTATGCAGTAATAGGAGTCATTTCAAGGGGAATGTAATAGGGGATGGAATTATCGCCGCTGCGGTGTGCATGGCAGTGAAATGTGTCTTGTATGCTCAAGTTGGCTGGGTCGAGTGTGCCAAAATACATCACTCCCCCTTGTCATGATTCGCCGTCGTTGGGCTTCGTAAGCGGGATGACGAGTCGCTCCCGAATCTTACTCATGAACATGTTGTGGATTACTGATAGTATTACTGTACGATGACGCGTTGATTACTGATAGTATTAGTGGACGTTACCAAGCATTAGTAGTAGTGGCTGTATCGCTGACGAAGGCGTACAGTCAAGAACCAGTTATAAGGTAGCTGTCGACTGATGTGGTCGGCAGCTTGACTCTCTTGTACACCTTCGAATCTAGTCAGGTTCTCTTCTACACCCGCCTCTTGTCATCTCTCTTAGGAAGGCGCTTTCAAGCATCCTTGAAGCAAAGTCACACCTTTGTGTGTTGACACCCGCGCTAAGTCACGTTACTTCGTCATCGCGTGTAGGGCCTAAGTCAGGCCACGCTGTGCCAGTCATAACATTAGAGTCAAGCTCCTCTCACACGCCATGGCGCCAATTACAACCAAAGACGGTTGGGACTTCCAACCCTTTCTAGTCAACTCCAGAGAAAGAGATGCCCCTGCACGATACGTCATCAATTGAGTCCGTTGGAGGACAATTCCAGACGACAGAAGAAGTGGAGTGTTAGAACACTTCAATACAGGATACTACGCCGAAGCAGCCACAGCCCAGCGATTTCACCCTATCATCTTTCATCACGGGAGGTGCTGTTGGGTTGAACTCAGGTGGAACCGAATGCAAGAATACTTTGAAGCGGCCAGGCCAGCTGGTGACGATCTCAACTGCAATATTCTACTATCAGAGGCACGAGACGTCGAAGAACAAGGATGAATTGACAGAGCACCAGAAGAAGAAGAACCACATTCGGAGCCTCTATCCCCAGAACTCCAACACAGGACACCAGCAAGAACGGACACCAGCCATACAAGCGAACAAGTCCACACTCCGTCAATAGAAAATGAGCCGGAACCCATCTACATCCAAGAAGAAGAACCCACTGTTGAGGAAATCATCGCTCAAACAGCTACGTTACAAATCCCTGACCCAATTAGAATGGCCACTCAAACGCAGATTGAAGAACCAACACCATTAGTCATCGACGAAAGGATGGGGCATGTGGTAGATATGAACCCAGAAGACCTACAGGCAGCACGACGGGCCATGGGCCCAGATGAACCCGATCAGCCAGGGGGATTTGATTTCGACTACAACGAACCACCCCCTTGCCCCTTCGAGCAAATCAGCAGAGCATACAGACAACAAAATCAAGGTGGAGGACCACCCATGGGAGGAGGAGGACCACCCATGGGAGGAGGAGGACCACTGCCCATGGGAGGAGGAGGACCACCACCCATGGGAGGAGGAGGAGGACCGCCTCAAGGTCAAGGCAATACCACGGACAAATTCATAGGAAACCCCCCCAGCTTGTTCGCAGGGGATAGGTCAAAAGTTGAAGGATTTATCCTTCAATGGGAAATCTATGCAGGGGTCAACGCAAGTCATACAGCAATGAGGAATAAATATCAAAAAGCTATGTTATTCCTCACCTACGTTCAGGGGGACCTGGTTAACGCTTGGGTTATGTCCACCAACCAATGGTTGGTGAGGGAAGTATCCCGAGGAGTCAGCCAGTTCGACAACAGGCTGTGGAATAATGTTCTACAAGCCTTCCGGCGACAATTCGCCGATGTACTCAGCAAGGAACGCGCTCAAGCCCAGCTAGACGCTGGAATTAAAATGAAGGAAGGAAAAATCGAAGACTACATAGCAATGTTCGAACAACTCGTCCGCTACGCAGGATACGATATCAACGCAGAGCAGACCTTGAAATATTTCATAAAAGGACTGCCCAGGACGCTCTACGAAGCAATGTACCAACATGACGATCCTAGGACTTATGAGGATTGGAGAGCATCGGCCCTCAAGAGGCAACAAAAGTGGATCCACATGCAGACAGTGCGCGGAAACCTAGACATGTTCAAAGGATCCACTAACAGAAATCAATCGGGAGCGCTGGCAAAGCTGCTTGCCCCACTACCACACCCCGACGCAATGGATACATCCGCAGACCGAGTCAGAGGGAGACTTGCGGGAGCAGAAGACATCATCAAAACCCCACAACCCCCCTTTCCACCAAGAGGAGGGTACCTTCAAAGGCAGCAAGGAAACCGGTCGAACTTCAGTCAGACCCGCTGCTATAACTGTGACAAGATGGGGCACATCAGCCGAGACTGTCGCCAACCACGACGAAACAAACATCAACAGATCAGGAGTACCGATGTACGCGCTCGAAAGTGCGTGCGTGAGAAATGTGCGGCCGAGAGCAGTGGGGTAAAGCAGTGTTATCAGAGGGTTGTAAGCAGCCGAGGGAAAGGAGGGGAAGGAAGGCGAGTGGCGAATAAAAGGTGTAAGAAAGGGTGAGGAGGAAGGAGGAGGGGAATCGCGAATGAAGAGTCGGAGGAGTTCAGCTACTAGTTCCAAGGTAGAGACACAGTAACCAGAGGACCAAGTAATGCGTCGCTTGAAGAGGCCAAAACCGACGCGAGAAACAATCCTAGAAAGATGTAAAACGGGTTAGTGATCGAATATGAGAGATGAGTTTAGTTCTTGAGGGAGAAGAGGTGGGAGACGACGAGCCAATCGACTCGAGTTGTCTTCACTGAGACCTAACTCGGAATCGCTATTAGCTTTAGGAATCACACTTAGGATGGCGAGGAAAGAAGGGGGGAAATTCGACAGTGCAATTGATCCAGAATACCAGCCTTTTATACATGCGAACTCATACCTAGGCTGAGCAAGACGACACGATTCTAAGTCGAAATTTGTGAGAGGTGAATAGCGAAGTGGGGAAAAGTAAACGAAAAGTCCAAGGAGAAGAGAGGGTTGATAGGTGAAAACGCGAGGCTGACATGAGGCGTGAAAACACGAGGCGTAAGTAAAAGTAGGGGAATCGGGAATGCGGGGAACGTGGCCGAACGAGAGCGCCGATGATTACGACACCACGCACTAATGGTACAACGAGATGGTTAGAAAAGGTAAGAAAAGTAAGAAAAAGTGGGGCACGCCTGTGCCCGAGACAGAGAGCGCGACAAGGATCATTCTAGCAGGTAAGGGTCCACGGGCATGATGCTCAATCGGCCGAGGGTGGATGGTACTGAAAGAGTCCGAAAGTAGCAGATTGTTGTTGAGTGAAAGGGAGGGGAGGAGCCACGAGGATCGATTAGTTGTTTTGAGGTCGGCGAGGGCCTCGAAGTGTTAGCCTGATAAGGACTCATCGGGCAGTGAGGGACATCCGACGATGGCGGAAGAGACGGTGAGGGGTAAGGGAATAAGGAGCGACGAAGTTGACAAGATGAGGGGACGAGATGAAGAAATACATGAGGCTGAGGAGACGAGGCGTCGATAAACTAAGTATGTGTCACGTGCGGATCACGTGTCATGGCCAGTGGTGTTACCAAGCCGATGAAAGTGCGATTCACATTGCCTGTAAAGGCTGAAGACCCCCCTGAAGTGCGGTTCACTGAAGAAGAAGATGAAGATACGCTGCAGATGGATGCAGATGAGACATATGAGGTCGCGCGAATGTTGAGTACTGAAGATCATTTCATGGTGGACAACAACACTGGCGATGTCATTCGTTTAGGACTGTGTAAGTCTGAGTCACGTGATTAGTCATGTGATCAGCAACCCCCAGACCACGTGGATCTGGTCTAAAGGATAAGTCACGGGGGAACAGCGGTTACCTCAGGTCGAGATATAATTCCTGAGAGGGTATAGTTGGATGCGGGATTCCCAACATGGTTAGGCTCTGTCCTGTTTAAGTTCTTTCTGATTGGAACATTCTGATGTTGCCTGATGGCTGTACTTATCATGCGCTGATGTTGCGCCAGACGATGATTGGACGATAGTGAGTCACATAGTGTTATCTCTGACTCATAGTGGGGCCTTCTGCCTCATGTACTGTATGGGTTTATCCCTGTTCATTGATTGGATGATAGCTTGGGTCGTTTATCCCTGATAGCTTATTGGACGATACGATATGGTACGATACCTGTTATTATTTGGGACTCAGTTTAGGAGTCAGCCCTGTAGTGTATATAAGGTGCTCTGTCTTGATAGACGAGACCTTATCTTCGTTGTCTTGAGTCTACCCCTCAGTCAATAGAAGTGTTGGCTATTAGTGCCTGTCTCTCTCATCTTGTTGATCCTTGTGTGGTCTGTCCTCTCATCTCTTGAAGATCCCTGTTGTATTCCTCTAGTTTGAGGCGAAGCCATTGTCCTTTGGTTCGTCTCTCGTGTTCGACCATTGTTATTCAGCTGTCGTCGGTCTGTTATTTGATTCAAGGCCATCAAGAGTTCCAAGTCGGGACAACGTTTGGTAGAAACGTTACAGTATGAGGGCGCTAAGTGATAACCGAAAAGGGTAATTGTACTTCGGAAGTCCTAGCGTTCGGAACGGAGTGAAAACATGGGTTTTCTGACTCAACGGCCGAGCTGGCGTTACACCGAAGAGAAACCAAGGACTGATGAAGACAAAGCAGAGGACTGGCTGAGGGGAGTAGCCAGTGAAGGAGACGATGTCAAAGACCTCATCCTACAAAAGTTGATGGGGACAGATTTTTCAGACGCCTGAACCCAACAGCCTGGGTGAGGGCACTTCGTTGTAACTCTGTGTATATCATGCGCTATCGTTCTATGTGAATTCCAGTTCAGCTACACACGCGTTACAACATGGCCGAGATAAAAGCGCTAGTGGACTCAGGAGCCACTGATAACTTCGTGAGCGAAAGCTTTCTCAAACAAATGGGGATAAAAACACGGTTGTTAGATACCCCCAAATGGATCTACAACATCGACGACACAACAAACAAAGCCGGGTGCATAAATCAATACGTCATTCTCCGAATCAATGTCAACGGAAATGACAAAGAAATGAGGTTCCTGGTTACTAACATAGGAAAAGAAGACATACTGTTTGGATATCCATGGCTGGCAGCCTACGAACCACAATTCGACTGGAAGAAGGGAACAATCAACTGAGCGCACCTTCCAGTAATAATCAAAATGGTCAATGTAACCGACAGGAGAAACGTGCTCGCTCACCTATTAACAAAATCAAAGGAACAAATTGTCAACCAACTACAACAGGAGGAGTCGCAAGGCCGGAGGATAATGATCCCCGCTGTCAAACACGCCATTGCAGCCAAACCAAAAAACGAGGAAAGCGCAGTACTGCCTCCACAATACGAAGCTTTCCGTAAAGTATTTGACGAAGAAGCGTCCACAAGACTACCCGACAGACGACCTTGTGATCACGCAATTACGCTTCAACCTAACGCCCCGACATCGATCATGTGTAGACTCTACCCCATGACTCGAACGGAAGATGACGCCCTGGACGCTTTCATCGACGAACATCTCAAAAAGGGGTATATTCGACCCTTGCAATCGCCATACGCTGTCACATGCGGATCACGTGTCATGGCCAGTGGTGTCACCAAGCCGATGAAAGTGCGATTCACGTTGCCTGTGAAGGCTGAAGACCCTCCTGAAGTGCGGTTCACTGAAGAAGAAGATGAAGATGCGCTGCAAATGGATGCAGATGAGACATATGAGGTCGCGCGAATGTTGAGTACTGAAGATCATTTCATTGTGGACAACAACACTGGCAATGTCGTTCGTTTAGGACTGTGTAAGTCTGAGTCACATGACTAGTCATGTGATCAGCAACCCCCAGACCACGTGAATCTGGTCTAAAGGATAAGTCACGGGGGAACGGTAATTGCCTCAGGTCGAGATATAATTCCTGAGAGGGTATAGTTGGATGCGGGATTCCCAACACGGTTAGGCTCTGTCCTGTTTAGGTTCTTTCTGATTGGAACATTCTGATGTTGCCTGATGGCTGTACTTATCATGCGCTGATGTTGCGCTGGACGATGATTGGACGATAGTGAGTCACATAGTGTTATCTCTGACTCATGGTGGGGCCTTCTGCCTCATGTACTGTATGGGTTTATCCCTGTTCATTGATTGGTTGATATGCTTGGGTCGTTTATCCCTGATAGCTGATTGGACGATACGATATGGTATGATACCTGTTATTATTTGGGACTCAGATTAGGAGTCAGCCCTGTAGTGTATATAAGGTGCTCTGTCTTGATAGATGAGACCTTATCTTCGTTGTCTTGAGATCTACCTCAGTCAATAGAAGTGTTGGCCTGTTTGCCTGTTCCTCTCATCTTGTTGATCCTTGTGTGGTCTGTCCTCTCATCTCTTGAAGATCCCTGTTGTATTCTTTCAGTATAAGGCGAAGCCATTGTCCTTGGGTTCGTATTTCACACTCGACCATCGTTATTCAACTGCCGTCGGTCTGTTATTTGATTCAAGGTCATCAAGGGTTCCAAGTCGGAACAATGTTTGGTAGAAACGTTACATACGCATCATCCTTCTTCTTCATTAAAAAGAAGGATGGGAAACTATGACCAGTTCAGGACTACCGCGCTATAAATCGGTGGACGGTGCGGAATCAATACCCGCTTCCGCTAATAACGGATCTAATGCGTGACCTGGGAGGAGCGGTCATCTTCTCAAAGTTCGACGTCAGACAGGGATATAACAATATCCGAATCAAAGAAGGAGACGAGCACAAGGCAGCCTTCAAGACGCGAAGGGGCCTTTTTGAACCAACGGTCATGTATTTTGGCCTCTGCAACTCACCCGCGATGTTCCAGGCATTCATGAACGAAATATATCAACCAATCATCACAAAATTCACAACGGAAGGCACGCACATACGAATCTACATGGACGACATCGCCGTCGCCACTAATGACTGCGGTACGTTCCAACGTACAAATGATGCTCACTCAGCCGCCGTCGCCGCCGTTCTCGAGGTTGCAGCAGCCCACGACCTTTACTTCAAATTGTCAAAATGCGCATTCCACGTGCCATCCATTGATTACCTGGGGGTAATCCTTGAGAAGGGGATGACACGCATGGACCCTGCAAAAGTTTCGGGTGTACGCACGTGGCCAACACCAACAAAAGTCAAAGATGTACGCAGCTTTTTGGGCTTCTGCAATTTTTACCGTCCTTTTATCCGAGGATTCGCCAACATCGCCAAGCCAATGAACGAGCTAACTAGGAAGGACGTCGAGTGGCACTGGGGACTAACCCAACAAACGGCCTTCGAAACACTCAAGACTCGCATCACAAGCAATCCTATCCTCGCTCATCCAGACCCAAAAGAACAATACGACCTCGAAGTAGACGCATCAGGATTTGTGGTCGGAGCAGTCCTGATGCAGAAGGGACCTGATGGCAAGAAACACCCGATAGCATTCTACTTGGCCACTCTTAATGAAGCCGAACGAAACTATGACATATACAATCTAGAATTGCTGGCCATCGTAAAAGCACTAAGGAACTGGAGATATCTGTTGGTGGGGTCACCGCACAAGGTCAGAGTATTCTCAGACCATATGAACCTACAATACTGGCGAGACCCTCAAAAGATCAGCCGAAGGGTAGCCCGAGAGGTACTGGAACTAGAGGAATACGACATTGAGATACACCATCTCAAAGGTCGAGCCAATGGTAGGGCGGACGCGTTATCCAGAAGACCAGACTACGACACTGGAGAGAAGGACAACGACCGAGTCATGGTTCTACCGAAAGAAATATTCATATGAACGATAACGGGCATTACACCAGCGCCCATCAGACAGGATGAAACACGAATCAATGCGTGGATTAGTCCTCACGAGCTCAAGAAGATAGACAGTGTATGGTTCAAGAATGGAAAGGTGGTAATCACCACAAAGGAGCAAGAAGAGCTAAGGGAAGTCGTGAAACAATATCATGATGCAGTAACAGCAGGGCACCCAGGAATAGCAAAAACACAAGAATTGGTAGCCCGATACTACTGGTGGCCAAACATGAAAACCGACATTGTGGAGTACGTTCAAGGATGCGCGGAGTGTCAACGACACAAGGTCAATACTCGACCCACCAAAGCACCCTTTGAACCCATCTACCCTCAAACGGGAGCTACGCCATTCGAAGTAATCGCGGTGGACTTCATCACTAAGTTACCACCATCAGATGGATACGACTCAATACTGACGATCACAGACCATGATTGTTCCAAAGCGTCAATATTCCTACCTTGTCGAGAAACAATAACAGGAGAAGAAACCGCAATGTTGCACGCCCAGAAGGTACTCCCACGATTCGGACTTCCAAGCAAGATAATCAGCGATTGAGACCCTCGTTTCGCGGCAAAATTCATGCGGGAATTATGCAAAACCCTTCAAATTCAGCAAAACATATCGACAGCCTACCACCCAAGGACCGACGGACAGTCAGAACGCACAAATCAGTGGCTGGAGCAATATCTTCGACTATGGGCCAATGAGAAACAAGACAATTGGGCTGCACAACTACCCCTAGCGGAGTTTGCCCATAACAACACGATAAGCAGCACCACGAAACAAACCCCCTTCTTCACGCTAATGGGGTACCACCCTAGAGATAAATGGGCGCCAGGGACAATCAGTCTACCCAGCGTATCCACCAGGATAGAACAATTGAAGGACGCCCGTCGGAGCGCACAGGAGAACATGATAAAGGCCCAGAAGTCATGGGTCAAACACAAGGACACACCAAGATACACTGTAGGGAACCAAGTATGGTTAGATGGGCGCAATCTGCGAACTCAGCAGCCCACCGCCAAGCTTGCGCCCAGAAGACAGGGACCATTCGAGATTGTCCAGGTGATGTCTCCTGTGAATTACCGGCTCAAACTACCTCCGCAGTGGAAAATACATGACGTGTTTCACACAGACTTACTCACACCTTACAAAGAAACCCACATGCACGGCGTAAATTACTTACGCCCACCACCCGAATTGATTGAAGGCGTGGAAGAATACAAGGTCGAAAAGGTGATAGGCTCTCGAAGATACGGTCGAGGGCGTAAACTTCAGTACCTCATCAAATGGAAAGGGTACGCAGACTCGGAGAACCAGTGGGTCCCATGGGACGACATCCATGCGGAAACAGAGATAAGGAAGTTCGCACGATCAAATCCAAAGGCAGAAACTCACATAAAAGCAGCCTCGACAAGATCGTGTACATCACCACCCATCTCATCCAATCATCCAATGTCTCATGTCCCTCTCTCCATTGTCAACATTGACGAGATCATCATCCCCCATGTCGATACCCTCGCCACCTACGATGGAAACAACAACATTGACGACCAATTCTGTTCAGCCTTTGAACATGTCAGGGCCGTCGCTGAACAAGACCAAGCTGCCTGAGACCTGGCCGAAGCTCGCCGGTGATTCCCTACACCCGCAAGCGGCAGAATGGAGGACGATGAGGAAGGAGTACGGCCTCTTGAAGGAGGTAATGGCAGCATGGAGGACGGATCAGATAGTGAAGATGATGGCAGCGGAGAGGAGGATGAGGATACGGCTGCTAACGAGGGAAGTATTAACCGATCCCTCACCATCTCCAACCCCTCCGTCGCCTTGCTCACCACAACAGCAGTCAACCCCTCAAGTACCTCTCTCGTCACCACTGCCGTCGACACCGACAGCGAAGACGAAGACGACGACAGTGACGAGTCATACCACGCCGCCAGGGTCGTCTGCATCCAGTGCGACCAACCCCCCAACTACTGCCACTGTGCTCCCCTACCTATACCTCACCAAGTCCGCCTCATTACCAAAGAAACCAGTCATGATGCGCAGCGACCACCACCGGTTGCTGTTGTCTATGGACCAACGGCAGAACAAGGATACGAAGCACGCAGTCTCCCCCCCTATAGGGAAGAACACGACCCATCGCCCCTCGCTATGCGCCAAACAAATGCGACGCGCCTCCCTCTCCGTGCCATATTGCCTACTCCCGGCGGATTCATCCTCAACAACGGGATGAACTGGGTTCCTATGGTCATCGAACACAAGGGACGCCGCATCCCTGCCAAGTACGTCCGAGTTCGCATGCTCGACAACCCCGAGGTGTTTGGAACGATGGGAAAGTATTCGCCCATCTACCGAGCGGACATCCATGCCGAACCATGCCGAGATATGGGCCCTGCAGCTGAGTACACCCGTGAAGAGCTCGGATACTTCCGCGCTGACTTCCGTGGAAAGCGACAGGTAGACGAAGCCCTCGCAAGGCTGGGGGACATTTCCCTCCAAGCTGAAGTGAGGCGCTACCGCGCATCCATGGAAGTCGTGGCCTAACTCGAGCAGGCGATCAAGAAGCTCGAGGACGACATCTTTGTTCACATCGACAGAGCCATGCATTCATCAAGGCAGCTAGGACGCGCTCATGCCCTCAGGAGGGTGCGCGATGAACACGAGACGGACGTCGGACTTACTACGGTGACTAGTTGGGTTGTGGAGCGTGGGCACTCACCCTTGTAAAGAGGGTGATGTCATGATTCGCCGTCGTTGGGCTTCGTAAGCGGGATGACGAGTCGCTCCTGAATCTTACTCATGAACATGTTGTGGATTACTGATAGTATTACTGTACGATGACGCGTTGATTACTGATAGTATTAGTGGACGTTACCAAGCATTAGTAGTAGTGGCTGTATCGCTGACGAAGGCGTACAGTCAAGAACCAGTTATAAGGTAGCTGTCGACTGATGTGGTCGGCAGCTTGACTCTCTTGTACACCTTCGAATCTAGTCGGGTTCTCTTCTACACCCGCCTCTTGTCATCTCTCTTAGGAAGGTGCTTTCAAGTGTCCTTGAAGCAAAGTCACACCTTCGTGTGTTGACATGCCGCGCTAAGTCACGTTACTTCGTCATCGCGTGTAGGGCCTAAGTCAGGCCATGCTGTAACGTTTCTACCAAACGTTGTTCCGACTTGGAACCTTTGAGGACCTTGAATCAAAGAACAGACCGACGGCAGTTGAATAACGATGGTCGAGTGTGAAATACGAACCCAAGGACAAGGGCTTCGCCTTATACTGAAAGAATACAACAGGGATCTTCAAGAGATGAGAGGACAGATCACACAAGGATCAACAAGATGAGAGGAACAGGCAAACTGGCCAACACTTCTATTGACTGAGGTAGATCTCAAGACAACGAAGATAAGGTCTCGTCTATCAAGACAGAGCACCTTATATACACTACAGGGCTGACTCCTAATCTGAGTCCCAAATAATAACAGGTATCATACCATATTGTATCGTCCAATCAGCTATCAGGGATAAACGACCCAAGCATATCAACCAATCAATGAACAGGGATAAACCCATACAGTACATGAGGCAGAAGGCCCCACCATGAGTCAGAGATAACACTATGTGACTCACTATCGTCCAATAATCGTCCAGCGCAACATCAGCGCATGATAAGTACAGCCATCAGGCAACATCAGAATGTTCCAATCAGAAAGAACCTAAACAGGACAGAGCCTAACCGTGTTGGGAATCCCGCATCCAACTATACCCTCTCAGGAATTATATCTCGACCTGAGGCAATTACCGTTCTTCCCCCGTGACTTATCCTTTAGACCAGATTCACGTGGTCTGGGGGTTGCTGATCACATGACTAGTCATGTGACTCAGACTTACACAGTCCTAAACGAACGACATCGCCAGTGTTGTTGTCCACAATGAAATGATCTTCAGTACTCAACATTCGCACGACCTCATAGGTCTCATCTGCATCCATTTGCAGCGTATCTTCATCCTCTTCTTCAGTGAACCGCACTTCAGGAGGGTCTTCAGCCTTTACAGGCAACGTGAATCACACTTTCATCGGCTTGGTGACACCACTGGCCATGACACGTGATCCGCACGTGACACATGCTGTGCCAGTCATAACACCCCTCAAGTGCGGCAGATCCCTAGGTTCTGCGAATGGATCGCAACCTTGTGTTTGGGCAGCGCTTTCATGAGGATGTCTGTGGCCATAGCTTGCGTGGGGCAATACTCGATCTTGATTGCCCCGTCCATGATGGTTTGGCATATGTAGTGATATCGGATATCGATGTGTTTCGTACGGGCATGGTAATTGTCTCCAGTTGCAAGGTGGACTGCAGCTTGATTGTCGCAGAACAGGGTGGTTGGTGTGGTAGTGGTGCCAAGAAGTGGTGTGATGAACCTATGGAGCCAAATGCACTCTTTTGCGGCATGAGTGGCAGCTATGTATTTGGCTTCTGCTGTGGATAGGGTGACTAGCTCTTGTTTGCAAGATGCCCAAGATATGGCAGCGCCGTCTATGAGGAAAGCATAGCCCGAGATGGCATGGCGATGTTTCTGGGATGCGCCATCTGCGTCTGTGTATCCTAGGAGGTTGTGGCGCTCATTTCCATAAGTGAGCGAGTGTGTCTTGGTGCCAGAAAGAAAGCAAAGAACTTGCTTGACTGCCTCCCAGTGAACAAGCCCAGGGTTCTCGAGATACTGAGAAAGTGCTGAGACAGCGAAAGATATGTCGGGACGTGTGGCGACTGCAGCATACATGAGGCTGCCTACAGCCTTGCGATAAGGAATTTTCCTCATTTGTTCCATCTCAGTAGTGTCAGATGGAGAGTCGGATTTGGTGAGTGTGAAGCCAGGAGAGATAGGGCTTGCTAGTGATTTGGCTTCACTGAGCGAGAAGCGGGCAAGTATAGTGTCGATATATGTTGTCTGAGATAGCGAGATAGTGTGGGATTCACGATTGCAAGTAACTTTGATGCCTAGAAGCCAGTGTACAGGCCCTAGGTCAGTGAGTGAGTAGCATTTGTTGAGCCTGTGTTTGTAGTCTGCAATTAGATCCGGTGAACTGCCTGTAATGAGGCAGTCATCGACATGTATGGCGAAGATAGTGGTGTAGGATGCAGTGTGGGATGTGAAGACTCCGGGATCGGCTTTGTTTACTTTGAAGTCTAAGTCAGTGAGGGCATGGCACAGTGTGTCGTACCACTTGCGCCCAGCCTGTTTGAGGCCGTAGAGTGACTTTAGGAGGTGTTTCACCTGCTCCCCCTCATTGGTGTAACCAGGGGGAGGCTTCATATAAATATCTTTGTTGTCATCTAGTTCGCCATTAAGGTATGCACCATTGAAATCAAAGGTGTCAGCGTCCCAGTCATTGCGAGCGGCGATGGCAAGAATGATACGAAAACTGGATAGTTTCACAATGGGGGAGTATGTGTTGAAGTAGTCCACACCATACTTTTGTGTGAACCCTTGAGCAACCAATCAAGCTTTATATTTCTCGATGGTGCCGTCGGCCTTGCATTTGATGCGGAAGACCCATTTGCTTCCTACAATATTTTTGTTGGCGGGACGAGGGACTGTGTCCCAAGTTTTGGCGTTCTCTAGTGTGGCGATTTCACGATCCATGGTGTCTTGCCATTTGGGCCAATCTGAGCGAGAGTGAGCCTCTGAGAGGGTTTTGGGATCTTCTTGGTGTTCTGAGACAAATGCTTCATAAAGTTCTTCACAATCTGCAAGATAAGCGAACTCACAAGCAATGAAGTCACTGGCATATGCGCCAGAGTGGGGATTTTCATATTCTTCTCTGGTGGTGGCCTCCCCTTGCTGGATGGCTTTTTCTTTTGCTGAGGGAATCCTGACCCGAGATGATCTGCGCGGTGGTGCAGCTGTGCGAGCCGCACTCCTAGTAGGTGCACGTGGTGAGCGAGATTCTTGGGATGGGCCAGCTTCTTGTTGGACAGGTGGCCAAGGTGGGTAGGGAGGTGTCTGCAGTGCAACCTGTTGAGCAGGTGATTGCTGATGTTGCGTTATCACCTAACGCTGGTTCGACTTGAACCGATCTGCGGCGTGATACTCGAGTATATGGATGAATATTGCTGGTCACAGGCAACTTAGCTGAGTTGCACAGCCACTAGGTCACTTGGTTGACACTAGGGTATCCCGAAGGATAAGCTTCAATCGAATGATTGGAAGAGGGAAAGGGATAGACAAGCGGTGATGATTCAAGAAGACCAAGCTAGAGAGTCTTGGTCTTCACTATACGACTTATATACAGTTACATGCTGGCTTTAAAGCGCAGCTTGGAATACTGAACCCTAGTACAACTATCCTAGGAATGAGTCACTATCTCTCCTGAAACACCGGCGAACCCAAATACCGGCGACGCGTAAGTGTCCATGACTAATAACGGCTTACTATCGTAGTCATAACCAAGTAGTAAGTGTCCCGAACTCCGAGACCTCGTAATGATGATGATTGTCAGTCCACAACATGTCAAACTGTGACAGCTGAGGCGGTGCCAGAGGCTGCTGAGGTGCAGCAGGTGCCGGAGGTGGTGCAGATGGCTGCAGTGGTTGTGCCAGCACCTGAGGTGGTTGTGCAGGTGGCTGCAGTGGTTGTGCAGGTGGCTGCGGTGGTTGTGCAGGCAGCTGCGGTGGTACGGCTGGTGTGGGAGGAGCTTGAATGCGCAAGCTTGGTGGTTGGCTCTCAGGATATAGGACATAGTTCTTTATGTTGAGCTTGATGTCGTGTTTGATGGAAATAGCATGTTTGTCGGGCCAATACATGCAGTGTGTGTGTGTGCTGTTGGAATCAAATACAATCCAGCAAGCCTCCAGTGCGCGAGCGTCGAGCTTAGAGCCTGTGCCTGAGTGAACCCAGATAGATTGTCCCCATGTAGGGACACCGGAAAGGTTCGGCTTAGAATGATAGAGCCATTCGTACGGCGTAGTGTCATTGGATAGTGCTTTGGTGGATGTGTGGTTTTTCAACCATACCACATTGCGAAGAGCTTCACCCCAGAGATTCTTGGGAAGCTGAGAGTGATGGAGCATGGCGCGAACTTGCTCAAGAAGTCTGCGATTGAGAGCTTCAGCTATGCCATTGTGCTGAGGTGTGTCGTGTGTAGTGAGTCGGTGCTCAGTGCCTTCTTGCTGAAGGAATTTGGTGAAGGCATGGCTGGTGAATTCACCACCACAATCTGAGCGGAGCGCCTTGATCTTGGCTCCATGCTGTGTGAGTGCCCAGGCTGCGAAAGTCTTGTAGGCGTCGAGTGCCTCGTCCTTTGTGCGCAAGACATCGGCCTTGGTGTAGTGTGTGGCATCATCTGTGAATGTGATATAGTACCATCATCCGCCGAGGCTGTTGATGGGCGAGGGGCCCCATAAATCTGTGTGAATCTCATCGCCAAAATTCTTGGCAGCGGGGGCCTTGTGCTCCTTCAGGATGGCTTTGCGAGTCATTTTGGTGTATTTGCATGAGTCGCATATGATATTAGATCCATCATCTATAAGGTCAATACCTTCAATAGCGTGGTTGCGCACAAGAGCGTGAATGGCTTTGGCAGGGGTGTGTCCAAGGTGTTGGTGAAGTGTGAGTATGTTGATTCGTTCGACCAGAGTGATGTCTTGTGCAGAGTAGGCATGTTCTACTCTGTGTGGACTGTTTTCACTGGTGGGAATGTATCCAATTTGCTTGCCAGTCAGACCAATGATTTTGCAGGCCTTTACCTTTGAATAAAAGAGCACTTCACATCCTGCTTTAAGGATGCGGCCAATGGAGACTATGGTGATAGCCATGTCAGGGGCATAGAGTGCGTCTCGTAAAGTGATGGGAGTAGTGGTGTCGCCGTTCAGCACATTGATCTGTAAGTCCCCAGTGCCTCTAGCGTAGAATATGCGGTGGTCTGCAGATGTGATAGCGCGAGGGGGGATGGTACAGAAATTGCAGAATCAATGGCAGAAGGGGGACATGTGTCTCGAAGCTCCAGAGTCATATAATTCCACCTCTGCTCCTGGTTTGAGCGTGGTAGCCATGGTGCTGTAGAGGGCTTCAGTATATAGCTCCTCGCTGTGGGGCTCATCATCATCGACTTCTTCGATGGTGGCCCATGCGCTGATATCTGGTTCAGCAGTATTTGCACTGTCATTGTTGTGTCGATTATCATTATTGCGATTTGACTGCTGTCAGTTGTTGTTCTGATTATTCTGGGTGCGATTGTTTCGCCCATCGTTGTTGGTGCTTCGACCATCGTTGTTGGCGCTGGAGTTAGTGGGTTTGGCTGGGCATTGGCCTTCCATGTCTCCTCCCTTGGCCCAGCATTCGGACTTCATGTGTCCTAGGTTGTGGCAATTAAAACATTCCATGTTGCGCTTATTGCGCTTCTTCTGTGAGTTGGTGGCGAAGGCTTCATCATTGCCGTTCTTGCCTTGTTTAATCATGCAGTGGTCGTACTCGTCTGAGATGAGAGTTATGATGGTCACAGATGTGGTGGGGGTCGCAGATGTATGTGTGATAGTATTGAGACTGCCAGTGATGTGTTCATAGGACAAGGGGATGGAGCCAAGCAGTATGTTGGCATATTCTGTGTCTGTATAAGTCCTCCCCATGGCTGTGAGCTGTGATTGCATGCTGTTAAGGTGGGTGAAGTGAGCGTGAGCATCTTCCTCGTCACCAAGCTTAGCGTTTTGCAGCTTCTTCCCTAGATCAATAGCTATCATAGGGGAACGGTTTTGATAGAGTCCAGTGATAGTAGTCCAGATCTCCATAGCGGAAGTTTTGTCTTTGATCTCCACAAAGACTTTGTCAGGAACGGATAGAGCGATCATATTCATCGCTTCTTCCTCCTCATATTGCCATCTATCAGCAGGTGAAAGCCCATTGACATCGCCTCTTGTGATGTAGGCCTGAGGGACAGTGGCAGACGTGAGATGACTAGCCCAGTGTCGAGACCTGAAGTGCCATGTCATGTGATCGTGGTACATGAACCAGTTCGATCCATTGGCTGCTAGTTTAGTAACGGTGCAAGTGTCTGCACTCATAGCGAGAGAAGTTTAGGAGGGCTTGATTCAAGATGTTTTTGTTGACAAAGAATGAGTGGGTTTAGGCTGCAACAGCAGGGCCCATAACCTGGTAATAGTTCAGGTGGGCGAAGAGGTCCTAGGGCCATCGGCAAAGTCCACACAGTGAGCAGAGTTCCAGGAATCCAGGCAGAACACTGGAAACACCTTGCAAGGTACTGATCAAAGAGTAAGGCAGAAAGAAGCTGCCTTATGAGAGGTGATCTTGAAGCAGACGGAGGATAGATGGAGAATACAGTTCGATGATATTTTTGGGCTCTTGCTTTTGGGTTTTTATACATTGTAGTTACATTGTAGAACTAATACGAGCAAAGAAGAAACAAATAAAAGTGTAGTGAATAGTGATGAAGAATGAAGTAGAATAGGGGCAGAGTTCTCAGGGGTCAGCCGTGCTTGGACTTGGAAGATGTATCATACTATAGGATCTGTTATGCAGTAATAGGAGTCATTTCAAGGGGAATGTAATAGGGGATGGAATTATCGCCACTGCAGTGTGCGCAGCAGTGAAATGCATCTTGTACGCTCGAGTCGGCTGGGTTGAGTGTGCCAAAATACATCACATCCTCTGCCCCAAGGGGGAGGAGCAGCCTCGAGCAGAGGCCAAGGCACATACACAGACATAGTGGCCACATATCCGGTGGACTTTTCAATGGTGATGGCCGTGAGGAGGGCGAGGAGGGTGCAGAAGAGGACCTTGGAGATGAGAGCTGCCCACGGGTCGACGCAAGCAAGAGCAAGAGCAGCGCACTTGGTGGCAGTGGGGACCCCAAGGCAATGGTACCACTCTCGGTGCCTGCCACAATCAGGGAAGATCAATCTAGACAACGAAGGGCGACAGTTAGCATATGGAGCAATTAAATGGGTGGGGGACGGAGGCGACGACAGAGGGGCAAACCCCTGACAACGACGAGCCCAACCAACTCCAATTCAACACAAGCCACCCCACTGTGGCTCGCTCAGGGGATTCGAGGCCCGCACAGCCAAGCAAGGCCAAATAATAAGCCCAATCCCTGGGACGGGCCAGCGCTTAGCGGAGGCGCACACTGTGATGGGCACGTGACCGGAAGGCGAACTTCCCGAGAGAACACAACAGAAAAGGCAGTTCCATAAAAGGTACAGTAACCGGTCAACAAGGTAGCATCATGTGATGTGTCACGTGACGTTCTAGAGTGCCGAAGTAAAACTTCAAACTGATCTCTGTGCCCAAACAAAGTACATTGGACAATCGAGTTGCCATTCCGACGCGTCATATTCCTCAAGGAGTCGCTCCTTGAGCTCGGGTGTAAAGCCCAGCGCAAGTAGTCCGGGATGTGTCTTGCCGGAGAGAGATCTTCGCCACGAATTTTTGATAGTCAAGGCCAGCCCACCTAGTCTGGGATCTAACCTTCCCATGAGCAACATTCGGATGGGGGTGGTCGGACGCGTACCTGGGGAAACCTGAGAACCGAAGGTGGCGTTGGCCTCGTGGACGTTGACTTCGCTGAACGTGCCGATCTGCCGTAGCCACGGCTCAACTTTGCTGCCGACGGTGCGCACCTGGCCGTTAGACTCCCAGAACTTGTACACCAAATCGAGCCCCGTCTGAATGGTGCGCCCGTCGCCTTTAACCTCCCTGCTGCCTGACACTTCCTCTATCAGAAGCCAGCCTCCGGGTTTGACGAGCTTGGCAATGCGCTCAAGGACGCGCTGCGGTTCTGGAAGCTATTTACAGCAATGTGTCATCGTCTCTTGATATGACCCAGCTCCAAAGGTCCAAACAGACGTACATGTATGAGGAGAAAGCGGACGTGGATGACGTCTAAGGAACCAGCCTCCCATGGCAGGGGGTCGGCTAGGATATCGAGTTGTTTGAATTCAAAGTTGGAGGGGACTGGGCTGGGATAGGATGGTTAGCAGTACTCCCTCGAAACTCGAGAGCGACCAAGGAAGGCGAACCGAGGTAACATTGGACTGATGTCGACCGCGGTCACTTTGGCATCTGGGAAGTGTTCTGCGCACTCCATTGCCCTGTGAACTGCCGTCAGGCACGCATACGACAAAGAAAGGAAAGGGGCAAGCGTACCATATTCCGGAGCCAGACCTGAAAAGAGAATGGACGAGTCAAGACCTGTAACGATGTGCGTACATGGTTACCAGTAGATACATACCCAATATCTAATATCGTGCGTGGGTCATTGAGGGGTGCGAGGAAGAGCTTGCCATAGAAATAATTCTTGATGCCATTGTGGATAGCATCCAGCCTAGATCGAGTTACGGTTAACTGCAAATACTGGGATCAGATCAGACGTGATCCCACCTCACAATCTCGGCCTGGTCGAGCTACGGCAAAGAAGTGCGATTCAGGGAACAGTTCAGGGAAGTCGTCATTTCGAAAACTGCCCACCGTTCCGTGCCAGTATATGCCTTTGCCAGGGTCAGCGGTGTGCGGCGTCGTTGTATCCGTCATAACTTGTATGTATTAGGTCGCGGTGGGTATTGGGAGATCAAGTTGGATTACAATCTCCACCACTATAAACCTTGCTAAATGATCATAGTTTTTTTTCCCCACGCAGATACGGAGCAAGAACAGAGAAGACGACAGAAAAGGCAGTCCCGTAAAAGGTAACCAGAAAGTTAACGGTAGCATCATGTGATATGTAACGTGATGTTCTAGAATGGTAGCCCTGCCTGCTCTTGGAGTAAGAGGGACGGCCCGATATCTGAGGTGCAGAATTCGTAGCAGTGGCCTTTCGGGGGATCCGGATGGCCATGTACATGTGTACAGTATGCGTCGAACAACTTGAACTATCCCGGGCCAGGCCTGGCGGGGCGTCCATAATTGGAAGATCGCCTTCAATACTAGTAACAAGCCACGCAAGAAGCTACGCTACGAGTCTACGACAGTGGCACTGGTCGATAGCACTGGTCGAGCAAGAGATCGAGTCAGCTCTGCTTTCCTCTTGGCTCTTGGCATCGATCTCGCTCGCTACCAAGGCCGATCGAGACATAGACCCATAGTATAAACTCCCGTGGAAGCGCTTGGCAAGCAGCAACCAGCACGCTGTTGACGTGCCAACTATACTTCCGATGAATATAGTGAAGCGCACACAACTCGGCCACTACCCACAAAAGAATTTTCTCAAGAGATCAGGCCTATCAGAGGCGAAAATGCTACTGTGATGCTGCGTATAATGTCGGGGATAAAGCTAAGGACGCAGGTTACATCCTATCACGGCAGATATGGCAGACATCACGTCGCTTTCTTAGAGCACTTCGGGTTACAGGATCACACGAGATTCGGATGCGCAAACATCGCATGAGTATTTCGGGTTTTCCGACTCGCGCCAGTCCCCCTGATTGGTGCGATAAATAAAATATTGATTGCACGAGATCTAGAGAAGGTACGATCGATTCAAATTATGACTAACTGGCTTCGGAGATACTGACTTTTGATCGAGTCAAGGACGAGTCCCGAGCCTCGATCACTGCTTGGGTGTCTCACTATCGCTTTTATATATTGTTTTCTTCAGTGGTGCTAATTATATCCCACATCCCTCCTCTCCCCTCATATGACCGTCTCTCTCGCCTCAATCCCACAGGAGATAATTGAACAGGTTATTGCTTTCCTCGACCCACTCGATGTGGCTTCCTTCTCCCAGACATGCAGGCAGTACAACAACCTCATCTATCACCCTCGGGACAACCACATTTGGCGCGAGCTCTATCTTGCGCAGCCCTTCGACGACCCCGACTTGCCCTTACCCCTTGTCTTGAACACGTTCAGAGGGAGAGCATCGACTGGAAGGGTTCACTGCAAGCCATCGTCCGCGCGAAAATAGTTCTCAATGATCCGTCCAAATGCCGGCCAGGAGAGCGCGAGACCATCTTGCGAACATTGATTGTCATGCTTCGTGGAGCGGCACCCGCCCCCTCGTTCTGTGAGAAAACCCTTTCGGAGAACCTGGTCTGGCTCGTCGCGAAGCTTCGCGACGGTACCCTCCTCAATGACGGTACCCGTCCATCATCCCAGACGGAGGCTCAACTACGCGGATTCCTCCTAGTACACCTCGGGCTGACACCTCCCGACGCAAGAAGCCTGAATAAAGCTGCAGTCCGCGCATTCGTCTATGATTTGCGGCATTATTGCTTTGCCGCTAGCTTCGGGCCATATCTCCCAGATGGGAGCGGTCGTGTCAATTGGGTGCATCTTCACGCAATCCATCGCGTAATCGCGATGCACCTCGTTGACTTGCGCGAAACCGAGTTCTTCGTATTTCCGCTCTTCCCGATGAGTATGCCTTACTGTCAGAGCATCATTCCTCCGGGGCTGGACTTCAAGAAGGTACTCGACTGGGCGGGCATTGAGGGGCTATGGCACTGCTCGTTTTGCTTTGTTGACCATCGCGAGCTTTTACGTGAGTGCCTTTACCCTTTCCATAGAGCAAACACTAATCTGCGCAGAATATAACAACCACATTGTATGTGTAGCCTGAGTTGACCGTAGATTTAGCTTCTGATTGATGTTGTTGACATAGCCAGATGATGGGGGCGCCCTCGACCCATCAGTGTTCCAGGATCCAGGCTTCAGAGACGCGTTCCGCGTGCTTCCTGTGTACTTCCGCGTGCTTGGCTATGAAGAAGATCCTGCGCATCCCACCCGACCACGCTTAATATTCGCAGGCGAAGTACGTGATGGGCAGACGATGTATGGCTGGACGGAGATGACTCCAGACGATCAGCTCCGTTGGAGATGGGTGCGTTTGCGTTTGCGTATCTATGGGCAACACCAATTCCTTACAAATTTTCTAGTCCTGCGGGAGGGTGGGCAGGCAATCTGGAGGTACGATATTCCATCCACCTTGAAGGCGCTGAAGGGCTGATTTGACTCAATCCCCTACTAGTTGTGACGGCGTTCAAATTGGTGGGGTGCGGTCGTCTTATGGTATCCTTGGAATCTGGACGACGATCTTCCACGATCCCCAGGATCCAGTCGGTCAGTTCCGAGCCACTTTTGCAAGTGATTATATTCTCAGTTCTGGTGACTGCAGGTCCACTCTGGATGCACAAAGTGAAAACGATTGCCGAGTGAGGATCTATGGATCTATTTGGAGGAGCGTTACTAGTTTGTATTTAGGGGCACGGCGGAAAAATATAACCTTCACACCCAGCTCACTCTTTCGGTCAGAACCTCGATCAGAAAACTCAGAAACTGTAACCGCCGCCGTGGCGACAGATTTCTGATAGGGACATCGTGGGGCGCCGTGTTTTTGGAGGTGATATTCTTATTGCGTTTCCCGCCGCCGTTGCTGCTGAATCTGGCCTTACTAAATTAAACGCTGCAGAACCCCTGAGAACCCTGCAAAGCCCTCATCATTAACCCCTAAGTGGAAGATCGGCGACCAGCTGGTACGCACCAGTGACTTCAACCGGAGGCTCGGAAAGCACTTAGCTTCTTATGTAGCGGCGTGTGAACGGGTGCTGAATGGGTACAAGTGTAATCATGAGCTCCACTGCCCAAGAGCCGTGATTGACCGACTCGGAACCCGGGTATGCACGACCAGTCAGACTTCCTTCTCCCCGCCCTCGGGGTCGGGGAGCATATCCTTTCTTTTGACTAAGCCTGCACGCCCGGAATAAACCGGGTTGGAAACGAATGGGTATAAGAAGGGCACAACGAAGAGCTATAGAGCCAAGAAAGAAATGTCAAAACTCATACTTGTACTTGGAGCGACAGGTGCCCAAGGCCGCGCCGTGGTCAACAGCTTGCTCGCACCCTCGGAAGACGGCACGCCATCACCTTACGCCGTTAGGACACTCTCGCGTGACCCGGAGAGCGAGCGTGCGCTCGATCTCCGCGAACAAGGTGTCGAGGTCTTCAGGGGTAAGTCACCAGGTATTGGCACGTGGGTATGAGGCTCAAAGGATTCCATTCAGGCGACACAAACAATCTAGCATCCGTGGATGCAGCGCTCGATGGCGCTTATGGCGCTTGGATCAACATCGATGGTTTTACCGTCGGCGAGCAACGCGAGATTTACGCTGGCCTGCGTATCTTTGAGCTCGCGAAGCAGACAAAGTCTCTACGACACTACATCTGGAGTAGCCTGGACTACAATTTGAAGGTGAATCCCGGTAGGCCATCGTACCTCGAGTACTGAATTACCTGTTTTACAGAAAGGAGGGTATGACCAAAAGTATAGGTGTGAACATTACGATGCAAAGGGCCGCGTTGCCGAGTGGCTTGTCCAGCAGCCATCCGTGGTCAGCGACACTGACTTTTCCTGGTCGGTGGTGACCTCAGGGCCCTACATGGATATGCTGCAAATTGTAGGTTGTGCTGAACACGAGAAACGGGGAATACGCCGCGCACTCACGACGACTTATATCGCAGGGCATACTAGGCCCCGTGCAGCGCGAGGACGGCACATTCGTGTTTAACGCGCCGATCGGCGACGGACATATCCCCATGAGCGCGCTCGTGGACATAGGCTTCTTCGCTAGGTACACGTTCGACCACCGTGCCGAGACGTCCGGGAAGAACTTGGAGATCGCAAGCGAGTGGGTCGGCTGGGAGTACCTCGTCGCGACGTTCACCAAGGTGACTGGGCACAAGGCCGTGTACAACCGCGAGACGCTCGAAGAATGGCTCTCGCACACAGAGAACACGGAGAAGCCAGTCGCGGCCGAGGGGGCACCGGGCTCGACTTCTTGGGGGGAGAACTTCACCGGGTGGTGGAACGCCTTCCGAGACGACCTGAACAAACGCGACATGGACTGGATCCGGAAGACCAATCCCAAGGGCTACACACTCGAGAGGTGGATGATCGAAAACAAATACGACGGTACGCTCTACAAAGATCCAGTTTTGAAGATTGTGGCAGATGGCAAGTCACTGCGCAAGAGAAGGGAGTAGTTGTGTGCTCGTTCTTGTGTACTTGTTCGGGAGAGGTGTTCAAACCGAGAATTCTCGTGATAGTTATCTTTCGTGTTACATGGCATAGCACAGTACATGTCTGGGAAAAAATATTACTCGTTCTGGAGAAAATCGTGAGGCACCTTCCGTTCAGTCTTCCGATAGTCTTGACGAAGATCTGGGAACAACCGCCTCATCCACCAGCTGTGCGATCGACTACACTAGTCGTCAGAGAAGCTCTAGGGGCTATGCCAGGGCTTACCGAGATGAAGGATGCTTTCTTGGCGGATATTGTAGTCGCAAAGGGACTTTGCATCTTCCAACTCCTTTCCTCCATATAGAACACGCAATGGATAGTACGACCGATTACCACCGTTGCAGTAATCAATACGTTGGCCGGCGCCAGTCCTGCATGAAGTCAGAGTTCCGATTTCGGGGGTTACAAAGAGAAGAAAAACTCACATATCACTAATTTGAGCCTTGAGGTTGTTGACAGTACTGGTGGGCACCACATCGAGTGCTATGGTCTTTCCATTCATGGACTTTACGAAAATTTGCATGATTGTGGAGGAGGGACGACTCAGGAGCACTTAGAAGTGTCTCAAGCACATACTTATACATATTTGACCGCAGCTGTAGTGGGCACTGGGCACTGGAGCCTGCGCTTGGCCACATTCTTCGGAGGCTGAAGTAGATACGATCACGTGGTCTAGTCGCGGTGGAGAATATTCGCACGGTTGAAGATCGCGAGCGCGACTGACCGCGAATGCGAGTGCGACTCGGAGGGGACAACTGACAAGCAGCCATGGCCTCAACAGAGACACGCGCCCCAAAACGTCTCCTGAAACCTACCTCGTTATTCTCTTCAAGACGTCTCTCTATTTCAAGCTCATCTGAGACCTCCCGCTCTTCGACACCACTCAACCCACTCGCATCCGCCAAGAGATTCAAGGCAGCTCTTTCTTCCGAAGCCCGCACCCGAACAACCGTGAAAACTAAACCCCCTGCTGTTCCCGCTGCTCCAGGAACACCAACGAAACGGGATCCGTTGAGACCCAGGACTCCGGGTACCCCACGACAAGGAGAGGATGACCCACTCCGGGACGAGCGCAGCGAGATGGATGTTAGCAGAGTCGATCCGGAAGACGTTCTTGTAGACTGGGAGACTGTCGAACCAACTGACATATCTGGTGAGGTGGATGAGAACTTCCTCCGCACCGCCGCGAAAAGCAATAAAGACGACAAAGTGCTCGTCTCTATTCGCGTGCGACCATCAGAGGCCCCCTCCGCATGGGAGCCACAAGAGAACACAAAGTCGATCAAGCTCCTGCCACAGCACCACCGCAACGCCGCCACCACTCCTCCTATCTTCAATTTCGATGAGATTCTGACCGGTTCAGAAAACAAGCCCGTATACAACGCCGTCGCGCGCAACCACGTATGTGCCGCCATGGACGGCTACAATGCTGTCATCTTTGCGTATGGCCAAACGGCCAGTGGAAAGACCTTCACTCTGGTCTGTCTGTTTCTTATCTGCGATACGTCCACGTGTTCTGTTCTGACGCGCCTTGCAGTCCGGTGACGACGACCAGCCCGGAATCATCCCGCGTGCCATGAAAGATGTTTTCGCATGTATCCGCCGCGCACCAGCGCGCGAATACCTACTGCGCTGTTCCTATCTCGAAATATACAACGAGACGATCCACGACCTTCTCGCGCCCTCTTCCGCCCCCGCCGTACAACTGCAGGGTAGTGGAGCTAATGTGTGGTTAGCGCCACTCCGCGAGGAGGTGGTGACCAGCCTCGCGGGCGTACGTGCGGTGATAGCGCGTGGATGGGCGGCGCGGCGCACGGCAAGTACCGATTGGAATGATCGGAGCAGTCGCAGCCATAGCGTGTTCCGTGTGGTGATCGAAAGTCGAGAACGGGGCGACACGAGCGGGGGTCGGCAGACCCCAGGTTTGCCGTCGCGTCCACCAACACCCGGCGGGCCGAGGTTACAGTCGATTGGAGGGCGGAGCGTGCAGACGAGCGTGCTCAGCCTGATTGACTTGGCGGGGTCGGAGAAGGCCACTTCCGACAAGGAGCGCACGCGGGAAGGAAAGTTCATCAACACAAGGTGCTGCATCGTGATGTCCGTTTATCTTACCTTGATTACTAATTTGCGATGCTGCCCAGTTTGCTCACGCTCGGGAGCGTGATCGCGACGCTTGCTGAAAACGCGTCAAAAGGGAAGAAGTAAGATCAACTTCTTCTGCGCGACTTCCTGTTGACGCCCGGTTAAAGTGATCATGTCCCGTTCCGGAACTCCAAACTCACGCGTATGCTGCAACCGTCGCTGTCCGGCGACGCGCGCATCTCGGTAATCTGTACGCTCAATCCGGATGTCAACGCCGTCGCGGAGACAACTAGCACGCTGCTGTTCGCTCAGCGCATCAAGAAGGTGCAGCTAAACGCGAAGAAGAAAGAAGTCGTCGACACCGATGCGCTCCTCGAGCGATACCGACAAGAAATCGAAGAGCTCAAGACGCGTCTTTCAGAGAAGGAGAAGGAGGCAGAGGCTCCAGAGAAGACCAGGCGTCTCTCCGCACGCGAGGTGATCCTTGTCTTACATCCTGAGACCTGAATAACATTGACGGGGATGTGCAGCAACTCGACGAGAGCAAGGCGATGAAAGACCTCAACGCGCGGATCAAGCAGCTAACCAACCTCATCCTCACAAGCCAGACAGTCGACGAGAACCGTGGGGACGAGTCTCGTCCGGCGAGTCCCTCCAAGGTCGACTTTGACATGACGCCATATCAAGTGCGCTTCCCTCCTCCCACTCCCATTCTCTCTCCGAAGGCTCACGCACACACAGCTCCAGCAAGAGCTTCTCTCCGCACGCCGCGAGATAGAGTCCCAAGCGACGCAGATTCTAGCGCTCGAAGAGACGCTCCTCGCCCGCCCCGAGCTGCCCCCAGACGCGCCAGAAAGCGAGAAAGACCGCCTGCTTGGCGAGCAAGCGCGCAACATCCGCGAGCTCGAGATGGTCGTCAAGGGCTACGAGGACAACCTCGGCGCGCCGCTGCGCGCAGTGCGAGAGGACGTCGAGCGCGAATGGGGCGCGCGTCTCGCGGCCGAAGAGGCGAAGCGCAAGGAAGCAGATGCATGGGCCGCCGAGCTCGCGCGGGCACTCGAGAAGGAGAAAAAGGTCTGCACCGTCCCCCAGGCCTCCTCCACCCACCTATCCATAATTCGTCCATTCTTCGTTTTTTTTTCTCGCCGGACCGAACCACCCATCGAGTGAGCTGACGAGTATTTTTTTTAACCGGTTGATATGTAGGCACGGCAGCAACTGGAGGACGAACGTCGCGCACTCGCATCCTTCGTGACCAGGTTCGACTCGCTCACCGCGGGGCTCGCCTCCTCGGCGTCGCTATCGAGTCTGGGGGCCAACGGCAGTACACCACCACGCGCTGCACCGGCGTCCAAATCACGCCTGCCGCCCATCGCCGAATCGCCGCTACGCATGGACATTGGCGGCCTACGAGCGGAGCCGAGCCTACTCGAGGAGAAGTGGGACGCTGTGGGCGGCTTGTCCTTCGACGACGAGAGCTTCGAGGCGGATCGCGCGCTCGGCAGCAGCAGCCCGAAGCGCGTGCAGCCCACTGGCAAGCACGTTGATAGCCCGACGCGGGGGGTACTAGAGGGAAAGGAGAATCTACTTGCGTGATGCACTGCGTGCACACGCGATCGGATGACGATCTGTAGCCTTATTGTTGTGGCTTGATATTTGTCATATTGCATATGCTATTGTTGGGGAACCGATGTACGATGTACCACTCGCATTGCATTGTCGTCCTACTCGAATGTTCTACTCGAATGAGAAAGGCCTGGATGTGGATACCTCCGAATGAAGCCTCGCGCATGCGAGCGGAGGGTTTAGGTAGCATTAAAAAGTATAAATGTAAATGAGGCTGTCCATAGCGAATGCGAGAAAAGTGCAGATCGTCAATAAATCTACCATATTCAGAACGTGCCCCAAAGGTACCGCCACAAGCCAAAAATAATGTTCAGGATAAAACCCACAACAACGCCCATCTGCGTACGCCGCCTGCATAGCTCATCGTCAGCTGAACACGCCAAGAGGGGGGAGGGGCGTACGAAAATACGGTGCTCTCTGGCGCTTCGAGAGCGTGCCCACTTTCCCAGAAAGCGGCGGGCTTTGGCGCGCGTAGGAAAAAGAAGGGGAGGAGCGGGAAGAAGAAACCGATGATGATGCCATTGAGCACCGCTCGTGCGCGAGAGTCACTTTCCGCCGACCCACCACCCGCGCCACCTCCGCCGCCAAGACCATCGATCCACTGCTCCTCGAGCGCCCGCGCATGCTCCTCGTCTTGTAGGAAGGGGTAGGGTGGTGGTAGTGGAGTTAAGTGGGGCTAGAAGCGGAGTGCGAATAAAGAAGACGTAGACGTACATTCTTCTTCGGTGGGAAACTCGGCCGTGGAGAGGTAGTCTGCTACGGAGCGCGAGTGGAACTGTCTCCGGATATTGAGGATGTCCTCTTCGGAGAAGCCTGCAGAGGCGAGTCGATCAAAGCCGCGCAGGGGCTTGATCTGTGCCTCCTGATGCAGGGAGGGCAGTCGCGACGCGGTCCGCCAACGTCGTCAGCAAAGACGGGGTGGGAAGGCGTCGTGGTCGACGTACCTGGGCCTGAGCATCGTCGTCCTCCTCGCCCTCGGAGAGTGGCGGGCCGACAGAGCAGTGCAACAGCCAAGGCACCGAGCTTGGACTAGGCGTAGTCGGTGCCATTGACGAGTCGCCGTTGTCTTTGTCTTTTGTGGCGGCGCGCTGCTGGCGCTCCTCGAGCGTGCTGAGCCAAGAAGCCAGCTGCGTGCTGTCCGTGAGCAGGCGCCCGGCGTGTATGAGGCGCAAGCGGCGGCGCTGCAGCTGGGGGCGTCCTTCGCGGATCTGAGGTGCACAGAAGTTAGAGAGATACATATACATGACGAGTAGGACGGGGAGGGCGTACTTTGACTTTGACGTCGTGCACCGAGTCGTGCTCGGCGAGGCGCAAGACGAGGTCCTGAACACCTTCGGTAAAGCGTACCATTAATTCGCGTTGGGTCAAACCACCATGTTCGGGTACATCTTCAGGAATGGGATCAGCACGCTGCTTTCCCTTGGCCTTTTCGCTGAGCATCGTTGAGTGTTCAGAGGTGAGAGTGACTCTCAACGCTGTGTAGTACGATGTGTCGTGTTATTACATAATAAACGCTCGTGCGACACCAATGGTACAGTAGTTCTCCCCTATTTCATGGTTCATTCAGCTAGCCGTGGAGTATTAGAAGATTGTTCAGTGCCGTATGGAGAGTCTAAAGGTCAATTAATCGTCTTCATAAGGACACACAGGGCATCTCACTCACAGTAATCATACACAATTCGAGCTTGAACAACTTTGCCGCCAGGTTTTTCGGTAAATATAATGTGTCTGGTGTACCGCCTTTCACCCTTGACTTCTTCAAAGCCCCATACCTATAGTAGCAGTATTTATTCCTGGCTCGATCCCGAGGCTGAGACGCAACGCACCTCGTCCGAGGTCCAGCTGTACCCGCTCTTCTTGGTGTCGCTCTCAGCCCAGGTGGCGATGACACCATGTTCCATTGTGTCAGGCAGCCAACCACCCTTCAAAAAGTCGTCCTCAATGTCCCCCACGTTACGCCTTCTGGATTTGCCGATAACAGCACCAAACAAATAATCGTAATGTTCTCTAATTGTCGAATCCAGGATACGTATCTCGGTGGTCCCGGGAATGCCAGTGAGTGTCTGATCCGAAACGACATGTTCAATACCGTTCTCGTCTTTGAAGTGTTTGACGTAAAGGGTAATAATACCGTAGCTGATAGCAGTGCGGTTGAACCAGCTGACACCTTGCATACTCAGTACTCCATCCATATCATCGCTTAGCTCCTTATTCTGCGCAAGGTAAGAACGGAAGCACCAGAGAAGCATGACAGCGGACATCTGACCATAGTGTAAACCGCACCAACGTTCAGTGTCGACAGGTTCTCAGGTGCAGCCATAGTGGGAAATGCAATAGTAGGAAGGCGGACATTTGGGGTACATGATGATACCGATGGGGAGCGCGCCTAATCGTTCCTCCTCGTGACCAGGCCACCTTGAGATTGCGCGCAGATTGCGCAATCGTCGCAGGGCGAAGGGAATATAAGACGAAGACAGCACTTTGCTGCTTGATTCCCTTCCTCTCAATTTCCCTCTCGATTTCAAGGCGTCCCCCATACCTACCTGGGCCTGTTGACTTCCCCGCCTACCTCAACACCTCGCTAACTATATTCAACCCGGCTTCCATTCTCGGATCATAGGGAGCAATGTGGATATTTGGGGGACATCGGACCTTCTAGATGTGCCTCCAAGAACGCCTTTGTAAGTTACATTTGCACCACCCTAGAATTGCACGTGCTGCATTAGAAACGCACACTTTTCGTCATGTTCTATTGCCTTGTGTCCAGATACGGCACACCAAATGCGTTGCAGCCTTGGTTGCAGCTCTCATTACCGCTCCAGGCACGCGCCTCGTGTCCTGATCCACTCTGCGGATTACTACTGGCTTACTGTAGTGCCCTGGTTTATGATATGACGGCCGAACTCAGTTGCATCGCCTCGGCCCGGCCAATCTGTGACTGTTATAAAGCATCAAGTTTGATGGACTATCATATCCGGATCTTGCGATTGCAACCTCTCTTATCTCCATGTCTGTGCGTATCGTTGATGTGCGCCTGAACGATAAAGCTTCCAACGGTGAAGCAGACATCCGTCATGATGTCACCAAAGGTCTCCTACGGCCCAATGGTCAAAAGACTCTCCCAACTCTTCTGCTTTATGATGAGGAGGGTCTTCGCATTTACGACGAAATCACCCTGAACGCCGACGAGTATTACTTGTTCCCTGCTGAAGAAAACCTCCTCAAGAATCATGCAAATGATATTGTTCAGATCATGCACAATCGACATGCATCTGATGGCCAAGAAGGACCTGTTGAGAGCGTTGTACTCGAGCTCGGCGCTGGGTGAGTCCTTACAATCATCAATCATCAATCGACTTTGAGAGGGCGGTACACGCTGGAGAAACTTGGGGCCCTTTGCTCCAGAGATTTCCCTTACTGTATTGGGTTTATTTCCCACCCTGGCACTGAAATATCAGGGCCGCGGCGAAAGTGAAGCCATAGTAGGCTCTGCGCCGTCTCCATGGTGTCATCTAAGCGACACCATGTATGGAAGATAACCATAACCTCATTTCATTATTTCTGCCCCCCCCCCCCCTTTATCTATTGTTTTCGCTGACGCTGGTTTGCGTTTGGTTTTAAACTAGTGCCTTGCGCAAGACATCTCACATCCTCTCCGCACTCTCAAAGCTAGTGCCGGAGGGAATGTCCCCGGCACCTATCACCTACTATGCGCTCGACCTCGAACAACGCGAACTGCAACGCACCCTCGACCAACTAGCAGCGTCGCCCGTTGGGGCCGAGATACAGGGCAAAGTCGACGCGCGTGGGCTTTGGGGCACGTATGAAGGCGGACTCAAGTTTGTAGAGGAGGGTGGATTGCGTGGTCGCAATGCTGCAGTGGCGGCAGCTACTCGCGTTCGTTCCCTGAGCACTGACAGCGCGGGCACTCAACCGTCGTCGCCGTCGTCCTCATCGGAGCGGGACTCAGTCGAAACATCACTCTCGACCCCAGACTTGGCGACCTTGGATACACCGTTGCACATTATGTTTTTGGGTTCATCACTCGGAAACTTTGCTCGGGGTGAAGACGCCGCGTTCCTCAAGGCGCTTCCCTTACGCGCAGGAAGGGGTGACACACTGCTTCTTGGCCTTGATCATGGGACCGATGGCCCTCGCATAGAATGCGCATATAATGATCGGGCAGGGATAACGCGACGATTTATCCTTAATGGGCTCAAAGGTGCTGGCAGAGCGTTGGGAGATGAAAATCTTTTCGCGCCGGAGAAGTGGGAGTACGTCGGGCGTTATAATGTGGATGAACGTCAGTCATCACTACTTCCTCGGTCGATTTTCCGTAAGATAGCTGACAAATGTTATATCAATTTGGTCTAGGTCGCCATGAGGCGTTCTATCGTTCACGCGCCGCCCAGACGGTGCGCGAACCGCAGACCCAAACAGAGTTTGCATTTCTTGCAAACGAGCTTGTGCGGGTCGAAAACTCTCAGAAGGTTTGCTTTTTTGATTTATTATCCTCCGCACAGGCGCCGACTTCTGTACCCAGTACACTGAAAGGGATGCCTATAGGCTCTTCACAGAAGCTAATTTGCGCCCATTGAGAAGCTGGACGGATACGGACTCGGGTTATTCACTTTGGCTGCTTGAACGACCCCCATTCAACTTCCGACTTCTGCAGTCTCCGGCCTCAGTTTTATCGAATACGCCGTTTGGTATCCCGAGTCTACAGGACTTCGAAGAGATGTGGGCAGCATGGGATTTCATTACGCAGAAGATGATTCCCAAATCCATGATGTTCGAAAAACCAATCGATTTGAGACACATTTGTTTGTTCTATACCGGCCACATTCCCACGTTCCTTGACATCCATCTCTCGAGATTGTTGGGCGAACCCCATACTGAACCTGAATATTTCAAGGTTCGTTTCTCAACTAACCTTTGACGATATACTCACACACCATGCAGGACATCTTCGAGCGCGGCATTGACCCGAATGTGGACGATCCCACTGAGTGTCACGTGGGTGCCTATCACTTGTACTCAGCTCCATTCTCTCATGCGAAATAACAGCCGCACTCGCAAGTGCCTCAGAAAAGCGAGGACTGGCCGTCTCTCACGACCGTCCGAGAATTTCAGAAGCGTGTGCGTGATCGATTGGCCAATCTTTTTGCAGAATTGGAGTCTGGACGACGTCCGTTGACGCGCAAAGTGGCACGTATGCTCTTCATGGGACTCGAACATGAAGGTTTCCACGCCGAGGTTAGGATTTCTCATCCGTCCTATCTGCCTTGAGTTGGTTCGAACGGGATTTTCAGACTCTGCTGTATATGCTTCTGCAACGCGCGGGGACGGGCACGATCCCGCCGTCCGCAAGCGGGTTTGCTACTCCTCCTTGGGAATCCCTCGCCGATGTCTGGAACGCTGCCACGACTCCCTCGAGTTCTACTGTCACTCTCGGACCCGCAACAATCGAGCTTGGTCATGACGACTCTGAGGCTGACGATGCGTCCCTCGAAGTGAAGGACCACGAGATAGGATGGGACAACGAACATTCTCGACACAATGTGGACGTGGGCAAGTTCCGCATCGAGTGGCGCCCTGTGACTAACGGCCAGTTTTACGAGTATTGGAAAGAGGCTGGAGGGGAGGTGTCGTTACCCAAGACTTGGGTCATTGACGGTGGCAATGTTATGGTAGGCAATTCTTCGCCCATAACTTCTACACGTTTGCAAAGTCAAGTCGCTTACGCCACACAATCACATAGGTTCGCACTCTCTATGGGCCGGTGCCGATAAAGATAGCCCACCTCTGGCCTGTCATTACTGACTACAATAGCATCTCCGCTTACGCCACCGTTCGTGGTGGTCGCTTGCCCACGGAGCCGGAACTCCGCCTCTTCTATGACAAGTTTGAGAGCGGATACGAAGGTGGACGAAACATCGGGTTCCGCAACTGGCACCCTGTCCCGTGCGTATCTCTCCCGTCTTTGACACCTTGTATGATGTCCTGACGTCTGACTGGGACGGGCAGCGCGACGACAGGCGGAGAAGGCGGCGGACAGGGACACAATGGTGGTGTGTGGGAGTGGACGTCGACGGTGTTTGACAAGTATGAAGGGTTCGAGACATCCACGCTATACCCCGGATACTCGACGGACTTTTTTGACACCCATCACAATGTCGTGGTACGTGGACTCGGTTTTGGTCATTTCTCCCTCTTGCTGACGGCTTTGGTACAAAGATTGGGGGGTCGTATGCGACGATGCCACGTATTGCGGAACGCCGCTCGCTGCGCAATTGGTACCAACGCAACTATCCGTACGCGTGGATCGGTGGCCGAGTTGCGTACGATGTGAAGGAGTAAAGTGGTGGAGATCTCGAAAACGTAAGAGACGAAGAGAAGTATTCCAAACTGTAAAATTGTTATTGCTACCGATGTCGCCAGCCCTTGAATGTAGATATAGCCTGAGCTGCTGGGCAAATTGTCTTGATTATTTGACATCACATCTTTCACTGCCGCACCTTTGACTCGAAAAAATACGAAGGAGTGAAGACATATACTGACTGCGATGCTGCTAGGACCAATGTCGGTCCGGTTCCGAGCCAATGTCACGAACATCACGATCTTGATCACGATGATATGCTGGCGAGGCCAGTCGGGGCCGTCTTGCGTTTGTCGTGTCAAGAACGGACAACACCTAGGCTTAGCATGCAACAAAGTGACAGTACGGTACTCCTAATCGCTGGTGAGTGCTTTGCATGTGAAAGCCCCATGATGTGGTCAAAGCCAAGGTCAAAGCTTATAGTAGCGGCGCTGTAGCACTAGTACAACCCAACTACTGAGCTTCATCGACTGTCAGCGATGTTTAGCACAACATGCCAACGAGACATTCGACTCGTCTAATTTCTGGTGACCATGGGAAAAGTTGGGCCTTTTGCTTTCAAGCTATTCGAGCCGTGACATCATTGAGCGAGTTACCTGTAAAATAGTCGAGCCTATAGTGGGTAGACTACTAACCGTGACATAGTTCAGCGGGCCTGTCTTACTCCTTACTGTGAGCATCCGAGTCGCCGCATCCAAGAATTTAACTCAAACAAGGTGTACAATACACTCAGCCCCAACATACTACATTACGTCAACCAATCCTAATGGTGCCGCCTAGGGACCGGGGTAGATAAATTATAAGTAAAACCAAGAAGTCGGAATTTGCGTGCACTCTACCACTCATCTTCGACATCCTGTCCCTGTCCCTCACCAGAAGAATCCTCGGCATCATGGCCGTCATCAGCATCTTCATCATCAGATGGCATCGCTGGTCGTCGGTGTGAAAATAAGTCTCGAGTGCCCTCACGTTGCAAAACCCTGCATGCGCGTGTCAGCATACAATGGCGGTGAAGGAGATAAGCCGAAAATGCACAAATCGAAATATGCGATTGAGCGTGCATCCTCGCCCATTGACTCATCCACTTCCATGACGGTACTCAGGCGCATCAGCAATCGCAAGACGGAAGGGTCTGACGGGGTTGGACCGCCTTTTGGTAGCGGCCGCGTGGTGGTGAGGGTCGGCGCGAGGTCCGTTGCCCAAGGAGTGTTCGGAGTTGGGGAATGCAAGGTAATATGTCGCTCGATACCCGCGGTTGCGATGACTGGGAGTATAGGGTGGATGAGTGTGGTGTTGACAATGGAGAGATGACCTAGGTGGTCGCTTAAATCGGGTTTGAACGTCAGGAGACGGTAGGCATACCACATAAACGTGTGAGCGGTGTAGAGAGTTCTTTCGGGACGTATTTGTCGCTCGAAAATGATGAGCCCGTGAACGCTGAGGGTAACGAGTCAGTGTAGCCTCGAGGACGGGGTGGGAAGATACGTACCGACGACACCAGCTTCTTCTCCGTTTAGCCAGTCGTCCGCACCTATTATCTGTCTTTCGTTTTCAAGCATCTCCAAAGCGGGGATCTTCCATAGATACCCCCTGAAATCGTCAGAACCTGATGAATAATAAGCCTCTCCACCAGTCACTAGTTCGCTTCCACCAAATGAACCATGCTACATACGTAAGTACACGGCCTAGCATGGCGTTTCAAACAAGCCGCACCTTCATAGTCGTAGAATCGGAGAACGTCCGTGCATCTGCAGGAGAAATGCTACCGTCAGGTAGGTTACGTCCGCTGCAGACCGCCAGGGGATATGCGTCAGAGAGAGAGTATATCGTCGGAAGCCAGTTCTTTCAAAGTTATTGATCCAAATATCAGAGAGGGGGTCCTTAAAAATATCTTTATACTACGCACGAGGAAGGCAACACCAAGTTTGGTACCTAGTATAGTTGAGTGGGTTAGGGTTAAGATAGACAGCGTCATCGGAACTCGCCATCAGGATCCCAGGTAATGCTGCTTGCCTCAGGCCGGATGTAGTACGCCACAGACCTCCTTGTTATCCTAGTTACATACTAATCGAATATGTGTGGGATAGTCAATATTGGGCTAAGTTTCCTGTGCCTCACCTTGAGGACCACGCCATCGTTTGTTCGTTGGCGTAAGGGTCCAAATGCCATCCGCGTATCGCGGAGCCGGACGTTACCTCGAACATCACTGGTGGCAAATAGATGTTCCATGCGTGGGTGGAAATAGGCGCCAGAGAACTCGGCTGCCTGTTGCAAGGTCCCCTGAGCGTGGGTCATATGTGACCCTGCGCGGCCATCGTGAAGCATGACACAGCCATCTTCACTGACGCGTATCCTAAGGGGACGTCAAAAAGCGAGACGATTTCCAGCACCCACCTTGCACTCATGAAGATTTCATCCTGGTAAGGATGGCACGACACGCTCCGAATGTAGTCCTAAGTGTATCTTCAGCGTCCGACGCTAGTAGTTCATAGAAACACCGACATTGTGCTGGGTGTACGCTTGCATTGGACTGTCACCGTCTAGGCTTTTCGAAGATGAATAGCGAGTCAAATCATACTTGAGGATTGTATGGTCTGCACCGCCGCTAATACGACATCAACACGGCAACGACATGCTATGTCAAGACAAAGTGCACACGAGTAGACATATTGATTTGACGAGGAAAACGCAACAGTGAATACATTAGACTTGTGATATCAGTGGCTGGCGCGAGGACTGTGCATCAAGGACTGACCACGGGACCACTAAACGAGCAAGACGGTGCGACCAGATTATCTTGGTGCAAATCCCATAGCTTAACCACGTGGTCTATTTGCGTATTCGTCGTACAGCATTGGGAGGAGGAATGAGGACTCACCGTCCCCCGCACTCGCTAACCACCTCCCATCGCCCGGAGAGAACGCTAGAGCGTTGACGCATGAATTGTGTCCAGTGAGTTTCCTTTTTGGCCAAGTTTAAAGAGGCATCGATGATGAGGTAGAAGTCAGTAGTACCTGGAATATGGGAAGCCTTCAGTAAAGTAGCTCGACATTTTTTTCTGCCTAGCTTTTTTCTGTCCTGCTGGGTCGAGAGAGCGGAAGGAGACAAAAACGCGCCGTGAACAGGCCGATGACATTAGGTCGGCAACATGACGGCGTTGTGGACCGTGTCCAACACTCACCCGAGACCAAGCGTTGCACGTGCCAGCAACCCGCATCAGTGTGCGTCTCCAGGTCTGCATACACTCCCTTCCATGTCTTCCGACAACGACAATCATGATAATGACTCTCGTCGCCATTCGGAGCACGGCTTAACACTCGATCTACAAGGTGCCCTCGCCGCACACGACGACGACACGGACACCGCCTCTCAGCACTCAATATCTTTCACCTCTCCTGCAGCCTCTACCTCTACCTCACCCCACCACTCACCCCAACTACCTACATTTTCTGCTGCTGACACGTCGCGTCGTCAGTCACGTCCTTACACCATCTCGACTGAGGACTCAGACGACCCTAATGATGCCAGCCTATTGACCAGTCACGCCAGCTCGTTCACTCCCCGTGGCGAGTCTGCACTTGATCACGATGGAGGTGCAAAGCAAGTACCCCCGACTCCGCTGCCCGCGGCTTTGGAACGTAACTCTTATCCGCCGGCGCAACCATGGAGTCCCGGGCGCTCATCTGTAGCCTCGCTTGCGACCAGCTCTTCGTCATATTCCAAAAAGGTTAGACCAGAGAGTTTGCTAATAGATCCGCCCAAGGGACCATTGGTCCTCGGAATCGCACTTGTGGATTTCAATCATCAGGTTCATTCTCTTAACATTGGCTTTGAAGGCGTCGTCCATAACTCAGCACACGTAGGTCGGCCCGCGAATCCAATTTTCCGTCGGGAGCATCTTCGAGGACGAGGAAATAAATAAAATACTACCATTTTTGGCCCTTCCTGATGGTGCTCATCTTGTGCGTCAATATTGTCCATGTTATAAGCAATACCTCATCTCGTCTAGGCTACGGAAGATTACTCATACTTCCACCTCGTCCCCACCGTTCCGAATCCGAGTACAATATTCGGCATATCGTAGGGTCATTTGCGAATATTGCAGTACCAGGGCATCTGACACGCGTCTAGATGCAATCGCCAAATTGCGACTTCGTCTCTCCTTGTCAAAGAAGTGGACATGACACGTTCGACGGTACAGAAAGCGGTTGTAGTTCTCGCGTCCGGGCCAGTGTTTGGTCCTATTCGCGACCGTCTGGGCGTTGTTACTTTGGCGCTCTTTGAACAAAAGTAAGCGTACGCTTGCGCAAGACTGCGGCTTCCTGATGTTGTTCAAGGGACTTCACGAACACGGATCTGCTCGTCGATTTTTACAAGTCGCTTCAGGACTCTCTACGCAGTCAGCTTACGGAGAGTGGTCTTTATATGGGTATGCATTCTCCCCTTGTTGTGTGAAATCAAATTAATGGCTCACTTAGGGACGTCCCTGTGAGTGATACGCTATCATTTCCAGAATCTAACCTCATCGGGCTGTAGCCGCGAGTTGGTTCACGAATTCCGTCATCGTACCTTAGTTCTTGTCAAGGCACTAATTTTACAGAAGAAGGTACGCTCACCAACCACTTCTCTCCGATGGCGTGTTCGGCGCTCCTAACTTCCGAACCAGATTTTATTTTACGGACATCCAGTCGAACGCTTATGTACATACCAATACTCCTTAATATCCCTTATACCAGGTAAGTCCGCTCATGATTCTCGTTGCATGACCACTCATAGAAGTCCTTAGGGCTTCTTCAGACCTTGCAGGACTGCGGCTCACCTCCCTTGGTCTCTCGTGCGCCAACTCTCATCCAACCAACATCACTGCGGACGTCGGATCGACGAAGTTTACTGGCTTACCTCGGCCTTCCGTTGGACTTATTTGGCAAGGTGATTGTTTAGCTCAGCGATTCCTGCAGTGTCTCATGTTGCCCCACGTTCAGGACGCGTTCTTCCAACCATACCTCCCGCTGCAGCAGCTTGACCTCATCAAGTCCCAAACACGTTCCTTCCTCTGCGGGAGCACGAACGCAATCGTTCGCCAACAGAATGACATAGAATTACTAGTTGATATCGAAACATGTTCCATCGAGTTTAGAGACCCTAAGATCGAACGTGCCGTCGCCCTCACTCCCGCTGACAGGAAGTGGGTCGACGAGATTGTTAACGACGTAAACGACACGTGGGACACGGAGGACACTGGTATGCGGTGAGTCACTATTTGTTGAGCAGTGCTCATCGCTCATCGTTAACGACGCGAATGTGAGCAGGAGGTTCAAAGGCAGTGACGATTATGTGCGAATCAAGGTGTGTGTGCTAGCCCGCGTATGAGAAGCGATTCTAAGGTCCCGGGGATAAGTTTGAGGAATACATTTCTGCAGCACTTGCGTCTGTAAAATATGGCGATTTCCTTGCGAAAGGGGATAACAGTGGGGTTCTCATAACTCCCGGATCCGGTACGGTCTCTTCTTGCCGTTGACCATCCTTCCGTTGATTTTATCTGTGCCTTTCAGGTGGGGATTTGAACGCACAACATGACTTCAACCCAATTTGGATCGCCGAGTTTAAACGTACGAATGCGTTTGATGTATGGCAGCGGGTGACGGACCCCATGTTGTTCGACATTATTGAGCCACGGTACATCTCTTTCTTACATTACTATCGCCTTGCTCATTACCGACAGGCATCCCTGTAACGAGAAGCCCAGCGCGATATCCGACATGACACTTCGCCTCTCCGAAGGTATTCAAGACCTCAAACTTGAACAGCAGCTCGCACCCACGCGTGAAGCAATCTCGCGAACGATCAATGCAGGTTCTACGAACTTCTTCAAAGCAGTCGAAGGAGTCAAAGGCCGAATTATGCAGCGAACTGGGTCGACTACCTCCGTTGGCAGCACGAGCACTAGCTCAGGCACGATGATCTCGAGCTCAGAGATCCCGGACGGCAGCGCGCTCACTACTTCGCCGCCCACCCAGGCGGCACCCGCTCCTGCAGGCGTTGATGCTGCGGCAGTCTTGGCCAAGGAACGTTTGAGCGGATGGGGTGCCAGCGTCGGGTCATTCTTCTCAACGCGAGCTGGGAGATTCTCAACTCAAAAAATGACATCGCCGAACGTGAGCGCACCATCCAGTACCACCGGGTCGCCAGTGCCACCGCCCCAGCAGGCCCCATGGATGTCCAGCCCAAAGGCATCTGTATCAGGGTCTACTGGGGATGTTGGATCCACTTTGGTCACAAAGACGCCACCGCCAGGACCTACATCCGCTGTGGACTCAAGCGAGATGACACCACAGGGGGTTGTATCTCGCTTTGGGAGGGATGCAGAGAGTCAAAGACCTGCCCACGAACTCGAGTTCGAGCCTGAGCGGCCCGGTGACAGCGACGAGGAACCATCGTTTGGTGTTGCTTTATGAATTACAATTAATGTCCGTCCGCTGGCACGTGCGGACGCTCTCTGTTCTTGTCTCTTCGGTAGACTTCTTCCGATACAAACTTCCATACATAACCAGGGAAAGCTATATTCACGCTACGCATATCCGAGCGTCACGGTCTAGAGCTTGATCGGCTGCCGTCAGTTTTTGCTTGAGTCCAAGCTCCGTAAACTTCTAAATATTTTGTCCTCCGTCGTCCTCCTTCGCACCAGCACCACTTGATGCACGACTACATTGCAAGTGGTGATGCGAAAAATGCTCTATGCTCGTGATTTCCGCAATGCGATGCAACGTCGCATTGTTCGCATGATAGCTTCCCGGCGATACGATTTCATGCCCGTGACGGGGCTCGCTATTGCACTCGATATAAAATATCTGCTAGTGTATCAAAAGCTGATTGCGCGTCACACCGCAGTTTTTCATCATAGCTACTCTCGAGTCCTCGTCCTCATCCTCAGTCTCCTCGGTTCCCGGCACCCCAACGTCCTCTCTCCCCTCTCTGGACTTCGGCATCATGGCTACCCGGCTCCACTGCGGCTCCGAACTCTGGATCACATACCACCAGACGTCGCGCAAGCACAAGCAGACGACAGCACAGTTGATTGACGTCAGCGAGCGGAGCCAGCTGTTCGATCTCGAGGACGTGCTCGACCACGTCTTCCAGCAGGACTTCGTGGACCCAAAGTGGCGCTCCGTGGTGTGGTGGGAGGACTGCGCACGCTCGCGGCTCAAGGCGAGCGACACGGTGCACGACCTGCTCGCGCGCGGCGCTGGGGGTACGCCCGGCACCGCGCTGCGCTTGATCATCGGTACGTTGCATCGCGCCGGTATTTGCAGCAGGGGCCCGATTCGCCTTATCGCTTCCGTGTGTGGACACGTAGCGGACACCCCGACGGCCCTCTGGGTACACTACGAATACGCGCGATGCGGGCGCTCGCCGCACACCGCGACGCAGCGCGTCCGCTTGGACGTGCCGCACGTTAAGCTGGAGTGCCTCGGGCACGTCACGAATTACATCTTTGCGCAGGGGTATCTCCCGTGCAAGGTGCGTTCGTTGGTGTCCTGGAAAAACGCGTGCGGAAAGCACCTTGAGGAGAGCGAGAAGGTGGAGGATCTACTTTGTCGAGGAGAGGGAACGCGAGAGGATAAACCTCTGCGTCTGGTGGTCGGTCGGTCGCATGTGCCAATTTTTCTTTGATCTCGCTGCTTGCTGATGGTAGTTTGCAGATCTGTGACGACGATAAAAGCCTGTATGGTACTAGATGGTCTGAAGTAGTATGAGAGATCTTCTTGTCTGCTAGGTGTCGCCCTTGGCGACTGACCTTGCTTGGCCCCTGCGTATCTTCGAAAGTGGGCGTGATTAGATTCGCACAGCAAAATTTCCGATGCGGTCGAACCGTCGAATGGTGCACAGTGAGGGTGAGAGTGACTTGTATCTCCCATGTTTCCGAACATGTACGGTTTAACAGAAACTGTTGGTCGCGGTGATTCGGTATACACCCCCTGTCGAAAGGAGAAAGTTATCCAGCGCACAGGCTGATTCGGACACAGGGGTCACACAATACCCACGCACGCAATGCAGAAGTACAGTCCGCGAACCGCTGTGTAATGGAGGGGCACGCGACGTCGGAAACCAAATTTCTGGTGCAAGCGGAATCGAACACAGAGACCAACAACTACAGTACAACTGAAATCCGTTGGACGGAAACCTTCCTGAGGGTGTCACTCATTCAACTTGGGACTGGTGGCTGCCACTGGCCCGTGGTGGACATTCAGATGTCTGGTACGGGTGTGAATACGCGCTTCCGCTACTATGAGTAGGAAGGCTTTGCTAAGCCGTTCACACCTCGTGCTTGCCATCGAACTACGATCACGTCTGAACCAGATCGAGGTGTACAGTAGTTGTGAACCACAACTGAAGTGGTGAAGAGTCAACGCAAGACCAACTGCAGTATATCACAGTGGTATCAGTGGGGCTCAAGGCTGATCACAGCCTCACGTTCAATATTCCCATCTTTGAATCAAATTACTGATCCTATGCCTTCTTTTTGTTTTGACTTGACCTGACTTCGACTTCTACTATACAGTACCGGGGATATGCTTTCCCGTGCTTGCGTCGTGGACGGATGCTGAACACCACGACAGATCGGAACATGATCCATGAGGGACATACTGTAATCTTCCGGCGACAAGCGACCGATGCAACTTGCAACTCAGAATTTTCATGGGTTATCCGGTCGTGGCTTGCAATGCCACACGCTGCACTTAAGGGTCACCTGGGCTACTATCTTAGTACTTGGCACGGCATCCTTTCATGCTGGCTCCAGAAACATAACTCAAGCTCAAGTCGCATGAATCACTCTGCGTCTCAGAAGACTCGCTACCTTGCTCACTACTGTGGCGAAAGGGTTACTCTTGTGGCTCGGTCGTCGACTCGTCATCAGGGCACAGATGATTCGGGATGTACTTTACCGTAAATCAATTGGATAGAGGCACCGCATTAACGTTGCAGTAGCCGACACCAATACGCGTTATCACCGTCGCGGGTGTCGCAGCAAGCGAGAACCCGGGAGTTCCCCTGTTTCACATGCCCCCCTTTACAGTAGCCGATGGCTATAAAATGGCTCCTGGGGATGGCCAACACATCATCCCACTCATTCTGCTTATTCCAACCATAGCTTCCTCACTCTCTACCCATTCGCTCTCTTCGCTCTCTAGCACACTTTCGGCGTTCGGCTTCGACGAAGATATGACTGTTCCCGCACACTGCGTTGTTTCTGAGCTCTGGATCACGTACCACCAGGCGTCGCGCGCGCAAAGGCCGGTGACAGCACAGCTCGTTGATGTCACCGACCTGCTCGACCTCGAGGATGTCCTCGACCACGTCTTCCAGCAGGGGTTCGTTGACCCAAAGTGGCGCTCCGTCGCCTGGTTTGAGGAGTGCACCTCCACGCGGCTCAAGGCGTGTCACGCCGTCCAGGATCTACTCGCTCGCGGCGTCGGAAGCACCCCCGCGTCTGCCCTTCGTCTTGTCATAGGTATGTGTGCCTTCCTATGTGGAAGGCATCTCGCTGAAGTCTTGCAGCGGACACTCCTACTGCCGTTTGGGTGCATTACGAATACGTGCACTGCACGCATCACCGCACCACAACGCAGCGCATCCGCCTCGATGTGGCGCAAATGAAGAGCTGTGAACGCCTCGCGCACATTACGAATTATATCTTCGCACAGGGGTATCTCCCTTGCAAATTCCGTTCGCTGGTGTCTTGGAAAGGCCCGTGCGGAAAGCATATCGAAGAGTGCGCAAGGATCGAAGACGTCCTCTCTTGTGGAGACGGCGTTTGCGAGGAAAAGCCGCTGCGTCTTGTGATTGGTGAGTACAGAGTTGCGGAATAATATGTGTTTTCTAATTGAAACATTGCAGACATGTAACGCTGTCTACTGAGCTTTCTTTATCCCATAACACAAATTACAGTCGTTCCTTTTCCCCCCCTCCTTTCTTGAGATTCCATTGGCGTGTGCCTTGGGGTGCATGACCCTACGTGGACATTGTACCTACTTTAAAGTCGTTCCTTACGCTAGCCAGTAGCATTCGTTACATGCCGTTCTTGATAACACAATTGAGTTGAACTTGTCCTTCGATTCCGGCACTAGCAATGCCGTTGGCTACAAGAAATAATAGTGAGATGAGAGTATATTGCTAAAAATACAGCCGATGTAAGATATTTTACGCGCTATGAGAAAGTTCGTTAATCTGCAACTATGAGCCCATCGTAGCTAGGCATCTCTAAGGCACGCTTCATGATAGACGATGGGGTCATCTTCGGTTTCTGCGGGGGCTTAATTTCTTCGCCTTTAGCGTCCACCATGACCGTGTCATCGTCCAGCGTTTCCTCCACGTCCTCGCCCATAAATACCTTCATCATCGCCGGACTAAACCCGCTCATGAGAGCAACACCCTCACGTTCTGCCTCAACCGGTGTCGTCTGGAGCTCACCCGCAAGATTCCAGTACACGATCTCCGGCATGTCGTACCCAGCGTCCTCATAGGCCTGCGCGATTGCATCATGATTAGTCCGCCAACGCGCAGAGTCAGCGCTCGTGTCCTCGGCGGCGTCGAACTGCATGTCAGAAAACACGAAGAGACGCTTGACCATGTCCTTTTGCGGCACGCGGTGCTGCACAGCCAGCGGCAGAGCAAACGGATAAACACGGCGTGGAGATCCGTGTTCATTCCCCACGCGCTAGACCGCATCGTCGCAACATTGGCGGCGACTCCGGCGCCTTCTTGGAGCGTGACGATCTCGGGATGCTCGGAGAATGTGATGAACACGTTCGCAAATGGCGGCTTGGCGAGCTGTGCGAGCACCATCGAGAGCGCACGGCGGGGAGTATGGGCTGCGTATCTGAATGTTGATAGTAAATGTGCCCATCGATCCAGAGGTGTCGCAGATGGCAAGGGTGTTGTCTAGGGTGCCAGCCTCCCGTAGCCTGGTGAGCATCGCATTCCATTGCGCGTCAACGACCTGTGCCTCACGTCTCGCAAGACGCTCGCGGAACACAGATTTCCTCCTCTCATGGGCGATCGGGGCGATGGCTTTAGCCACCAGCTCATGTGGGAAGAGAGTTGCTCCAGAGATCCGGACCTTGCCTTCGGTAACACTTTCTAGATACGCATCGAATCGTTGTTCGTCGTGCTTGAAGAAGCTTTGCTGTTGCTGTGCATACATTTGGATGGGACATGCTTGTATGATATCTCGCCCCAGCGGCGCGCGGCCATAAGAGGCTCCGCGATGCGAGAGGCAACGCGCAGGGGGGTGAGAATCCAGCGTTGATAAAACGAACGAAGGACGTGCACATCATCTCCGGAAACGGCAGCAGAGGTATCGATCGGCCGAGTAAGGGGCAACATGGCGCCGCCACGGTGCAGGAGTATCGCGACGGCGGTGGAGATGTTTGTGACTCTATCGTGTGAGGCAGAAGGCGTAGGTGCCCATTTTCCGACAAAAGACACCTCTCTCAAGACACGATCTCGCTCCTCGCCGTCCGTGAGGGCTTCTGCTCTGCGCAGGAGCGACGCTTGCTCAACGAGCTTGTCTGAAAGGAGGCGTGCGACGGCGACATAAAGAGCGCGGAAACGGCGCCCAGAGAGCTTAGAAAGTAGAAGCTGGTGGGTGTCTGCTGCTTTCTTAATGCGAAGTTCCCGTGCATCGGCACTGGCCTTCTGGTTCCTGTCCGTAAGAAGTGCCTCGAGTTGTTCGGTGGTCATTCCAGCGGGGCGCTCGGCGGCTGTCAACTTTTTAGGACCGACGGATTTTCCTCGAACGGAACGACCCCTCGCGACATGCAAGAATGGAGCGGCGTGAGCGTCAAGTTGCTCAAGGGTGGCGAGAGCAAGAATGTTGAGAAGGTCTTTCCAGTAGCCATGCGGCATCTGTGTAGACCCGGACTTCGACTTGACCTCGCAGACAGGAGTAACAAGCTGGGGGAGGTTCACAATCGCCGTGCGTGGATGATGTTTATAGAGCCAGCCAAAAGCCCTGAACGTGGGCATGAGAATCAACACAATGAACGCGCAAGAGCTCAGGGACGTACTTGTAAAAGAGCCACTTATCACCCTTACCGTCATGAATGCTTCGCGTGTTCCAGATAATCCTCAAAGCAATGGCGGGATCCTCTTCCCACGCCTTGGACATCACAATGCTAATCTGTTCCTGGGACATGTGAATAGACAAGCTCTGAAACGCGTCTAGTGTGTGCGAAAGTGTCGAGCTAAATGCTGGCGAAGCGTTTTGGGTGTATTTTCGGTGCGCAACAGACTTGAGTGCATTCATGAAAGCATTCTCGGGCTGGGGCACGTCGGCGATAGTATCGGGGGTGGACCGAGGCGGAAGTAGAACATTGAGAAAGTCAGAGTCGAAGAGCTCAGGGATGTAGGGAAGCGTGACGATTTGAGAGGTGGAGACAGGACCAGGAGCCGACATTGTGCAGAGAAATCTGTGGATAGCAAGAGAGGATGAGACTGGCCTCAGTGCACCAATAGCTTTTATGGTTCTGAGCATGGCTATGCTCAGCACGCCTAGTCACCCGACGGGTGTTGAGGTCAACAAACTGGTGACTCATTTCTGCGCACCGCCCCGGATGTACCTGCTTGCCCTGCCAGTGCCTTAGTACCTTTACTTTTCTCCTAACCCCTGCTGCTGAAGCCTGAGGCTTGCTACCATCGCCCGTGCTGCCCACTGTAAACGGCAGTTGCGTGAATTGAGAGGCGGTGCCTACTGTAAGCGCTGCGCGTTGACCGCCATTCCCGTTTCGTGCATCAACAATCATCCTTGTTCTTTGTTCTGGTGCCTCGTTTGTCTGTCGCAGCGGTCTCTCATGCCACCTCTTGTTTAGACTTCTAATTTGTCTTGACATTGCAGTCACTTCCGATGAGTGCCGAACACCCCCTTCCACTTTACTCTTTTGAGCCAGGTAGCTTGCCCGCGATCCGCAACCCCATCGACGACTATGATTCCGACGACGAACGTCCAGGCGACCCACGCCGGTGGTACCATTACGCGCCTCTGTGCTGTGAGTACAACTCACTCTGTAGGGAAAGACTCACTCAACCATTTCTGCACACGTTCCCCAGTCGCGGTCCTACTCCTCCTCGCGCCACATCCTTCTGTCTTACACGTCCTTCTCAACTACCACTATCTGACCCTCCACGCGACGCGCCACTTCCTCGTCCACCTGCTCGTCATTTATTCCCTGTCCTTCCTCGCATTCAGCTCGCTCATCGTTTGTGTGGCCGTGACCCGGGGCCCGTGCCCGAGGCCCAGCCGAGATTCAGCAAGAAGCGGGTGGCGAAATCAGCCTCGAAGACGCGCTCCTCAGCACGCCGCCAGAGGACTACACGCAGCCCGGAAAATGGTGCCGGATTTGCTGGCGACCTAAACCGGAGCGCGCGCACCACTGCTCCCAATGCGGGCGGTGCGTACTCAAAATGGGTGAGTGCGACCAGTACCATCTCCTGTTCCTTCGCGGCATGTCGTACTCACGACTCCACGTATTCAGATCATCACTGCCCCTGGATGGGCGCAAAATGCATCGTGCGCACTTCTCGCTGAAACGCTCATGCTCCAGCTACTGACGCATGTTCAGGGCTTCCGAACATATCCATCCTTTCTGCATTTCCTCGCTTCTGTCACGCTACTATCGGCATACATTGCCGTGATATGCATACGCGGGCTCAGCTTCGCTTCAGACAACCTCTTAGGATCGTACGTGTCGAGCCGATCCCGTTACTGATATCGACGACGAATTCCTCCCCTTCCAGAACGAAATTACGCCCGTGCACATGCTTCTGCTGTCCTTTGCCGGTTGCGCATTTACGCTCATCATGGGCTCTTTCTTTGGTATCACGTCTATCTCGTACTGTACGTCCTCACCTTCCGCGTATTGATACAAAAGAATTTAATTTCCTTCCAGAACGAACCAAACTACGCTCTAACATATCGCCCATTCTATATCTTGCGGTATCTCCCCCCACTCCCACCGTGTCGCCTCTCGAGTCCGCCGCTGGAGCACCAGCTCGGGCGCGAGCAACGTCGTGCCGTCCGCGCCGCCAACGCTCGTATGCGCCTATATGATGTCGGCTGGCGGCGTAATGTGGAGCAGGTGTTTGGGATGGGGGCGAAGCGGCGCTGGCAGGCATGGGCGGCGAGAGTGATGTGGGGTGGTGGTTGGTACGTTCGGTCTCTATTGATTTCAGCGCCGTTCCCCACTGATTCTTGCTCCCCCCTGTTTGCGTGCTGTTTTTTTTTCAGTTATGGTGCAGGAACACATTTTCCTCGCAACCCTCGGGCGGAAGACGTACTCGCGGAGCTAGCGGCGGAGTTGGTCCGGATAGAAGATAGCAGAGACTAATGGGTTCTGGTTGGGTCTTGGACTTTTAATCGGTTGCATGATTTAATATACCATTCTTGCTGTTACAGTAATTGTATTCTTTCTCCGTATGTATTAAGGCAAGCCAAGAGTGCGACGCCAAAGATATCTTAGCTACGTACAACTACACGACGGTGGGAATCCAACTACAGTATTACCGCTCAGGATACTCGGTCGTGTCTTGATGTCGCCACTGTCTTAGTGGACCCCACCACCATAATGAAGAACGCGTTGCTTCCGGAGTCTGATTTGCCCCAGGTTGCCGATGCTGGGGTTCACCTTCGCGTTTTTTTGCTGTTTCAGCAATTTCCTCCTCTCCTGCGCCCTCCCTCTCCGTTTCTAGTACCTCCGCTGTCCTCTGCTCTTGATTCACCAGCCGCTCAACGCCTTCCATCTCATAGGAGGCCCCCGCGGCCTCTCTTTCCCTCTCCCGTACCCCAAAGGATCCAAGACCCCACCCCGAATTCACGGGCAAGTCCGCAGGCGGGCCGTCAGCGCCAAACACCTCACGAATGTGCTCTGCACGCTCCATCGCGCGACGGCGCGCGGCACTGACGTGGGCGTTGCAGACATAGCGATACGCACTTTGCACGAGAGTCCACGGCCAATATCCACCACTTGCTTGGGCATCGTTCTGTGCTCTCGTCGAGCCGTCGCCGGACTGCGAAGACGTGCGGTGGGAGTCCGTATCAGACCCCCTTCCCCTCATCACTGCCGTCGTGCGGGACTGCCCCTTATCCACAGCAGAGGTGGACGCAGAAGTACCACGACCGCCTCCAGAGATGGCATTCCACGCTCCTCGGAGACGCTCTTTATGTTCCTTCCTGCGCGCATCACGCGTCGCGCGACGCTTACGGCGTTTCTCGGAACGACGGAGCCACTCGTCGACTTCGCTTATGCCCATACCAGCGCCGACCCACCACCACCAGGCAAAGAAGCTCTGCCAGAGAATGACGGCGCCAGTCAGGCCAGAAACCCATTCGAACTGGTCGCGGGAGGGGATGTATGAGATGGTGAGGGCGGTGTAGGCAAGGGCTAGCAGGATTGCGCCAGCACCAAAGGCCGCGGTGCCACCATCCGTGCGCCACGCCTGCTTGCGGTTCACGACGAAGCCCCAGATCAAGAGCGAAATCGTGAAGAGGAGGGAGAGTGTCGCGTTGCAGACGTTCCGCACTGCGTTCGCCATGTTGTTGAACCGGTCGCTTGGGTGGAGCGGCGCAAGCTGCATCCCTGCAGCGATGACGGCGAGGGGACCGAGCAGGATGAATATGAGCTGCGCCTCAAGGCGGGAGGGATACATGAGGGAAAGAAACTGAATGTGCGTGATCTATAAAAGGTAAAGATGAATTAGGAAGGAGAGTCGTCACAGGGTGGGGCGGCATACCTGCGTGAGCGCTGAGACGAGAGCATTCATAAGGAGCCAGGCGATCAGTGCCGCCAGTGACCAGCCTTCAGTGGAGCGAGGAAAATTGAGAGGGGGTAAATCGACGGCGATGTATTCGAGCATAAATGGCCAATTTTGGCTCTGTCGCACCGTGTCGTTGAGTAGGAGAGTGAGAGTGGCGATCTGCGAGGCAAGGAGGACGACGGCGGAGGATACTTGAAGAAAGAAATTCACCCGTGCGAGACGGGCATGGTAGGGGGCGGTGAATAAGAGCTGGACGAGAAGGATGCAGACGAGGGTGAGTGTGATGCCGCCGATGAGGATTTGGACCGGGAGAGAGCGGGCGAAGTTGGGACGATAAAAGAGATAAGGGTTGGTGGTGAGGCCACTGTAGTTGGGCAGGTCAGCAGGTGGAATGAAGTCTGGGGAAGGGTCAGACAGACCCATGATGGGTGGAATTGGTTGCAACGTCTCGTTTGGGCATTCGTCGACAGCGTCCCCTCCTCTGCACCTTCGTCTTGGCAAACTGATGTAATGTCTTGGCCCACCTTATTGGCCGCTTGGGGCTCGGCTTGGGGACTCGCCACGCTGCACACACACGAGCGCACTGGCACGACCTCGACAGGTAGTGGTTAGAGAGTTGGTGTTGTAAGTCGTGAATACGCGTGTATTGGTCTGAGTAGGGTGCCTTAAATTATGTCTGTCTCACACTGTCCACATATGCATTCGGGTTCATCCGAACACCGCATTATATTCATCATGATCATAACCACCCATGATTCCGCGGCCGCTCTCACCCCTTCACGCTTGGCAGTCGAATTTTCGTCGTTCGCGGCCCAGGCTCACTCGAATGACCCGGGATTGCGATCAACGCGGTTGCATCACTGGCACCACGTCCGAAATGGGAACTTGAAGCCGAAATATCTTGGAGCTTGTCTTGGAGGCATTTACGCTTGGATCTCCGTCCGCGTGGTGACCTTGTCCACTGCAGAGCTTTTGTTTCTGTACTGTAGAACCGCAAAGCCGGGACCCTGCCTCGTGGGAGTTTTGAAAGCTGTCAATTTGAGCCCGAATGGTTTAAGTTCTTGGCTACTTATGGAGACTATAGACTCCTACAGATCACTGAGTGTAAGTCAAGGACAACGTGAACATCAGTAAGACCGTGCAGCCTTTGGCTGCTCTCGGACTGTCTTCCGAGTCACCACTTCTATCTCCGAGGCAATTCTTGACTTCACGTTGGAGGCTTGACGTGATCATGAGAATATGAACTCGGTTCAATCCTATCACAGAACTGGATCTCTGGTGTAACTGGTGATCTTCCTAACATAGGCCCACAAACCATGACTTGAAACCCTCCAAGTCTATCCAAGTCCGAGTCGTACCACACGCTCTGCCCGTGGTCCAATCAGCGCCTCGGGGTGGCTTCTGTTGTAATCCGTGCCGCTTAAAAAGCCCGTCGCACCGTGCATAACTTCGAGCATCAAAACTCCCCTTCATAACCGCGATGCATTCGACACACTTTCCACTTTCGTGTTCCCAAATGGTTGTCACTGTTTTGCTGGCCATGGTATCCGTGCGTATATATCAATAGCCTCCTATTCATGGGAACCACTGTTCACAGTTGACATCCGCTCAAGCTAGCATTAATGCTAGCGTTAAGATAGATGTGCCTATGTACCCTGATTGGCAGTATTCGGGTTGCTACAGGTAAGAAAATACGCTTTTACTTTCGTTCGGAGGCGGAGATATGACGGATGTGTGTGTTTGCGAACAGCGACTCGAATCCCGATCGCTCACTAAGGGCTCTAAGTACGGAAGTAACGGTGCCAGGTGGCCTAAAGAATGCCTCTATCGAAAATTGCATTGGGGAATGCAAATCGTTGAAGTTCGATATGGCAGGTTTGAATCAACAGTCATGCTGTACGTGTTCTATGTATTTCGATGGGCTTCCCTTCTCTGACTAAACTTCGCTCTTGAAGGGTGTTCCCATGTAGGACTCAATGCTCTCACTCCTGGCAGTGGCAGTGAGCAAATAGATATAAGTAACTGCTTTACTCCCTGCACTGGGGATCCCAGTGAGTGCTGTGGTGGAAATGGCGCTCTCCTCATATACTTTATTCCGAGCTCAGGCTAGGCTCGTATCAGAAAGTAGTCCGGAAAGGTAATGGTCGATGTTGCCAATTCGCAGTGCAAGTACTGAGATCGCCGTCACTTGCAAGGTCACTTGATCTACTCTAGAATACATTTTTTCGCGCATATAACAACTAAGGCAGACAGTTCACAGGTAGTGTGTAGCAACCGTGGTATTATTATGACTGTGTCACCACACTGGCAGGCGGCCGTGTGGATGGAAGCGGACAGTCCGGACAGTCTGGGTGATGATTAAGAATATAGCTGTGCATTGGCTGTGCAAGATAGCCAACCTTCAAGTTCACGAAAGCAGGTACCCATTAGGCAACAATGGCAACTTCCGGTCACGGATTGCAGATTTGACGTTAGTTGGGTGCTCGAGCATGGACGATCCAGAGTGTAGGGACACCGAGAAGATCCAACGATCTTGTTGCCAGAGAGAGAGAAATGCCAGACCTTTTTTGGATACATAAATATGACATATCTAGTTACTATTCACGGAATGTACTTGTAAAGGCTATAGTACTGGTCGCAGAGGCCGCGGAGGAAGGTGTACCAGGCCTGCTGCCTGATGTAAGAGATAATTCAAGCCCTCGCCCGAAAGGTTCACTGCGCCCTCCAGCATCCAGTTCTGCCAATGCTAGTGACCTAGGAATCTGCGAAATCGTGGTGCTGTGAGCCACCTGTACTAGTACTTATATACTGCTAGAATGATGCCACGCTCCCAGGATGCTGGGAAGATGGGCTGGCATTGGACACGTCTAGAGCGGCAGTCCCACGAACTGACGCCGTCAAGTCCGCTCACGGAGGACGCCCATGCCATGGACGCCGAGGTGCACGAATATGAGGCTAAAGTGTAGCGTACAGAACCAAATGATAGCCATCTTCGGGATGCTCTGCTGGTCGAGGACGTAATTGAGCCAAAGGACAAACCAGTGATTCTCTCCAGACAGCCCCAGCCAGGTGAGGCGCGTTCCGATAGTTGTACCAAGATTTGACGATACCGCAAACACATTATCGTCCGAGGAAATAGACATGTATATAAGCGTGCCATGTGGGTTGTACGCCGTTACGATATGACTGCGGCCCAATAGCACCGTCAAGGGCTTACCCCCGATGCCACTTTCGCCTGCTCAGCTGTCCCAGACCTCCCAGTCAGAGTGCTTAGACGGCATAAGCCCCGGAAGGGCTTCATCTGTGCCACATTTTAATTTTCCGGTGAAGCGCCGCAGGAAGCGCGTAACAAACTGTGGGGGGTATGGTCTCTCGTCTTGAAGTTCTTGCAGCCAATGATCAGCCAACAATCTCATGGTTAATGAGTCAACAGACGGTAGGATACCCTCATCGCTCATGGACTAACCGACATCGGCCGAGATCGAATGATGGTCCAATATTCATGGACCACCTGACGTCGGCTCGGAATGCATGGGCAATGAGATCCAAAAGTAGCTGTAATTCGTCATTAGCATACATTTAGTATGACTGCTCTGGAACCATCAGCAAAATGGAATCCTGCTGGCGAGACTGGAGCCACTGCAGTCTAGTATGTACCAGTACATCTAATACATTTAGTACCATAGTTTGTCACCTAGTGTCAGGTGACTTGCCACACCCCAGATTGCAAAATCAGAGCTAGTTATCCCTCAATTTGGTCTGGCAAAGGGTACTGAAACCTAGCACCAGAAGGCAACCTGGTACCAAGTTTAGGCCTTGTACCTGAAGGCAGTCTGGCACACCTTATGCCAAAATAGGTGGCCCATCTCTTGGCCCATCTAATCAAAAGTGTTGCTTACATATCAAGTGGCTCATTAATAATGAAAGGCCTCCAACAAACTGGTGGTAACAGTGTCATTGCAAGAAACTAAAGAAACTATGACAGATCAAGGGAATAAACTGGAGTAATGGTAGTAGTAATGCCAAGATTATGCATGTAGTAATAGTAAGGGTACATTGCACATGCAAGGGCATGCAATAACATGAGACATCATCTGTTTGAATCTAAGTAATGCTCAGGGAGATCAAAGGGGTTATGCACCAATCCAAGTCAATCATAGATCATGGATTCAGTGACACCATTTCTGTGTCGCTGTTGTTGTTGCCACTCTCATCACCTGAGTCAATAATTCTTGTATTCATAAAGCTTGCTGTGTTCTTGATGATGTCCTCCTAGTGTTGCAAACTTGCGATGGCTTAGCCAAGTGATTTTCGACTTTTGTCAAATAAAATAGCTAAAAATATGAAAATATTGATGGAGGTAGATCTCATTAAGGGCTACCTCGAGCCCAGCCAATGCTAAGCGATCCGAGCAGCCGTTCTTGCTCAGCTTGAGGTTGGCTTATTTTTAAAAATAAGCCAATGTCAAGCCACGCAAAATAACTTGGAAATGGCTGCTTGGATCGCTTAGTGTTGGCTGGGCTCGAGGTAGCCCTTAAGGAGATCTACCTTCATGAATATGTTCATATTTTTAGCTATTTTATTTGACAAAAGTCGAAAATCACTTGGCTAAGCTGTTGCAACACTATGTCCTCCCAGTGCCTGTCCATTAGTTGTATTGTCGTCTTGACAACTCACATGCTTTATTTCCCCATAAATTTTCTGTGAATCTGATGCCACAAATGGTGTGGGGAATCAGCTTTTCAGTCCTGGGATCTCATTCCAACTTCACTGCATCCTCTCCAGTCTTAAAGAAGTTCAAGCCATGTTCCACCTGGGGAGAATGTTACTGTTTGCAATCATGTCAGGTTGAGTCACTTACTGCAGCAGCTGTGAGTGCAAGACCATCAACCTGAGGATTGTGCGACACTGGCCCCATAGATATCTTGCACATGTGGAATGAAAAAACTCTTGAGACAAGGTGGAAGCAAAACACTCCCTGCCCCCTCTGCAATAGACAGACATTAGGGGTCATTGCATGCCAAGGGGCAGTACCTACTGTCTCTTCTGGGTACTTGTACAAAAAGTTGAAGTTCCTGAGGCTGTCAGCTATGTGCTTTGCCTGATCCTTGACTAAGTCAAAACACAAGGGGTCTGACTCAAATATGTTGCTGACAACAGGATAACCAGCCTTTCCCATATTGCTATGCCAATTATTTAATGTGTTCTTGGCCGATTGTGGACCAACAGTCAGAGCATTGTTCTCATCTCAAATACTGACATATCATGATTATGATGTCACTGTTTACACGCCTCCATAAACTTGTGATAATGCAGTCTATGCAGCTGTTTGTACTGAAGGGGTCTAGCTGGCTTCCCACCCAGCTGATAAGTAAAGGGACAAATTTCTTGTGCCACAGGTGGAGGTATTGTTCATCCCTCGGCAGAGGCAGATCCAAGAGTGTGGGTCTCTTCTTTTGACTGGTTTTCTGCTTTGGATCCTGGGAGCCTGTGCTAATCATTGCACCTGTCTGGAAGTTGACGGCCACAGTCATCTGTGAATGTATAATCTAGTGAAATATTGCTGCACAAGCCTCCATGCACCTCATCATTTCATTACGGTGATTCTACCAGCCCCAGCATCTGCATTGTGGAACTGGATTGATGGACAGTTGCAGGATTTCAAGTAGGTCTGGGAGCTGTATGCTTCCAAGCCTTGATTTGGGCAAAGGGAAATATGATCCTCTAAATCAGTTTCATCCTTGTCAAACTGATCAAGAGGTTGTATGTTTTCTTTGTTGTAGTCATGGTTCTTTGGATCCACAGAAATTGATGTAGCACTTAACAACATCCTTGAACTTTTTTCCTGGTGTACTTTAGCAGTGAAGTTAACACTGTGTACACAACTTGAAGGAGATCACAACTTACTGTGCACAGTGTTTTCCCTCCAGTTTGAAGAGAGTCCACCTGAAGTTGCTGCTTTGATGCATTTTAGGACAGCCCTGGTGAGTATTATGATGATCAGTGAGGATTAGCCTGAGAGGTAAGTAGTATACAGATCATAGTCATGCACTGGGTGATTCCACTAGGGAACATCTTGCATTTTTTGGCTGTCCCAGCAGAAGTTTGCTTGTGTGTCACATTGACCTTGTCCCTAAATTTTCCTGCTTTCATCTTAGTTATCTTCTGTGGATTAATTTGATTAATCAGTATGGGACTCAAGACAGTAAGTCACTGAATGATGAGTGACATGTGACATGAGACTCACCTTTTTCTTTTCAGAGGAATGTCTGGAGTTTCAACATCTAAGAGTCCAGAATTGTTATCACCCTCATCTAAGTTGTCTGTGTAAGCAGATCCTGGGTCTTTGTTGTTGTTGCCTGCCAAATCACCTGTACCATTGGTCTCCATGTCATATTCTGGATGGCCTGTGTCAGAATTGACCCATTGTCATTGTCCTCCATTTGTTCAAGTGGGACAAGCTGGCTAGAGTGAGGTCGGGCCTCTGTGCATGAGTCAGGATATCTTTCTTGATCAAGGCTGTCATATCTTTAAGCTCAGTGATTTGCCTGACTGTTGCAATGTGTTTTTCCTTCACCTCCTTTTCTTTGGCTTGGGATGTGGCTTTGGCTGTGGTGATGTTGTCATTGACTTGTTCCATGGTACGTCTATGCTGCTGCATGTTGATTACAACTTGACCAGGGTGCTTATTTGCATTGGACTTGTGGGTATCAACCATTGAAGTGACAAGGTGAGCGTAGGCAGACTTGGATGAAAGGACTTAACACTAGGAGTTTTTCATGTACAACCATGATATATGGTGTCATACTGATACTGGATTACAGTATGTGAGAACTGACATCTGATCATTTTGGGAATGGCTCATTGTGAGACATGGAATGACTTTGTTAAGAACTTTGTGCTTCATGTATCTCGACTTTGGTGTTGCCCTTCTCAGGCTAGCATTATGGCTGAGGTCATCCCATTCCATTGATAAGTTGGGGATGCTGTGACATCTTAACTTGTTCTATTCCATATCTCAGCTTGGATGTTTCATGGTGAGTTTCATCTCTTTCCTCACACCATTCTTGCACACTACAGCAGCTCCAAATTGCTACACATGTCAGCTCAAGTCTCGGCTTTGTCTCTCTGTGATCAAGTTCTCATGGTGACTTCACGTCTATCTCGATCTCCATTCTAACAGCTTTGTCTATCGCTAGTCACCTTTCAGTTTGCAACAAGTGTCAGTATCTCAGATCTTCAGGTTGTAACATCATGCACTGACACTAACAGATGATACAAATGTGTTGGTCTTGGAACAAAAGCAAGTCAGGACATGCTGTGATGCCAACCAACAATGGGTTGTGATGTCCATTTCCTCTTTGTCCTGTAACTTGCAAAAGCCCAAATGGGCTCACACACCACACTCAGGCAATGCACACCAACTTGAACACTCATCAAGTAAATGGCAGTCAGTCTATCCTGAAGGAGCTGATGGAACACGATCAGACAGCGACTGTAGTAGGCATGGAGACCCAGTTGTCATTGAAGAATGTCAGCATTCAGTGGTGAAGAGGATAGAACATCCTCACTTAACAGGTATGGTGTCACTGCTCTCATGGACATGCTATGTATCATCCAATTTCAATAGCACTTCCCTGTGACTCCAAAGGGAATTTTCTGCCACTGAGAACACCACCTCTGCCACATGCAACAACACAGCAGGGGGACTGGTCCCCATTTCAATCTGAAGCCTGGTTTATGCTTGCTGATCTTTTATACTGTTGCTTTAAGATGTTGGCTTCCAACATCAACAAGCTTTTGGAAATTTGGGCTCAATCCTCAGCCAAAACCAACACACTTGCTCCCTTTGAGAGTCGAGTGCACATGTATGCAATTATTGATGCTTCCAAGCTCAGCAATGTGCTGTGGTGTTATGAACCAGCCCAGCTCAACCTGCTGTAGCCCTCAAACAGCATGCGTGTCTCCACAAGCATTGGGAGAACTGCTATGATTACCCAGAGGCACATACCTGGGAATCATGTGCTCAAGAAGACATTGAGGAAGAAGCAGCCATACATGCTCTCGTAGTGGCAGAAGACAACAGTTACCTCACAGAAGATGAGGTGTACAGGGATTGCCAGCTTGTAAGTAATATGATTACTCACGGTACACCCCCAGGTGCTGGCAGGAAGGTTATTACAGGAAGGATGAGGGTCACGTGACACGGTCATGTGACCAGGGTCCCAGATCATGTGTTGCTATGTGGTAGCTGATCTAACCATATGTTACGTCCCAGGTCATACCACGTAGCTGACCTAACCCATAAGCGATGGGACATGACCGGGGACGCTTACTTCCTCTCGTTGACTAAAGACTGTCGTCTTACTCATTCATATCCTGTTGATTACTGATACTGTTACGGTGCGATGACTGATGATTACTGTACGATTACTGATAGTAGTAGTGGACGATCTCTCAGCAGTAGTAGTAGTGGCTGTATCACTGACGAAGGCGTACAGTCAGGAATCGGTTATAAGGTAGCTGTCGACTGATGTAGTCGACAGCTTGACTCTCTTGTATCTTCACTCAATCTAGTCGGGGTTTCTCTTCTCCGCCTATAGTCAACCGCTCTCTTAGGGAGGCTCTTTCAAAAGTCCTCAAGACAAGTCACACCCCGCGTGTTGACACGAGTTGCTAAGTCACGTTATCTGCCATCGCGTGTTTAGGTCTAGTCAGACCATGCCACGGGACATGTTGAGAGGAAGAACAGTCCCAGGTCACAGTACGTAACTGACCTAACCCATAACTCAGGGGACATCGAAGGAAGCCAGTGGTACTGGGTGATACTCAGTTGTGTTCCCGATAAAGACCAACAACAAGCAAAGATTGCGGAAGCGCGGTGTAAGGCCTTGGGCTTGATGTTGAGACAGATTCCAGCAGGCCAAGGTTTGATCCCCTTTCAGGTATGTGTTCAAGATGGATTAGTCTTGGAAGCGCCTGTGTTAGTGCTGAGCCATTGCTTACTGACACATTACTTATGGCTTACTGATGTGGATGACATTCCCCCTTACTCATGCTTTGTGATGCTTAGACATTCACTTATTCATTCACTTACTAATGCTTATTGATGTGTGAGTCATCATTGTTGTCCGTTACTCATACTATGTTTGTCACCTTTGTGGCTTGATGGACTATTACCTCTTATGGATTCCTAGTTAACTATATATGCTAAGCAAGTGTCGCTAGTAGTCCTTAGCTTAGTTGTCTTAACTTCCACCTGTATTCTTCTCAGGAAAAGTCAGACAGTCTTATAGCAGAGTCATTGGTCATTGTGACTATCTTGTTGCCAACTTCAGTGTTAGGCATTGCCACCTTGTGTAGTACCTCAAGCTAGGTGGTCTTAGGGGACCTTCTTGGTTATTTTCCCCTTTACAAGTCGTGCAAGTCATTGTCTGGGTTCAGAAGCCACGCACTTTGCTCAGAGTTGAAGCAAGGAAGACCCTTCAGATCCAAGTCGGATCAGTGTCAAGTGGAGATGTTACATGTGGCAATGCTTGAATACAAGCTACAACAGGGATGTAGATGACCAATCTCCAGAGTGGATGCAGACCAGCTACAAAGTGTGGTATTGTGACCCTGAAGCCATGATAATGAATATGTTAGCAAATCCAGATTTTGCTGGACAGTTTGACTTGCAACCTTACATTGACCTCGAATTGCAAGGACAGCATCAATGGAGCGATGTCCTGTCAGGGAACATTGCTTGGCAGCACAGTGTGAGCACTCACTGGCATAGGTCTTCCTTTTCCCAATTACTGATATCATACATAGGATGATGTTTTCATGTCTGATAACAGTACCAAGGGCTCCATGTACTGTCCTATTATTCTAGGCAGCAACAAGACTACCATTTCAGTAGCGACTGGGCAGGTGGAATACCACCCACTCTATCTATCCATAGGCAATCCCCACAACAGTGTTTGGTGTGTGCATTGGAATGCTGTCATTCCAATTGCATTTCTTGCAATCCTGAAAGGTGAGTCTTTCAATTTATGCTTGGCCATAATATATATGGAACACCATTACCAGGTGACTGTTATTCGGATGATAATCCTCATATTTGTGCCAAGTTTCATGTATTCAAGTGCCAGTTATACCATGCATCTGTAGTGGCCATACTGCATACTCTGTGTCCAGGAATGGAAACTCCAGTTGTCCGCCAATGTCCCAATGGACACTTCAGATGTGTGATCTATGATCTTGTGGCTTTCATTGCCGACTATCCAGAGCAAGTCTTACTCACATCTATTGTCCAGGGCTGGTGCCCCAAGTGAGTCCATTTCACACTATCTGAAGCTGACATACTGACAAAGTTGTGAGATGCACAGCAAGTTTGAAAGACTTCAATACAAGTGCTGGACAGCACACTTCAGAGCTGACAGATGAACTTGTTGAGCTTCTCAACTTCAATACCCTTTGGACAGATTATGGGATTGATACCTGCATAGTAGTAAGTGCAATTCATTGTCCAGTCTTCTCCAGTCCTGCTTATTTGATCTTAGCCTTTCACATCAGACTTCCCTCATGCCGATATCCATGAAATGATATCTCCTGACTTACTGCACCAGGTGATCAAAGGTGTTTTCAAGAACATGGTTGACTGGATATGCACATATGTATTGGCCACACATGGCCAGACTGCAGGAGATGCGATCCTTACAAGATTGATAGGCAGTATGCAATATTCCTGTCTCCTTGTGACCACTCACCAAGATGACCTAGTATTGCAGCGGTCCCTTCGTTTTCAGAACTCCACCAGTTTCCCCAGGGGCACAATTTCAAACAATGGACGGGGGAACATTCAAAGGGCCTGATGAAGGTGTGATATCTATTTCATTTTATATGTAATGGCTAATCTTTCATGGAAGGTGTACTTGCCTGCCATTGTGGGCTATGTACCTGAAGCAACAGTCAAATGTCTTTCCACTTTCCTTGACACATGTTACATGGTCTGCTCCCAAGACATCAACAACAAGGCATTGAATGACTTTGAAGCCACCTTGGACAGGTTTTTGCACTACTGCAAAGTGTTCCACACATTTGGTGTGAGGCCCAAAGGATTTTCCCTTCCAAGACAGCACTCCCTTGTCCATTACTGTTGACAGGTCAAGGACTTTAGTGCACCAGGGGTGTCATGTATTGACATTGTCTGCCTTCAGATCACATCAAGACACGTTGTTGCATGCATGAACACTGGAAGAATTGCCAAGATTACCCTGAAGCACACAAATGGGTAGGCAAAGACCCAGAGTATGACGAAGAAGAGCAAGTATGCGCTCTAGTGTGGGCTCAAGGAACAGGCAAGGAAGATTATCTTGAAGGAGATGAAGCATTGAGGATCGCCCAGCTTGTGAGTAGAATGCTAGTTCATGCGGAACCCTCCAGTGCTGGCAACTCTACCACAAGAAGGATGAAGGTTACGTGATTATGTCACGTGCAGTCCCAGGTCATGGCGTGCATCTGACCTAAGCCATAAGTCATGGGACTTGCAGGATGGAAGGTTATGGAAGACCATGGTAGGCATGAGGTCAGAGGTGGAATTCCCAATAGCTGAAGGTCTGGACAATTCCCTTATGGGTCGATTCTGATGGAACAGGTTCTGATGCACTGGTATTGTGCTGAGACCTTGTGTTATCTTGTTATCTTGAACTGTGATGTCATTTGTGAGTCATATGGTGTTCTTTATCTCTGACTCATGTGGGGCTGTCTGCCTCATGTCACGAACCTATACCTCGGCCTGTGACAAACCCATGAACCTCAAGAGTGTGCAAGGGAACGCGCACACAAAACCTGGGAAGCAGAGTATTGGCTTAGTAGAACTAGCCAAGATGACATGTGTGAAAGGATTGGATAATCCTCACCTTCCTATTCAGGAAAGGTCCGGTCCAGAACCGGGACTTACCAAGCAAAGGACGACAGAGTAAGTCACTAGATAAGTGGAGCTTATCAGAGACTTGTCATTGGACAGTATATTTGGAACCCTTCTGGCATGTTCCACAAACCCCCTGATAAGCAGAGCTTAACAGGGATTAACGCCATTGGGTTATATTCTTAGAAACCTTCCAGAATGTTCCATGCTATCTTTAGAGTCTTTCTAGAGTATTCCATGGGCCCACCCATGGATCGGAGTTGGGCCTCCCCTAAAGTATGCACAGACCATGTATTCGAGTATATAAGCTGGAGCAATGTAACAGACAGTCCCTCAGACTGTCCACTTGCAACATCCCCACTTGTACCATTCCTGTTTACTGTGCAGCTTCCCACCATTGGGTTGTTCCACATCCTCGTCTTGCTACTCGTGGTCCATTGTCTTCTCTCCTTGTTCTACTCCCTTGTTGGTTCGATGTTAGCCACCCTGTTCCTTGTGATCCTCGGTCTCTCTGTTGCGTATAAACAGTGAGACACTCATCACACCTCATGTACTGTATGTTTCATGATAAGCCCCTGTGGCTGGATGGACAATTCCTATTGGCAGATTAGGTTGTAGGTTGTGTTTTACTATAGTTTGATCTCAGTTTCAATACTGTCTTGGAGTACTATATATACTGTGCAGGTTTCGCCAGTAGTTGTTAGCTTAGTTGTTTTGACTTCTACCTGTATTCCTCTCAGGGATAGCAAAGTATTCTTATAGCAGAGTCATTGGTCTTTGTGACTATTCTTCTCTCATTATTCACTTGTGTCAAGAGTTATCTTCAAGTGACATCATACAAGGGGACCCTTGGTGGTTATTCACCCTTTACCAGTTATTATTTGGATTGCAAGCTGTGCGCTTGGTCTTTGTCGATACAAGGAAAAGCCTTTGGGTTCAAGTCAAACCAACATTCAGTGGAAACATTACAATGGGGACTTTGTTCCTCCATCACAGAATCTTGCCATAGCTCTGTAGTCAAGGGCACTTATTGCTGTTCCAACCACCATAAAGCCATAGGTCAAATGCTGCTGATTAATCAGTGCCTTGACAAGCTTGCCACCATGCAAGCTGATTTCACTGAGCACAGCTGGCTGAGCCAGGCACACTGCCAAGAAATTTCTTGCATCCACGCATGTTGACAGAGGCAATGCCCAATAGCGATGACAGCAATGGTGAAGATGAGGGCCCTCTTGAGGGCAATATTGTGATGAGTCATGTTGTCTTGGCCTGGAAATGCAGTATGTTTATATTTCAAGTTCATGATTTTCTGTCAGTCTGACATTGATCAGCTTGCCAATATCCTGAGACATTGACAGTTTATCACTACATATTGTGTTACGTGCGATCCGCACGTGAGCCTGACTTAGGCAACGTAGGTGAACGCGGTGACTCAGCAGCGTTATACTCAAGCACTAAGCTGAGTGAGTCTCAATGCGCGAAGGCAGAGATAGTACTTGCTCTGATACGCGGCCGAAGGACGAGAGAGAAAAGAGGAATCGGCTGGATAACAAGACGAGAGTGTACAAGAAATCCAAGCTATCGACCACAACATCGATAGCTCCTTATAAACTATTCCGATCGCCTTCGTCAGCGAGATCGCCACTACTACTAAGCTGCTGGTAATCGTCCACTAAGCCACTACTGCTAGGTAATCGTCCACTAAGCCAAACGCCACAACTACTACTACTCTGATAATCATACAGTAACCTTCAGTCATCATGTGTCGTATCAGTATCATCATAGTAGAACAGGACGGCCACGAGTATGCGATCACGTGCCTATACTATGACTTATGGGTTAGGTCAGATACATACATGACCTGGACGTAACATATTGACATGATTTACACTCCTTGACATGGATGGCACTCACTGAGCAGCTCAACATTGATGTTGAGGAGGTGCCTCTCATCAACAGTCCAATATCCATCTTTCACTTGGCAATTGCAATGTTCCATGCCCCAAGCAACCCTAGTGGTACTCATGGAATGCAGCATGAACACATCTGATCAGCACCATCCTGGAGAGGGCTCACACAAAGGTGTGATTGTGTGATTGTTGTTGAGGACAACAAGAAACCGGGAATGAAAGGACTCAATGTTGTGAGGCTTATGCTATTATTTTCTTTTGAACATGATAACACATGGTATTCCTTTGCTCTTGTAGAATTGTTTAAGAAAGTGGGACTGGACCCAGTAATGGGGATGTGGATTGTTTGTCCCGACATTGTGTGTGGGCAAAGGGAGCAATCAGTCATTCACTTAGACTCATTATTATGTGCCACTTATTTAATTCCGGTGTTTGGGTCTCAGAAGCTGCCATGAGATTTTCACTTCACCTTATCTTTAGATACTTTTGATGCATACTATATAAATAAATAAATACATAGACCACCATGCAAATGAGATTGCCTTTTAAAGATCGAGTTCTGTGTGAAGGAAAGAACAGCACGTGCTGGACAGGGCAAAGACCATGTCTGTTTTGTGTAGTTTTTTCATATGAGTGAATTGAGCTCATCAAAGCAGTTGCCAGGGACAGCTGAAGATGGCAATCAGCGTGGCTAAGCCTAACTGGCTTTATGCACTCTGCTTCTTCCCACACCCCTGGTCCCCCACCTCTGTTTGATGTCTTTTCCTGGTCTCCTTCTGTATGTAGCTGCTACTGTATTCTCCACCAGTTCACTTGGCTGGATCTTGTGCTTTGCCAAAGGTACATGACTACATAAGCCAATCCCTGATGACAATGCAATAGGTCCTAACCTCCAACATGACTCTGGAGGCACAGTGGCAATGCACCCATGATGGTGCCACCCTCCAAAGCACCCACTCCTGTTCCAACCAAGGGTGCCTCTGAATGCAGACATGTGTCTGTAGCCCCGTCGAACAATGCCCTGGACCCTGGCCCAAGCAGCAGTGTCTTGGAGTCTAGACACACACCTGCAGCCCCATTGAACAACACCCCAATGTCAATGAGGCTACCAAGGAGGTAAGTATCCTCTCTTTGGCATCTGCTGTAACTGACGACTACACATGCTACCCCCAGATATACAAGCAGTGGGAGGCAGACATGAACTGCCTCGACAGTATACAGGTATGCACCCACCAATGTACCTGAAATCACACTGATTGTAATGACCATTACCTAAGAGAGGTGTAAGTGGGATGACGAGTTGCTCCTGAATACTTACTAAGTCAGAGTAGTGGGATTACTCATACTATTGTAGGATTACTCATGAGATTAGTGGACGATTACAAAGCAGTAGTAGTGCTTACAAGATAGTAGTAGTGGCTGCATAGCTGATGAAGGCTTGTGGTCCAAGATCATTATAAGGCAGCTGTCAACTGATGTGGTCTACAGCTTGACACTTTTGTACACTTTCGAATCAAGTCGGGGTTCATTCCCTTTCAGAACCAGTTCACGTCACCCAGCCAAAACTATTCCCTTAGGGAGGCACTTGCAGGTGTCCTCAGTTGTCATGCCTATGAGTGTTGACTAAATGTCGCTAAGTCACATTCTCAACTGTCACCATGTATAGTAGCCTAAGTCAGGCTCATGCTGCTTTGAGCATTACACTGATGACCATTGACCATCACTCAACTTAGGATTTTCAGAGTCAATACCCCAGGCACATGGGGAATGGTTTGCATACAGACAAGCATAGTAATGGATTGAACTTGAATGCAGTATATTGTAGTGGACTGCATTGAATCGAAGAGTATCAAGTAAATTCAGTAGTGTTTCAAACATATGCAATTGCACCAGAAGATCCAAAGTTTCTGAATTTGTCATGTATCCACAGGCTGAATCAATGGGTGGAATGGTGACCAGTGACAAATGTACACCCTTGCATGCACTGTTGTTCTCGCTCTTGCTTTTGTAATTCTGGTGGCTGCAAAGAATTCTACCTGCCTATGGGAAAATTGTCATTTAGAGAAATTATTCTTGTGATTACAAACTTTGGGAAGAGCTGGTTTTGTGAATACTTTAGTGACACTAGAATCCTGCGAAAAGTCACCCACTGTACAAATACTTCTTCACTTCAAGCAATGATCATCATGGCATGTTGCAAGATGTCTACTTGAACGTCCCCCAGGTGATTCGTTCCATATGAAAAGTGTGGACCTATGATGCATGCACACAGCATCACAGCTCTCATAACCCCCCCATTGCCCAATCGAGGCCAGACCTGACAAAGAAGTGGATGTGTGCCAAGGACATGTGAGACCTCAACACTGATCTCCTCCACCTTCAGGCAGACATTGCAGAAAACCCATTTCCAGAGTCAAAGAGACCCCGAAAGGCATTGGCAATGTCAACCTACCATGGGCTCCCATGTTGACTCCACATGGCACCTTCCTGAGCTCCTCAGCCTGTGGTACAGTGGACAACTTTCCCATAGAGATTTATGGCACCAAATTGGATCTAAACTGTATATATTTGGTCATTTGATCTTGCTTAGTGCTTCCCACACTGGTAACTATACAAAATACCTGCACAAAACTAGTGTTATGGGTTTTGAAAATTTTCATAATGTATCTCCAACCTGTGATCACATGAATCTAGAGACAATTGCTTTTGACACGTACTACATAAATAAATACATAGACCACCATGCAAATGAGATTGCCTTTTAGAGAACTCATCTCATTGTCCTCATAATGACAAATTCCAAACTAGATGCCAACTGCATTGCTCAAAACCTTGCTTGGTGTGACAGGGGGGCATTGGATTGGATCAGGGAGGATACTGATTGGGTTTTGGAAAAAATCCAAAGAAAATCCTGGATGAGGACAGACTCCTTCCCAATTCAGTGCTGTGTGTAAGAGGCTCTAAATCACATGTGCTTTTCCATGTTCACCTTCCTTTATATCTTAACTTGTGCCTTTTTACGCTACAGTAGTGTAACGAGATGCAAAGTTAGGATATAAAAGAAAGTTTATTGTGGGAGAGCACACGTGATTTATAGTCTCTTATGTGCAGCACCAAATCGGGAAGGAGTCTGGGATGAGGATTGCTTCTCAAAATATGGCTGTTCTTTGTATGACATGTCATATGTCCAATTTTGCTGAATCTGGTGTAGTGTCATCATCACCACAACATCATGTGCATCCGTCAGTTTTTGGATGAGAAAGGCAGAAACATGCAAGAAGCAACATGCCAGGCTGCTAAAGAGAAGTGAAGGAGGGATTGTGCAAGGTAAGAGGGGGTAACAAAGTCACACATGCAAACAATTTATTCAACAAAAGTAAAACAAATGGTCTATTGCTATGTGTCACACACTCCTTGCATGTAAGGGGCAAGCATGCTCTGCCTGTGATGCAAACCCAGTACTGTTGAAGGGCAAAATGGGTGCTGTGGGTGCAGTTGTCATACTAATGAACAGTTCAAGAGGCGTCATAAGAGTGCAAGGGTGTTGTGTGCTGTGAGTAGGCGGCTGAAGTGAAATCAAATTCAGTGCTCATGAATGGGTGCAAGCAGTTGAAATAGAACAGATGTACCAGAAGAATGTGTTCAATGTTGTCATCAATGATCAGATCAGATCATTCTTGTCTTCATTGTTGATTCCATCCCAATTTTCACACTGTTGTCCATCATCATCTACCTCCATATCACCATTGTGATGTTCTGTATCTGAGGTTGTACTTGCTGATGACCTCTCTTGCATGACTACAGTGGTTGGTGCACTATGGGAGGCATGGGTGCATCAAGGAGCCTTACATGAGATGGTGTGGCTGGTACTGCGAGAGTGCTTGTGAGGACTCTCGGTCTTCATGTCATTGAATGGGGGATACTGAGCTTTAAACTAATGAGTGTAATCTTCATGTGCAAAGGCTTTTGCTTTGTAGTGGTTGTTGCAGAGGCATATCAGTGGATGATGTCATTCCAAGGCAATGCAAAACTTGAGTTGTCACATAAGATGAACAGATGTCCATGGCAAACTGAGCAGTTCATACTTTTTGCTGAGTTTGGCCCAACACACTCTCACCTTCGCTTGTATTTCTGACACATCTCACTTGGAAAGGACTGAACTGTCCTTGTGTTGCAGAAACCAAAATGTCATGTTGTTCTTTGTGTCCTGTCCTGTGCCTGCACACTACTTTTTGCTCATGTGGTGTCTCTTCTTCTCAAGTAGGAAAGCCTTCTTGTACCAAAAAGCAATGCTGGGGTGATCAGACTCCTTTTTGGGAGTTGTATCCCAAATGAAGCGGTCCATCAGGTGGCACACAGATGCAGACCTCAGAGTGTTACACATAGCACTGTTAAACAGTGAGAATGGTGTGGCAAACTGCTGAAGAGAGTGAGCAAGAATGAATGTCAGAGAATGTACTTGGGCTTTCAGTTGCAATTTCATGCAAAATGTGCACAGAAGATGTTTTCCGTGCAGAGCAATCTTGAGACTTTTTTGCAGGCCAGCTAAAGTGCTGGCCAAGGAAAACAGTGTAAGAAATAAGGAAGAGTGATGAAAAGGGAAAGCACTTGCATTGACAGTCATACTGAGCAAATATGAACAGGAAAACAAATGGATAGGTTGCAGCTCAACCTTCCCAATTCAAACGTGTCCCTAGACATTTAAATACATGCAAGGCATGTGCAAGCATCAGCAGTGCCAGTGATAAAGGTGCAAATCACATTCCAAATGGAGAGAGCGCACCTGCACAGCACACTCATGATCCAAACATGAAGCAAAACTGACAGAAACTGCCAATGACATGCAGAGAGTAAACTCACACACATTGAATGACAAAAACAAACAGGTGCCTTGCTTACACATGTAGAGGAAGCAAACAAAAACAGGCTTACACACTATGCATACAGCCAAAGAATGCTGTCAGCTGGAAGAGGAGAACGGAAAACATGTGTGAGCAATGGAACATTCTGGAGGAGTAAGAAGAAGAAAGACACACAGTGAGAGCCAGTAAACATGATCTCATCAGACTGCCATGGTACATTTCACAATGCTGTACCATCTGTTTTCATCACTATTCATGATCAGTCGCATACATTTGTTGTGGCCAGATGTGGAGCACACATGGAGCGATATTGGGTGCAAAACTGTGTACAGCATGATCACCATTGAGTTGTGTACATTTGAACAGGAAGTGACTCACTGTCGCTTAACAAATCCAAAGTGTACACTGTGATGCAGGTGCAAGAAATGTCAGATTGACATTGCAGACATGTGTGGAGAAAAATTGGGCACAAAACCCTTTTTTTGTATCTATACAAGGTGATGGACAGGTGAGATAGATGTAAAATAGAATGTGAAAACGTTTTCGACACAAGCACTATTCAGTTGCATATGGTCATTGTGGACAGAGGTGGAGTGAACTTGGGTGCAAGACTGTATTAGGTTAGGTGCAATCACTATTCTGTTGCATACATTTGAACATGAAGAGAATTCAAGAGACTCACCATTGCTCAACAAAATCCAAAGCACATGCACAAGGAAAGAGTGACACATAAAGCCTAAGTGAGAGGCAGGGGCAAGAAATAGCATGCAAGATGATGCAGACCTTTAGCAAACATTTTAGTATGACCCAATAAATGACTACAGACAAATGATGTGTACGAAACATGATTCACTGAGAACATGATAAATGAAAAGATAAAAGGGCAATGAAGAAAGTGAAGGAGCCATCTTTGAGAGGGGCTGCACACCAAGGATGCTCAAATGAAAGCCCACCTTGTGTGTCAGCTTACTCACAGGGCCATACCATGATGGACCCATCAGTTGGACCCATCAGTCAGACAGGACCCCTGAGTCAGACAGTCATGTCATGGTTTGTCATGGTCCCATTTTGGAATGTTTGGGACTCTGCTCACCTATGTGGATGGTGCCTCACCTCTGGCAAAGGTTGGAGTGTCATTCCACTTTTAGGAAGCAGTCAGCCACAAAATTGAACCCCAACATGCAATGTTTTTCTCTCCTCCCTCTCTGCCTTTCCCCTCTCATCACCTCTTGCCTCTTCCCACATCCCTCCTCTCCACCGATCTCCCACTCCCCCTGTCACGTACCGTGCCATGCGGTCATGTGACATTCGGTGCACGTGCAAGAGTGCGCACTGCCTGCGAAGGCATGCAAAGAATATCTGAAGGTTTGGTGAGAATGCATGTGGCTGATGAGAGTTCCAGTCATGTGACCGGGTCGGGTGAGAGCCCATTGCCGGCTTATCAGAAGCCGAGGTCGTTCCAGGCCCTTATCTTGGGGTTCTGATGGATACTTCTGATGGACATACTATATTTAGCGTATCTCTGAGTCAGTATGACTCTTATCACTGATAGCCCTTAAGGCTATCCGCCATGTGTTGTGGAGTAGTGGAGCATCAGTGATGGACGCATCTTATTGGAGGATAAGCCGTATGCTTATCTTCAGTATATTAGGGTTTGGCCGGGAGCTTAGGTTGAAACCCAGCTCCTGAGCAGTATATAGAGTGGTGCTGAGGACGGTAGAGTCCTTAGCTTTACATTCCCATATTCCCCTAACGTCTACTTGGGGTTTCCCTGTTAATGTATTGCTGTCCATTCATTCATGTCTGCTTCTCTCTTGTCCCTATGTGGACTTCTATCTATGGCTACTCCCATTCAACTGGGGTTAGTCCTCCTTTCCTCTTGGCTATTCCAGGTGTCATGCGGGATAGTGTCGTCTCTCGTCAAGGTCAAACGTTCCAGTACTACAGGTCAAGACAGTACTGAAGGTAGCATTGGGACGAAACGTTACACCCCCCCTCTCAGCTGCTACTGGAACTCTTCAGCTCACTGCCTCACTCATATGCTGTGCCTGTGCCCAAGCTATGCCTGCTAAGCACTGGTGCTGGACTGAATGCCCTTGGCGAAGATATGCCCCTGTTATGTGGGCCTCCTAGCTGGGGAAGGTTCTTTGAGGCCTGTTGCTGGGTCCCCATGCACTGGTCCCTTGACTGCCTAAGGGAAACCCTCAAGTGGCTGCCATTGCTTGCCTAGTGCTGATGGTTGATCTGATTCCTGCTGCAGACAGTGGAGTGGTCCTTATGAGCAGGCAGGTAAGGGGAGTGCTGACAGGGTGTTGAGTTGGGGCAGCAGCCTATGGTCCAATGCAATGCATGTTGCAGTGCAGTGCTATTGTTTTCTCTCCTCTCCCAGTATCCCTCTACCTGTGTCCCTCTTCTCCCCCAGTCTCCCTCCTCTCCCCTGATCTCTCTCCTCTCCCTCAGTCTCCCTCCTCTCCCCCAGTCTCCCCCCTCTTCCCCAAGTCTCCTCCTCCCCAGTGTCCCTCCTCTCCCCCATCTCCTCTTTTCCACCATTTGATCATCTGCAGTGGGATAATTATAACATCTGGTTGTCGTGTTCATGAAGTCATGCTCATGCTTCCAGGCTGCAGTCTCAGTTATTGGCTTGGGAATGGTTTTCATGATGTGATATATTTTGTCACTTCTTGGAGCTGGACTGATCACATGTTTGCACCCTTCCCCACCAACACCACCCTATGCATCCCCTTGAAGGCTGCTGGTTTCTCCAGCCATATCCCTCATCGCCTGGGTGGTTGGTGGACCATTGCACTGTGATAAATAAAGACTTTCTTCACAAAGGTGTTTGGAGATGGAGAATATATTGCAGCCAGACAACTTACAATACATCTGCACAAGCACAAGCCAAGCTTCCTGCAGAAATATTCCACAGACATCATCTCAACAGTTGCCCCCTCAAGTAAAGTTCCATCAGTAATCTACGTGAGCATCTCATGGCCTCCGGTGAGCTGTTTCATGTTTTCCGTCCACTGATCTGCTAATTAAAACACCAATTCACTTTCCTTGACAGCCCCTCACTAAGCCAGGAAGGGATTTGGTCATACAGTACTAGCATGTCCCCTGCCCAATCTTGTGTTTCATGTGCTAGACTATACCGTAAGTCTCCATTTTGGTGTGGTAACATTGCAGAGCAACCCATTTTCGTCATTGCAAAGCATACATATAGACATATATTCTCATCTTGGCTCCATCAGATTAACACCTTTCTCATCCCTTTAGCGGTGTTGTTCCCATTTAATCCTCCATTTCTCTTCTCGCTTGTCCCACTCAAACTGTGTTGTCACAATGCCTGGTGCTTGTTCAACTCGAAAGGCCACAAAGAAGTCTCCCGCCACAACACCCAGCACTGGCACTACCAAGGATGATGTGTCTATACCCAGCAACAGTAATACCCTCTCTTCCAACAGGCGTCATGTCATGGCTTGACATCATACAGAACAACGACTCAGCAGTATTACCAAGTCTTGGAGTTCGGGACGCTTACTATCTTTTTTTTTTTTTGGAGGGCGTTACTTTATTCAGTTTTACTTTAGTTACTAACTAATAATAAATCCAATTCAGTCATTTGGTAGCAGGAGATTGTTTGTATCAGCCCTATCAAACACGCTAGAAAGCTGGGCCGGGGCCCGGTGTGAGGGAAAATATGGACTGACGTACACTCCTGGTATCAGAGTAGTGTGGGGCTCAGTGATCACGATTCTCACATCGCGGTACGTTGATCACTCCTACCCACTAAAACCTCATGGTTACTGATCCACCCTATTGGTAGATCCAAGTACTTTTTTAGTGTGTCCTCCCAGGTTGTCTCCACAATCTGGGTGAAAATGGTGTCGCGTTTCTTTATCATTGTGGCAGTTATTTTATCGTCGGTAAGTCTCCGGTTTATTGCCTTGTACCATCAGTGTTCTGTCTCCTCAGGTGTGTGTTCCCTTTCTTGTATCACTCTTTCACATCTTAATACCCATATCAGGTGTGCTGCTTCCGAGATTGTTATTTGCAGGAGTCTCAAGGCTCCTCTCATCTTTGGTGAGGGTTTAGTTACCCTTACATTTTGTCCATTTTGATTCGCCACCTTTGTTGTTAGACAGCCGCACCCTAGTATCGTCCCGAGGCTTATTGCCAGCCATTCTAGGTCATCATGTGGCCATAGCTCCTTCGCAAGGTTCCATATTTGTCCCACGTGTCCTGCTCTGCAGTGTAGTAGTATGTGGTCCATATTTTCTGTCGCCTCACACGGTGCGCATGTTCCTCTTTGTTGGAATCCTTGTATTCTAAACCACACTTCCCCTACCATCAGTGTGTTGTGGATCACCTTGAAGAGGAATTGTTGTACCCTCAGCCTGATGGCTCGCTTTCGGATGCTTTGCCATATTGTCTTGTCTGTTTCAAGATCTCCCGAATGCGTGTGTATGGCCTCTCTTGCCAGGTCAAGGTTGCAGTTTGTTATTGCACATGGCATTCTGGCTTTATGGCTTCGTATGCCCCTGTAAGCTATTGCTTGTGTTAGCATTGCAAGCTTTGTGCCTTGCAGATCAAATTCTTCAGGGATATCCATGGATAGTTCATCCGGTGCATCCTTCGTTGCACCCTCTTTTGCCAGCTTATCACTCTCCTCGTTACCCAGGACTCTGGAGTGGCCTTTTACCCATTCGAAGCATGTCAGGGCCATTTGTCTCTTAAGGAGGTAGGCTGCTCACTTAAAGAGCTCTGCATTCTTTACCCTGATCCATCCATTGTCCTCCCAGGTCTGCAGGTGTGTGGTAAGTCCCTCAATCACGTATTGTGAGTCAGTGACAATTGTTAGCTTGCAGTAATTTGGCAGGGATTCTGCCGCTGCGATGACTGCTGCGATCTCGCCCACTTGGTTCGATTGGTGTGGTCCAGGGGTGCTAATTGCCATGTTCAGTGCGTGGTCTTTTTCCACCCATACTCCACTGCTGCATTCCGCATTTAGTTTTCTGTTGTTCATGCAGGTGCCATCCATGTATGCCCTCATCTCAAGGTGGTCCAGATAGGAGCCACGTTGTTGTTGTCGGCTCACCAGATTAGGTGAGATCCTTTCCAGGTTTGTGAAGACTCTGAAGCATTCGGCAATGCCATCCTTGCAGGTGATCGTGGGGTTGAAGAGTATTGTTATGTATCGCTCATGGCGGTCACGTGGCACTCGCCGCATCAGGACCAGGATGCGCGCAGGCCGACGAAGGCATGGAAGGAACGCCAGAAGATTGCGTGGTGTAAGCCCAAAGGCTTGATGTTGGGACGGAATCCAGCGGGCCGAGGGTTGATCCCCTTTTGGAAGGAGTTCTGGATGGATCAGTCAGGAAGCGCTCATATAAGCGCCAAGGCCATATGCTTACTGAGGCATTACTGATGGCTGACTGACGGACTTACTCAGGGACTTAGTAATGGTTATGGTACCTTACTCATCGCTTAATGTTGATGACTGAAGGATTACTCATACCTTACTCATGGACACATAGGTGTCGTAGTCATCACCGAGGACTCAGGTTTAAACCCAGTCCTTGAGCAGTATATAAGTAGTAGTGGGGACGATAGAGTTCCTCACTTTAGCATTCTCAGATTCCCTCTTCTAGGAGTGGTTCCCTGTTAATAGCTAAAGCAATCACACTCTTTTCTGTTGTGGCTTTCTCTTGCCCTCTGTGGCATTGTTTCGTCTATCTATGTGTTACGTGCAAGCAGCACGTGAGCCTGACTTAGGCAACGTAGAGTGAACGCGGTGACTCAGCAGTAGTCTTACTCAAGTACGAAGACTGAGTGACGTCTCAACGCTCGAAGGCGGAGCTTTGATGTTTAGACTGCTCTTGATACGCGGCCCCGAAGGACGAGAGATGAGAGAAGAGAATCGGCTTTGGATAACAAGTTGAGAAGTGTACAAGAAATCCAAGCTATCGACTACAACAGTCGATAGCTTCCTTATAAGCTACTCGCGTGATCCGCCTTCGTCAGCGAGACCGCCACTACTACTAATCTGCTGGTAATCGTCCACTAAGCCACTACTAAGCCACTACTGCTAGGTAATCGTCCACTAAGACAAACGCCATAACTACTACTTCCCTTGGTAATCGTACAGTAAACAGCAGTCATCACATCGTACTAGTATCAGTAATCGTCATAGTAATCATTGAGAAACCGAGCCACGACGTCATGCGATCACGTGCCTATACGTCCCATGACTTATGGGTTAGGTCAGATACATACCATGACCCGGGACGTAACACTACCCTCTTCACAAGGGTGAGCGCCCACGCTCCACTACCCAGCTTGTCACCGTGGTGAGACCGACGTCCGTCCCGTGTTCGTCGCGTACTCGCCGGAGAGCATGCGCGCGCCCAAGTCGTCGGGATGAGTGCATTGCCCTGTCGATGTGGACAAACACGTCGTCTTCCAACTTCTTGATAGCTTGTTCAAGCTCGGCGATGACCTCCATGGACGCGCGGTAGCGTCTCACCTCGGCTTGGAGAGATATATCTCCTAGCCGGGCGAGGGCTTCGTCTACCTGTCGCCGTCCACGGAAGTCAGTGCGGAAATACCCGAGTTCTTCACGGGTGTACTCAGCTGCGATGCCCATGTCCCGACACGGCTCCGCGTGAATGTCGGCCCGATACACAGGAAGTCCCCGACCCATCGTTCCGAATACCTCGGGGTTGTCCAGCATGCGGACTCTTACGTATTTGGCAGGTACCCGTCGACCTTCATGTTCGATGACCATAGGCACCCAATTCATCCCATTGTTGAGGATGAATCCGCCTGGGGTAGGCGATAGGGTACGGAGAGGGCGCCCCGGCGCATTCGTTCGGCGCGTAGCGAAGGGCGATGGATCGCTCCCCTCCCTCGTGTATGGTGGTAGGCCTCGTGCCTCGTACCCTTGTTCCGCTGTTGGTCCGTAGATAACAGCAATTGGAGGTGGTCGTCGGGCTTCATCCTCGGTTTCTTCGGCAACGTGGCTGATTTGTGGAGGTATAAACAGGGGAGCGCAGTGGCAATAGTTGGGGGGTTATTGCACTGGACGCACACGACCCTGGCTGCGTGGTAGGACTCGTCGCTGTCGTCGTCTTCGTCTTCGCTGTCGGTGTCGACTGCGGTGACAGCGAGGGAGGCGCTGGAGGTATTGTTGCTGCCGACGACGGTGGTAGTGAGGGAGGTTGTGGACTGTTGGAAACTCGCCTCGTCAACAGTTCGATTCTCATCCTCCTCTCCGCTGCCGTCCTCTTCACTACCTGATCCATCCTCCATGCTGTCATTACTTCCTTCAAGAGGTCGTAGTCCCTCCTCATCTTCCTCCACTCTTCCGCTTGCGGGTGTGGGGAATCGCCGGCGAGCCTCGGCAAGGTCTCGGGCGGCTTGGTCTCGTTCCGCCGTAACTCTGACATGTTCGACGGCTGAGCAGAACTGGTCGTCGATGTTGTTATTTCCATCGTATGTATTGAGGGTGTCGACATGGGGGAACTCGTCAAGGATGATAGTGGTGAGTGGGACATGGGACATGTTGTGGTTGGGTGATAGCGATGGTCGTTCTGTTAGGGCTGCTTTTAAGTGTATTTCAGCCCGCGGGTTATTATGTTTGAACTTCCTTATCTCGTCGTCCGCATGGACATCATCCCACGAGACCCACTGGTTATCCGAGTCGGCGTATCCCTTCCACTTGATCAAGTATTGTAGTTTGCGCCCTCTACCCCTTCTTCGGGAGTCTAGTACTTTTTCAACCTTGTATTCTTCCACGTTATCGATCAACTCTGGTGGGGGGTGTTGGTAATTGGTGCCATGAGTCACCGTCTCTTTGTAAGGTGTGAGAAGATCTGTGTGAAACACATCATGGATGCTCCACTGCGTGGGAAGCTTCAGTCTATAGTTAACAGGTGACATCACCTGGATGACTGTGAAGGGGCCGTGCCGTCTGGGCGCAAGCTTCGTGGTTGGCTGGTTGGTACGCAGGTGACGTCCCTCGAGCCACACCTTATCTCCCACCTGATACTTGGGTGTGTCATGGTTTCTAACCCATGACTGTTGCGCCTTCTTCATCTGGCTTTGCGCTTGTTGCCTTATCTCTTTCAATTGTTTCAGCCTTATCTCGACTCGTGGTATTGGTGACAGCTGATCTGTCCAGTCAGCGCGTGGGTGATATCCCATTAGTAATTTGAATGGTGATTCGCGTGTGGACTCGTTAGTCCAATTGTTGTGTGCGAATTCTGCCAGCGCTAGATACTCTGCCCAATTGTCCTGTCTCTCGTTGACCCAGAACCGGAGGTATTGTTCCAACCACTGGTTGCTGCGTTCCGATTGTCCGTCGGTGCGGGGGTGGTAGGCCGTCGATATGTTTTGCTGTATCCCCAGGATTCGACACAATTCCTTGTGAATTTGGATGCGAATCGGGGATCTCGGTCACTGATGATTTTTGAAGGTAGACCGAATCGTGCTACCACGTTTTTGGCGTATAGGACTGCTGTCTCTTCTCCCGATATTTCTTCGGTGCATGGTATGAATATAGACGCCTTTGAACAATCGTGGTCAGTGATAGTCAAAATGGAATCATATCCCCTTGATTTGGGGAGTTTCGTGATAAAGTCCAGCGCCACAACTTCGAATGGCATTGCTTCTGGTTTTGGAAACAATGGTTGCAACGGTGCCTTCTTCTTTTGTGTGTTGACTTTGCATCGTTGGCAATCGGCACATCCTTTTACATAGTCTGCGATATCGTCCTTCATTGTCGGCCACCAGTATTGTCGCTCTACTAGTTGCGTCGTTCGATTTATCCCTGGGTGTCCGTAAATCGGGGGATCATGATGGGTGCGAATTACTTCTCTTATTTCGTTTGGTCCCCCTGTGACAACCATTCTTTGTCCTTGATACCACCATACTCCATCCGCCTTGATCAGTTTATGTGGATCCACCCATTTGCGTATTCTCAGCTCGTCTGTGGTCTTGTGGTCTTGATAGTTCGTGCGAATAGTTTGTTCGGAACACCGTAACGTTCTCGTTGTCCTTTTCCCCTTGGTCATAGTCGGGACGTCTTGACAGGGCATCCGCTCTTCCATTGGCGGTTCCCTTTACGTGGTGTATTTCGAAGTTGTACTCGGCCAACTCCAAGACTTCTCTCGCTATTCTCCGGCTAATTTTCTGAGGGTCTCGCCAGTACCGGAGGTTAAGATGGTCCGAGAATATGCGTACTTTGTGGGGTGATCCTGCGAGTAAATGCCTCCAATTTCGTAGTGCCTTCACTATGGCCAGTAGCTCGAGGTTATATATATCGTAGTTGCGCTCGGCTGCGTTGAGCGTCGCCGAGTAATATCCCACTGGGTGTCGTTTTCCGTCTTGTTTCTTCTGTAGTAGCACTGCTCCTACCGCAATCCAGATGCGTCGACTTCTAGGTCAAATTGCTGGTTTTGGTCCGCGTGCGCGAGGATGGGTTCCTCAGTAACTCTTCGTTTGAGCGTATCAAACGCCGTTTGTTGTCTTTTCTCCCATTCCCATGGTTCATCTTTTCGCGTTAGTTCGTTCAACGGTTTAGCAATAGCGGCGAATCCTTTGATGAATTGCCTGTAGAAATTGCAAAATCCGAGAAAAGATCGTACGTCCTTTACCGATGATGGGGATGGCCAGTCGCGAACACCCGAAATTTTGACGGGATCCATACGTGTTACCCCCTCTTCAAGGATTACCCCCAGGTAATCAATACTGGGAGCGTTGAAAGTGCACTTTTCCGGTTTGAAGAAGAGATCGTGTTTTTGAGCGACGGCAAGAACGTCACAGACTGCTTCTTGGTGTTTTATTGAGCGTACTGCTGCCGTTTTGTGGCTATGGCGATATCGTCCATATAGACTCGTATTGTCGTTCCTAAGGCTTCATGTTTTGCTATGGTTGGGCGGTAGATTTCGTTCATGAAACTCTGGAATGTAGCGGGTGAGTTGCACAGTCCAAAGTACATAACGGTTGGTTCAAAAAGTCCGCGGCGTGTTTTAAACGCTGCTTTGTGTTCGTCACCCTCTTTGATTCGTATATTGTTATAGCCTTGTCGAACGTCCAGTTTACTGAATATTTGTGCCCCCCGAGGTCTTTGATCAGGTCATTGATGAGAGGTAGTGGGTATTGATTTCGTATTGTCCATTCGTTGATTTTCCGGTAGTCCTGAACAGGTCGTAGCTTTCCGTCCTTCTTTTTAATGAAGAAAAACGATGATGCGTACGGAGACTTCGAGGGGCGAATGTATCCCTTCTCTATTTGTTCATCGATGAAGCTGTCCAACGCTTCATCTTCGACCCTTGTCATTGGGTATACTTTGCAATCAATGGTTTCTGGGGCCCCCTTCCTGAATTCGATTGCGTGGTCGCAACTTCTTTTTGGTGGGAACCTTTTTGATTCTTCTTCTCCGAATACCTTTGCGTATTGTTGGTATTCCTTTGGTATGGCGACCGTTTCTGTGTATTGTTTGGCATCGATCGCGAGTTCGACTGCTGATCGTCGCCCATATACTTGGTCATCTAGTTGGGTCACTATTTGCTCTTTATCTTCCATGGTGAACATTCGTGACACTTTTATGTCGTCGTCTCTTCTTTGAGCAATCTTGCCAGTACTGCTCTTCTGTCGTTTGGGTTAACTGATCGTAACACTATAGGGAGTTGTTTCTCATCTATAGTGGCATGGCGCCAACTGAACCTTGGTTCATATGTTGCGAGCCATGGATATCCCAGTAGTACGTCTTCTCTTCCTATATCAGTGATAAGGAAGCGCATTTCCTGTTTGTTCCTCCTGTTTCCACGTTGAGCGTCAGATAGTGTGTGATCTGTCCCGCTTTATTAGTGGTATCATCGATGTTGTAGATGTTTTTGGGCTTATCTAGTGCCCGTTGTCCTAATCCCATTCTTTTGACGAAGTTGGGATGTATGAAGTTGTCGGTGGCACCGGAGTCCACCAACGCTTTGATGTCGGCCATGTTATAACTTGCGCGAATTGACACTGGTACTCTCATAGAACGGTAGCGCATAATGTACACAGAGTTACAACGTATTGCCCTCACCCAGGCCGCCGGGTTCAGGCGTTTCCAAAATCCTGTCCCATCAACTGCTGTAGGACCAGGTCTTTGACTTCTTCATCGTCTCCTGCGACTCCTCGTAACCATTCCGCCGCTTTTTCTTCTTTGGTCTGTGGGACTCCTTCGGTAGCTCCTGTGGAGCGTGCTTGTGTGTCGCGGCGCCGGCGAGGCTGTCTGCAGTCGCGACTGATGTGTCCCATCTTCTGGCAGTTGTAGCACTGCGTTTGACTATGATCTCGTTTGAACTGTCTCTGGATAAACCCCCTCGTGGTGGGAACGGTGGTTGTGGTGGCCTGGTGTTCCTGGGATGGTTTGCTATGATTCCTCGGCTCCTGCCAGTCGCCTCGTACTCGATCTGCCGAGTGTCCATTCGGTCATCATTCTGTAGTGGTGCGAGCAACTTAGCTAGTGCTCCTCCGTGGTGCGTCCTGGTTTGAACGCGTCAAGGTTTCCCCTGACTGTTTGCATGTGAATCCATTTTTGTTGCCTTTTCAGGGCGGATTCCCTCCATTCCTCGTAGTTTCGTGGGTCGTCGTGTTGGTACATTGTTTCGTACAACGCTCTTGGTAGTCCTTTCGTAAAATACTTGATGTTTGTTCGGCGTTGATGTTGTACCCTGCGTGTCGAACTAGTTGTTCGAACTGTGCGATGTAGTCGTCGATCTTCCATCCTTCATGTGTATGCCAGCGTCGAGCTGGCTTGGGCTCGTTCTTTGCTGAGAACGTCTCCAAACTGCCTTTGGAAGGCATGGAGTAAGTTCTCCCACAGCCTGTTGTCAAATTGGTTGGTTCCCGTGGCTACTTCATTCACCAACCATCGGCTTGCGGACATAACCCATTGGTTAACCGCGTTTCCCTGGATGTATGTTAGGAACAACATAGCTTTTTGGTACTTGTTCCTCATAGCCGAGTGGTTGGCGTTGACTCCTGCGTAGACCTCCCATTGGAGGATAAAGGCCTCTGCTTGTGATCTTGTCCTGTGAATGTTGGTGGCGGATTACCAATAATTTGTCGTTGCCGTTCTGGTTGGCTATCGCTGGTCCTGCTGGAGGTGGTCCCATTGGAGGTGGTCCTACTGGGGGTGGTCCACCTCCTCCGCCTCCGCCTCCGCCTCCGCCGTTGGGCGGTCCTCCTCCTCCTGGTGGTCCTCTTGCTGGTGGAAATGGCCTGTTTTCGGCGAGGGTACTCGGTTTCGATTGAGCCTGAACTCATAGAACATATCGTGTTCAGGGATACTTGGCGCTCGGGAATATCTGGTCCCATTGCCCGGTGAGCGGCTGCCATATCTTCCGGTTGTAGTTGTTGTACGTGTCCTGTTTGCTCGTTGATAACGAGTCGTGGTGGTGATACCGCTGTTTGGGTAGTCATGTAGCTAAAAGGTATTCCTCGAATTGGTTCGGGAATATGTAACTCAGCTGTTCGTGCGACGAGTGCGTCTATTTCTGGTGACTGCACTGCGATTTCTTCGGGCTCTGCTTCGCTTTGTGGGGTTGGTGAGCGTTCGCTGGTATGACTTGATGGGCTGGGGTGGTTGTTCGTATTTGTAATTCAGCCCTTGGTGGTTCCGTATCGAGGTTTATTTCCTGGCCGTCTAGGCTCCTTGCTGATCGATTGGCCTCGCATCTACCAATGGGATATTGATATTGAGGTCGTCGGCGGCTGGTCGTGTCGCTTCGAAGTAACTGTTGGTGTTGCTCCACCTGAGTTCGACCCAGCAACAGCGTTCCCTATTGAACACTACTGGGTGGAAGCGCTGTGATGTAGCTGCTTCTGCGTAATATCCGGTGTTGTTTTCTTCGCTCCTTCTGGTATCTGGTACGTGTCGCCACCTTACTCGTCCACAAGGTATCGAGTAGGTGCGTCTCGCTCTCTTGAGTCGATGCGATAGGGCACAAAGTCCCAGCCGTCTTTGGTATTGAGAGTTGCCACGGCGTTCGGTTTTAGAAGAGCTTGGATTTAATGTTACGTGCAAGCAGCACGTGAGCCTGACTTAGGCAACGTAGAGTGAACGCGGTGACTCAGCAGTAGTCTTACTCAAGTACGAAGACTGAGTGACGTCTCAACGCTCGAAGGCGGAGCTTTGATGTTTAGACTGTTCTTGATACACGGCCCCGAAGGACGAGAGATGAGAGAAGGAACCGGCTTTGGATATCAGGTTGAGAAGTGTACAAGAAATCCAAGCTATCGACTACAACAGTCGATAGCTTCCTTATAAGCTACTCGCGCGATCCGCCTTCGTCAGCGAGACCGCCACTACTACTAATCGCTGGTAATCGTCCACTAAGCCACTACTAAGCCACTACTGCTAGGTAATCGTCCACTAAGACAAACGCCATAACTACTACTTCCCTTGGTAATCGTACAGTAAACATCAGTCATCAATCGTACTAGTATCAGTAATCGTCATAGTAATCATTGAGAAACCGAGCCACGACGTCATGCGATCACGTGCCTATACGTCCCATGACTTATGGGTTAGGTCAGATACATACCATGACCCGGGACGTAACACTATGGCTATTCCCTGTTTAGGGATAGTCCTTCGTTCACTGTTGCTGGTTGAAACGCACTTCGCCAGCGTCGGCTCTCGTCGCACGTCAAAGTCGTTCCTGCACAGGTCACGTGCAGAAGGTTTCGTCTGGTCACAAACACCATTCGTTACATTATGCTAAAGTCTTATTCGACGACAGCCGACAACAGAAGAAGGTTCCTCCGCTACCTTCAGAAAGCGGACGCGCACCATTTCATGGTTGCCTGCGGAGGCATTATAATACCCGGCTCCGCCTGCCGAGGCGTGATAAGAATACGACGGTTCATTTACGACGAAGCCCACAAGAGTCAGAAGGATTGAAGAAGAATGGTCAATGGGTCCAGGATGTGTAGCATGCATGGGACGGTTTCCCGCCAAAATGGGACGTGCATATGGATCAGTCGCTGAGTCGCCACACCTTCTTTCTAACAGTATCACAATACTCAAAATGGAGCTATGAGACATTCCGCTCGTCGAGGAGCGATGCCACTTGTCTGGGAGCGAGAGAATTCGCCAGCAGCCTTGAAGAGGCTGGGACCTAGGTGAACGCTCTGTTGAGCTTACCACCTTCGTCAGAACGCCGCCTGCAGAGGCGTGACAATAATACTTCGTTGCCCTCATGACCGCCCAGTGCTTAACAGCGTGGGCGCTGTTCTTGAAGAGAGGGTAGTGTTACGTATCGCTCATGGCGGTCACGTGGCACTCGCCGCATCAGGACCAGGATGCGCGCAGGCCGACGAAGGCATGGAAGGAACGCCAGAAGATCGCGTGGTGTAAGCCCAAAGGCTTGATGTTGGGACGGAATCCAGCGGGCCGAGGGTTGATCCCCTTTTGGAAGGAGTTCTGGATGGATCAGTCAGGAAGCGCTCGTATAAGCGCCAAGGCCATATGCTTACTGAGGCATTACTGATGGCTGACTGACGGACTTACTCAGGGACTTAGTAATGGTTATGGTACCTTACTCATCGCTTAATGTTGATGACTGAAGGATTACTCATACCTTACTCATGGACACATAGGTGTCGTAGTCATCGCCAAGGACTCAGGTTTAAACCCAGTCCTTGAGCAGTATATAAGTAGTAGTGGGGACGATAGAGTTCCTCACTTTAGCATTCTCAGATTCCCTCTTCTAGGAGTGGTTCCCTGTTAATAGCTAAAGCAATCACACTCTTTTCTGTTGTGGCTTTCTCTTGCCCTCTGTGGCATTGTTTCGTCTATCTATGGCTATTCCCTGTTTAGGGATAGTCCTTCGTTCACTGTTGCTGGTTGAAACGCACTTCACCAGCGTCGGCTCTTGTCGCACGTCAAAGTCGTTCCTGCACAGGTCACATGCAGAAGGTTTCGTCTGGTCACAAACACCATTCGTTACAAGTATTGCTTTACCTTCATTCTGTGCATTGCCGTTCCTCACTTTCCTTTCTGGTGTGAGGGATAGGTTGTTGTGAGGTACGAATGCTAACGGGTTGTACTTGGGCATGATGCCTTTTAGCCTTGTTTCAGCTTCTTGAGTGCATGCATGAGGGTTCCTGCAGCCTCCTCTTCTGTCTCGGATGCACTCCATGCATACACAGGCCTGGCTTGGCTGGTGAGTGATGTCTCGACCACGTTCCCTTAGTTTATTTGCTGACTTGATCAGATCAGCAACTGTCTTGATTCTGTGTCTGTTTAGTAGGCATCACGCATAGACTGTTGTTATTGGCCGGGTTTCGGCCACTGGGTGGTACCAGGCTGGTAGGGAGGTTTGCACCCCTGGCGAGAGTCTTATCGCTGCTAGGTTTGTTTTGTATTTCTTCGCCGTCCATAGCATGCACCTTATCCCTTCGTTCAGTGTTTCCAGTCTCTGCCCTCTTGTTGGCAGGTTCCATGATTGCAGGAGGGTGTTTGTTAGGGCTACTGCTGATGTTCCTGGCAGGGCGGTTGTGTTAATCAGAACGTCTGTGACAATTGCCCAGGTTTGCCTGGATGGTGTTAAGTTTAGGTAGTCTCTCAACCAGACTAGCTCTATCACCTCATTTCTTGCTTTGATGTCAAGGAGGTTCAGGCCCCCTTCATGGAGTGGGTAGTGTAGGTAGTCTAACACAATCTGTGGGTGGATGTCATTGTCCCATACATAGTCTCTAATTATCTTGGTCAGGGCTTCTTCGATGTGCGTTGGCATTCCTTGAGCTTTAGTGAGGAACTGCGTGTGGCCGCTAACTACGGCTTGGATAATTAAGCGCTTTCCATAGAGAGTTGGATGGGACTTGGCCCATACACTTAGTTTTCTCATTATTTTGTTGAGTACCAATTCCCATGGTGTTAGGTCGTTTACATTGTTCCCTATCCATGCTCCTAGGGATCATATGGCATCCCCATCTTTCGCTATGTGGATTTTGTTGTCTAGGGGCGTTGAGTCTTCTGGGTGTATCTTCCTTGTTTCAATTACTTTCTTCTGGTGTGCTTCCGTTCCTATGGGTATGATCTCTGTTTTCTCTAGGTTGAACTTTGCTCCTGACGTTTTGCACCAGGAGTGTAGAATTTCTTTGACTACGTTGAATCTGTCATGTTTGCTCAGGTAGATGGTGGTGTCATCTGCAAATAGGTTGATGATGAGCTTCTCTTCCATGCCTGGGAAGGTGAAGCCTTCTATGTTATTACAGTTCCTCAGTTTGCAGGCCAGTGGTTCTATAGCTAGGTCGAAGAGGAGACATAATAGCGGGTCTCCTTGGCATACTCCCCTAGTGACTTTGAAGGGGTCACTTAGCACCCCATTTATGGCCACTTGGGTGAAGGTGTTCTCATATAGGGATTTTATTGTATTCATGAATACATTTGGGAGATTTAGCGTTTCTAGCGTTTTCCATAGATATTTGTGTCGTATTTTATCGTAGGCCTTCTCTTGGTCAAGGGCGACTATTGTTCCATCTACCTCCATTACTTCAGCATAGTTTATTATTGTACTAGCTAGCCTAATATGATTGAATATTGATCTCTTTGGGATGAACCTGGTCTGGTTCAGGTGTACTAATTTATGTATTGGTTCTACTAGTTGTAGTGCGAGAGTTTTCGTTAGGAGCTTATCGTCCATGTTTAGTAGGGTGATTGGCCTGTAATTACTTATTTCCATGGGCTCTTTCTTTTTGTATATTGGGCACATCCATCCGCTTGCGAAATCCGACTTATCGTTCACACCAAATATTTGTATGTGGCTGAACATGATTGTGAGTGCTTTTACTATGTCAAAACCTGTTCTCCCCTGACTTTTGGCTTCCCTGTACCTTCTCTCAAGCTCTTTCCATAGTTCATAGGGGCACCCGTCTAGGCCCATCATGGTGCCATTCTTGGCCAGGTGAAGTGATTTCCATACTTGGGGGTATGTCATTAACCAGTCAGTTTTCTCCATGTCTTGTTGGGACATTCTTTGGTCATTCCCGACCTCACTAAGCACGTTTGCTGTCTTCTCCTCCCATTCTGGTGTGTTGTCTTGAGTTATGATGTCGGTGCTCTGAATTGATTTGTGGTAGTCTCTTGCTAGTTTTGCGATTCTTCTGGAGTCGCGTTCAAATACTGGGTTAGGGGTTTGAGGGTTGGGTACTCTTAACCAGTTTAGTAGGTCTCTGGGTTTCCTATCTTTGTTCATCGCGGACCATGCTCCTCCTAGGACTTTGCCGTGGTTTGTCACTACTGCTCTCATGTCATCTTTTCTGTCTCTCGCTTGGATGTGCTTCAGGGTGGCTTGCTTGCTTGCGAGGTGTGCCTCATTGACTCTTACTTCATTGCTTGTGTCGATTTCTGTGTTCCTTGCCATGCCATTTAGATCTCGCTCGACTTCTCATATCTTCTTCATTAGGTTTCTTCTCGATTCGTGGCAGTGCTTCTTGGCAATGGACACAATGTCTTTCTTGAAGTCTTTCCATAGTGTCTGGGGGTCATGGGTGTTCCTCGTTGGCCACTCTTCTCCTTGTGCATTGAGGTCAGTTTGGAGTGTCATCCCTTGGTTTATTATTCGGTCCATCAGCTTATCATTTTTTAGCTCCAGGATCTGCATGGTCCATCAGCCTTGCCCTATGTATGGCGTGTGGGCTGGTGCATATTTGGTTGATACTAGCCAGTGGTCACTTGGGACTGATGTCTGGCTTATCTTCCAATCATAGGATGCTTTTCTGGCGTTTTCCAAGGTGTATATCCTGTCGAGTCTAGACTTAACAGCTTGCTGGTTGTTCATTGCATGGAATGTGAAGCATCTATTGTGTGGGAAGGCATGGCGCCAGGGGTCCTCGAGGCCTAGGCATTGACGGAGATTCCTCAGTGCGGCAATTGCATTGGTGTCATTGAGGTGAGCTGGGGCTCTATCTATTGGCTCTTCTGTCACATTGAAGTCTCCTAGCATCATGTCTGGCTTCCTTAGCCCCTTGGAGCGGTGTTTTGTGTCAATCATTTCCCAGAAGGCTGGGTGGGTGTTCCTGTCATTGGGTGCATAGACATTTATTAGGAGGATGTCATCATCGTTATGCCATTTGAACTTTAATGCCAGTGCCCTTCCCTTAATCAGTTCCATCGTGACAGCTTCTTTTGGTGCTACTAGAGCTCTGTTGATCACAAATGTGACACCTGCAGACACTCGGGGGTGTTTTCTGGCAGGCCTGAGTTTATTACAGTCAGCCTTTGCCAAAGCATTCGTTAATTGAGTGTAGTGAGTCATTGTCCAGGTGCATTTCCTGCAGCGCCAGAACCACTATCTTGTTCTCCTTGATAGTTTGGTACATGGTGGACCATTTCTTGATCCCGGTCATATTTCTCGATGGGGCAGCAAAGCCGTTCATGTTTAGGGTGGCAATGGTAATGTTTGCTTTTAGTGTTTGGTTTTTTGGTACATGGTTTATATTTGGTGGGTCCCCTTGTGGGGGGGGGTACTGGTAGGTACCTAGAGGGGCACCATAGGTGCGCTCCTCATGGTGGTTCCTCTGGCCAGGAGGGGCAGTGACAGCCTAGGCTTGGGAAGCGTGGACAGAAGAAGGGTGTTGCATTTTGCTCTTAGTGGGTATAATTTTCAGGTTCAGGTTTAAGTAGCTCATTCAATTCGTATTTACAATTTTCAGAGGGGGTCATACTAGTTCTAAATAGCTATAGTCTGTTCTAGGTCCCAATTTTAGTTACACAGTGAGAATCTCTGCCCTTGAGGGTGGCGGTCAAGGTAGGGCGAGCCGCTCTGTTGCCCCCCATTCCTCCTTTGGAAGAAGTTGCCTGCCATGTTGTGGTCGCTTTTCAGGCCATTCCAGCCTGGGAGAGCTGGGAAGGGGCAGAGGCCCCTCGGGTGGTCCACGCCGTGGCAGTAGTTGCATATGAAGGGGGTTTGTTCTGTGGTGGCAGGGAAAGCTTCCATGGGCGATATGTATTTGCAACCTATGAGGAAGGCTTGGAGGCACGTCCATAGTTTGTCGTTTGAGACGTTGGTACTTTCAGCATAAACATTGAACCTTGGGCAGAGGTTGTTTCTGGCTTCCCTGATGTCTAGGCGCATTAGTTTTAGTGAGGCGAGGAGGAGGTTGAATTCGTCAGCAACTTTTGCTCTGTCTTCGGCTTGTACTTTGTTAACAAGTTCTTCGACAAATTGAAGGGTTTTCTCATTGTCCCATACCACACGTACTATGGGGAATATGTCTTTGAGACCAACCGTGTAGAGGTCCTTGATCATGAAGAGAAAGGTTGGGCAGGTTGTTGCAAATGGGGCTACTCTGAAGGTGGTTGCTTTTGAGGACCAGACTTTGTGCTGTAGCATGAACTCGGCTTGCTCGACTGTGATGTTATATATCAGAAAGGCCGTTGGAGTTTTGTTTTTGGCAGCAGCTTTTTTACTCTGCCTAGGAGCCGCCACACTGGCTTCTTGTGTCGTGATGATTTCCATGACTGCAGTGAGTATCTTCATGCAGAAGAAGTTGTGGGACTCCAGGATTTTGACATCTGAGCCAAAGGGGACAGCCAGCAGCTTCCCTCCCGAGTGTGTGTCCCATTCCTTGATCATTGCCAAATCAATGTGGTTGAAGATTGACGTTGGGCTTGTGTCTTGGATGGGGGCATAGGTCCTGGTGAGTACTTATCTATTGTGGTATGTGCGGGGTGTTTGTCGTTACTATCCCTGTCGTTCTCAGCTTCCTCTAGGCGGTCGAACAGAGTTAGCTTAATAGGGGTGGTGGAAGGGGTATCCGAGCGGGGGTTTGGGCTCTTTTCGCTGGTGGTATTAGTGGGGAGGGGGGGTGCCAGGGTGGATGGTATAGTGCGAGGGAATCGTGTTGGGGTGGCAGGGGGATGTTGGTGTTCCAACAGCGTGTCCATAGATTCATCATGTTCTATTACTTGCAAGGGTTCATCTCAGGAGGGAGGGAGTTACTCTTGGCTGTAACTGGGTGGTCAGGGAGGGTGGGGGTTGTGGCAAGTTTTCATTGTGGATTGGCGGTAGGGTCATATGGGGCAGAGTATTTCCTTGGTCCAACTGGGGGTAGTTCATCTGCAGTGCTGTTTGTGTCCCAGGCAGCATAGGCAGATGGGGGGGCTCGGCCAAGGCTGGTGTTGCTTCCATGGGGAAAGTTTGTATGTCAGTGCCAGTGGGTTCAGCGGCTCTCTGCTCATCTGCCTGCAGGGCGTTCTCTGTTTCTGTCAGATGGGGTATTAGGTGGGGGTTAGTGGTACAAACTATTGTTATGCTTCTTTTTGTTCTTTCTCGCATCTGCCGAGTTCACTGCAGGGCTGTTGGTGAAGTTGGTGTGCACGGGCTTCTCTTTGGAAGTCCTTATGACCAGGGAGTCGTCGGGGGGAATAGTAGGGTCCGTCATGGTTCTATGTGGGCTGGGTGGTATGGTGCCCAGATTTGCCTCCTTTTAAGTCGGGTGGCTCAGCGAGTTATTCCGTGCAATGGTAGCCTTGGCGCTGGCTTTATAGCGGGCAGGCCTGTGGCATTGGTAGACCTGTAGTGCATGTAAGGGTGCAGGGCAGAGGCACTTCTGAATTTGTTCACCTCCGTGGCAGTTCAGGGCAGTGGGGAGGGTAGTACAAGGGATTCTACCATTTGGTCGCTCGGTGTGCCTTGGTGATATTCGGCGGCATTCATGCCTTGCAGTTGGGGGTCATTTGGGTCTGGCAGGGTTTATCGCAGGGCCTGACCTTAGTGTTTTGCACGGCTTTGTTGGTGTAGTTTCTCCCTGCACAGTTCCCTCTGAGGGCCGCATCGAGCTTGGTGTGTTTTCTCTGCTGTACCTTCTTCCCATCTTGCCTTGGGTTGGCTGACAGGCTGTCATTGTTTTGCAAGTGGTGGTGGTCTGCTTAGCATCATTCAGGTTCGCTACTGTTGGATGGTAGTTCATCCTAGGGTGGCTTTTGGTCTGCATGGGTGACTCGTGCGATGTTTGTGTGTGATTCAGTGTCTTTATTGTGTGTGTGATCCATCGATTGGGCCACATTTGTGTGGGTGGTGGCCAGACTACTGCAAGGGCAGCGTTTTCCAGACCTCCTTTCCCATCCTTGACCCAGGCTTTGCCATGGGAAAAACACTTCCATTGTGGTGGTTACGGTTCAAGGAGCCCCAGACACTTACTATCTGGTTATGACTACTATAGTAAGCTTTCATTAGTCATGGACACTTACGCATCGCCGGTATTTGGGAGTCCCGGTGTTTCATGTATTTGTATTTACTTACGATGACTCAATACTAGGATTGCTGTACTAGGGTTCAATATTCAGCTGCGCTTTAAAGCCAGCGAGTATCTGTATATAAGTTGTAGTAGTGGGACCATAGCTAACCAGCTTGGTCTTCTTGAATCATCACCATTCTTGTCTTCTTCCAATCTATCAATTGAAGCTTACCCATTGAGGTACCCTAGTGTCTAGTCAAACGACCTAGAGGCAGTGTAACTTAGCTAAGTTACCAGTTTTGTCATCATTCATCCATATGCACACACACCACGTTCAAGGAAGGTTCCAGTCGAACCAGTGTTAGGTGATAACGCTACACATCGTCCTTCCACTAAGCGGCCACGTACATGAGACCAAAAGCTCCTGCACTGCTATTCACAATTTATTAGCTGCCAATACGAAGAAAGGGCTCAATCCAGTTGTCGAAACCGAAAAGGCCAATGAGCACCAGGGCAAGGCAGAACAAGGTGGGTGTTTTGGCGGTGACAACAGTGTATTTACTAATATAAGATTAGCCCCAAAAGCAAGACGACTGAAGGCACAAGCAAATATAACCGTGCCCACTCGCGCACTCCCAGACCGACCAGGCCAGAACATTCATCATGCAGGCCTACCTGAGAAAAAATCCTGGCACAGCAAAGAAGAAATTGAGGCTGCACATGCAGCCGAGTTGAAGGCACTTCAGGAGAAGATTCACGCAATTCAAATGGCAAAGGAATGCTTCATGAACATGAATATAGAGGAAGAGCTCGAGGAGTATGAGTTGCCGATTCGCTTATCTACCAAGACCCATAAGTGGCGCTGGAACAATGTGGAGGCCGACAGTGATGAGTGTTTCAACCTCAATGAGGCTGATGATGGCTTGGATGTGGATGTGCCATCTGAGTCTTACATGGCCACTGAAACTAAAACAAAGGTCAGCATTCATCACATTTAGATCAGGCCACCCTGTGACTTACACTACCAACAGTCCCAGGCTAAAAAGTGTGTCAAGGGTGCCACTCGTCAAGAGCTTGTGACAAGGGCCCAGGAGTTGGACAGTGCTAAACTTGTTGATAAGTCTGCAAGTCAGCAGAGGCTGACACACGAAGTTGGAAGGTGTGTGATGCGATTGAGCTGCATCAGTGCAACTCCTCGTAACTGATCCATTGCAAAGCAGGTTCACTGCGGATGACCTTCGTTGCAAGAAGTATGCCAACTCAGGTCTTCAAGCACAATCTCTCACCCCACCCAATGCCGATGAGCCCCATCAGTCAGCAGTTGTTGACCCATTTGACTTCGGAGGCCTCTGTGATGATGACCTTGATGATGTACACCCAACCGGTGTGGAAGTCGAAGGCCTCTCTCGTGGAAATGAGGTATTCCTTTTGCACTATCTCATTGGCAGTCTGACCTTTATCCTCACTAGCTTGTGAGGATCAGAGGGAAATCCGAAGACACCCAACCAGATAAACTGCACGCCAAGCGCAAGGTGAATCATAGCATCTTCCCTTGATTGCTCGGCTCACAGTTTATTAGCTACCCAAAACAAAAGTAGCAAAGACAAGAACAAAGGACGTGGTATACAACAGACAGGAACCAGTCAACTTGCAGCCCTTTCCCAGAGTATGCCTCAACATCACCGAGCAATGCCTTTCCGACTCATGTTGAACTCACACATTTCTTCCGACAATGAACCACATCCTCTATCTCTCCAATCGCCATTCGCCAATTAGACATTTGAATCTGACACCATCCTCCCAACTGTTCAAATGGTCTTCAATCTTTCATTCACGAACATTACCTACACACTGAGCCTGCAGGATGCCATTGTCAAAGTGGTATGTTTCACATGACCGTAGTAGTGTAGTATGCCATGTCACAGTTAATGTTCTCGATAGGCCTATAACTGGATGAAAACGCGAAGGTCAAAGATCGCAAGTGATGTCCTTCAGCTAGTGAAGACATTTTTCAAGGGTCCTCAGTTCGAGAACAGAGAGGACATCAAGGCCTACGTGTTCTGGGCTTTGCAGTCTGGTGGGCCAGCCTACTACAAAACTCCTATCCCAAAGTCGTGCAGGCTTAAGATAGATGACCCAAACTGCCCAGTGAGTGTTTCCCATTATCAGAAATCCGTGCTCATAATCCGTCTACAGAAGCCAGATGGTTTTTTATGCTCCCATTCATTCTCCTGATAGCAAGGTCATACATGAGCTTGGCAGCCAAGTCAGCCCTCCAACCTTCACTGGGACCACGGAACCCACCGTTGGGCCTTTATGCCATGATCCTGACTGCGGTATGTTGGCGCCATGGGTCAATTTGTTGTCTGACAAAGTTTAACAGGTTGAGCGTGCCATGCGAGCCTACACAACAGGTGTTTTCAACCCACCTGGTGATTTCAATCAACAAACATCCTGGCCCGCGATGCAAACATTTTATCTGGGCTTTGACCATGTCCATGATTTTCAATGGGCAGAAGCATTGGACTTTGACAAGACTGAAAACATAGAGTCACCCTGCGCCAATCAATCGTGACTGTCGGCATTCCGCATGGACTTTTATATCCCTTCCAGCCCCCAAAAGTGACGGGCTTAATTTAATGTATTGCCTATCATTTCTCTTTGTATTTTAGCCTCTGTTGTCATTCACAATCTCACTATCTTAGAGGAACTTCGTACCACCGCTAATATACTTTCTCATCACATAGTATATTTCATACTAGTACACATACAGCGCGGTTTCAGGGTTTTTTATGGTTTCCCAGGGTTTTTTATGGTTTCCCAGGTTTTTTTACGGTTTTCCAGGTTTTTGAATTTGTAGCTAAAAGTGAGTTTCGGCGAAAATCAACTTGGGTCACCAAGTCTCTCGGTATTGTTAGTTTTCGTGGTTTTATAGGGTTTTTTGGGTTGTGACACCACAAAAGACCTAGATGCAAAAATACAGATGTACCCCAATACCAGGGGTGTCCATAAACCTGTATTTCCCCTTGCATTTCTGGGCCCCAGCCTGGCTTCAGCATGTTAGGTAGGGCTGACCCTCTATAATCTCCTGCTACCTAACATCCTTATCAAAACTGTATATTATTTATAATATGTAGTTGACATAAAGAAACGCTTTCCAAAAAAAAGAAAAAAAAATTATGTGATGCGCTCACAGTTCTATGCATGATCGAAGCGGATCCCGGGTCGGAGCCGGCAGTCACGCTCCCAGAAAGGAAGGTGCTAACAGCCATCCAGCCATCATGAAGCGTGCCCCAGTTGTTGTTCTTGATAACGGCGCCTCAAGCATCAAAGTTGGAGTCACTACTTCACCAAAGGACGTGAGGTAGGTATGTTTTATTCCCTCTACTGTCAATGTCCGTGTTGCCTCTGAATTCATCGTTACGCAACATAGGATAATATCCAACGCAATCGTACGGTCCAAAGGAGACAAGGCAACATACTTTGGGCACGAATTTGATGCGTGCAAGGACTTCTCGACACTGCATTTTCGGTTGCCTTTCGAGCGTGTGGGCTTCATCTACTTTTAAGCATCAAGCCTATGTCTTATCTCTCATGCAGGGGTACCTAGTCGATTGGGACGCACAGAAGGCCATTTGGGACGGAATATTCTCGGACCAAGTCCTCAATGTAAGCACACGCGTTACTTGTCACCCCGTTCTGACACCTTCACCTCTACGCAGGTTGACACGGCGGAGACATCGCTTCTCATAACTGAACCGTGCTTCAACCTTCCAAATATTCAACAAGTTTACGACCAGTTTGTATTCGAGGAGTACGAGTTCCAGTCATACCTTTGTTCCACGCGTGCGCCATCATTACTTGAGCAACATCTCCAGTTGCGCTGATCCACAACTACACTCTATGATAGCCGCAGCTCTCGTTCCACACGGCGGACTATTCTCAAGCCAGGGGCTGCCACGACCAGAATGCATGCTTGTGGTAGACGCTGGGTTTAGCTTCACCCACATAGTACCAATCATGGGAGGTGTTGTTATATGGTCGGCTGTGAAAAGGTGTGCGGACTTCCTCACGGTGGTTGTGGATGGACGTTACAAGTTGATCCTGGCAGGATAGATGTCGGTGGGAAGCTCCTGACAAATCATCTCAAAGAGCTCGTCTCATTTCGTCAATGGAACATGATGGAAGAGACGCATATCATGAATGACGTCAAAGAGAAGTGCTGCTTTGTCTCGACGCAGTTCGCAGCAGATCTCGAAGCCTGCAGGTTTGCACTCCTCGGCTGGCCTAGTCGTGTCCATGCGACTTATCGGCCGCGGCGTTCAGGGGTGATAAAAATAACAGGATTGTGCAGGAATACGTGCTTCCAGACTTCTCAAGAAATCGAAGCGGGTATATCCGCCAGCCTGACGACGCGCGCATTGACGGAGAGCAGATACTTTATATGGGCAACGAACGCTTCTCAATTCCCGAAGTTTTATTCTGCCCAGACCACATTGGCAAGTCTGCTTCGCGAAGCTGGATGCCTTTCGTGAATGACGTCGTGTGGTAGGGTTGCACCAGGCTGGATTAGGCGAGGCCATCGTCCAGTCCATCAACTTGCTCCCTGAAGATTTGCAGGGCATGTTCTGGGCAAACATCGGCCTGATCGGTGGGAGCACGAAGTTTCCTGGTTTCTCTACACGGTTGTAAGTCCTTCTCACAGCCGTGTGATAGCCGTGTGATTAATCGTGGTATCTGTAGATTGTCGGAGCTGCGTCCTTGCGCGCCAGCAGACTGTGAGATAAAGATCCACGAATCCAAAGAGTATGTGTGTCTGTAGTGCAGATGAGTAACCTGAAATGACTCGCTAGCTTAGTGCGGTCACCGAAGCCTATCATAGTGCCATGGCACTAGCGAAGACATCTGCGTTTTCAAATGCTGCAGTGACGCGCGCGGAATATCTCGAGGGTGGGAGCGACTACTGTAGAAGGAAGTTTGGAACGGACCATGAACGAGCCGGAGATGACGAGCGTGAGCAAACGCCTCCCCCTTCGGCGCGTATGAAGGTGCGCACACGGACGGTCTCGGCTGTGAAGCGAAGATAGAGTGTTAGCACGACGCTGGGTCTAGAGCACTGTGGATGTAATAAAATGCGTTAGTGTGGTCGTGGCTATGACCATTTCGTGGCCGGTAATCAGACGCGCGTGGACGCGTCGTGGGTTTGATTGTTCGAGATTATAAAACTCAAAAATTTTGACCTTGATTCCTACTCTTCCTCGATACCCGTTCCATCATACCCTGCACGACCTGATTACGACCTCCGATTCTATAATGTAAGACTCGCGCCATTGACTGTCACGCGCCGCTCATCTTAGGCTGTACAGCACGAGCAAAGATGGACCTCCAGTCGTTGACACAGCTTTTTGCAACGACCTACGATTCTAACCCCAACACTCGCAAGGCTGGAGAACTTGCCGTACGCAAGGTGCGTGCATCCCGCGAGGCGGGCCTCAATTGTCAAGCGGATGTCATCATAAATGATCCCTTTGTCTCAACACAGCTTGCCGGTCAGGAGGGCGTGATCCCTGCTCTCCTGCAGATAATTGCGTCCGACAATGTTGACGAGTACGTCAATTTATTACACATCTTTGATCCCCTGTTCGTCATCAATCGCTTACTCCATCGCGCCTTTCTTTTTTTTTGTCATTGCGTAGAGCCACACGCCAAGCCATTTCCGTCTGGATCAAAAACCGCGTTGCGTCCTCTTACGGCGCTGAACCCGCGCGTGGAGGGCCTGACTACAAGCCAATATCGCCTGCCGACCGCGCCGCTCTGAAGAGCAATATCCTCCTGTTGCTCGCCGGGTCGCCGTCTCGCCTGATAACTGTCCAACTTGCGAGCACGCTCAAGACTCTCATCTCGCATGACTTTCCTGAGAAGTGGCCGGAGCTACTTGGCGGAGCCAAGGCGCTCCTCACGAGCACCAACATTCGCGAGGTCGGCGCGGGCACCGTTGTCGTGCTCGAGATGGTCCGCGCATTTCGGTACGCCCCCTGTCTCGCTTCCGTATTTTCTCGGGTGCTGACTCGGTCCGGTGGATAGTTTCCGCCAGAAGAGCGAGGTTTTGACTGGCATTGTCGAGGAGACGTTTTCGACCCTCGTCACGCTTGCCACTAATCTGCTCAACTCTCCACCTCCCGGTGCCGAGCAGGACATCCCTGCGATCCTGCACTTTATCCTCAAGGCGTACAAACACTCCATTGTTTTGAATTTGTCCAGGTATCAGCAGAGCGCGGAGGGCCTTATGCCCTGGGGTCGACTGCTCTTCCAGGTCGTGAATCTCCGCATTCCGGAAGATGCTGTTCCTGCCGATGAAGACGAGCGGGAACGCAGTGAGTGGTGGAAGGCCAAAAAGTGGGCCTATGGGATTCTGGGCAGGCTGTTCCACCGGTACGCTATTGCTCCAACGTTTCGAATGTAATTGAGATTCACCCTTGCATAGTTTCGGCAACCCGTCACAGTTGCCTAGCCCATTGCAAGAAGAGTATGGTGCCTTTGCACAGCACTTTGTGACATCATTTGCGCCGGAGATCTTCAAGGTGTATCTCCAACAGATCGAATTGTACGTCTCAGGGCAAGCATGGCTTTCCAAGAAGTGCCAGTACCAGATCCTTCAGTTCTTCACTGAGTGGTTCGTGTCCTTTCTTTTCATAAATTGCGATCCTGATGCTATGTATGGGGACGTAGTGTGAAGCCACAGAGCACGTGGGCCCTACTTAAGCCACACTTTGAGTCACTGGTGTCCAGTTTTGTTTTCCCAAATTTGTCTTTCACATCCGCCAGGCAAGAATTATGGCAATCAGACCCCATCGATTATACGCGCACATCAATCGGTGCCTTGTCACCATTTTTATTACTTGGGTCCTTTTACTGACATCATGTCTCGCTAGACGAATACGAGAATTACTCCTCTCCGGTGGCGGCGGCGACAACGTTCCTCTGTCGACTTGTCAGCAGTCGCACGAAGGCAACTTTCCTCCCAATTCTCGGCTTTGTCAATACGGTGCTTGACGCGCACCCTGCCGCTCCGCAACGCTTCGGGGCGCTTAATATGTTATCTGCCTTATCGCCATTCGCGATGCGCCATCCTGAAGTGAAACACAAGATGGAGGGTTTCACGTTGCAACACATATTGCCAGAATTCACTGCACAAGAAGGGTACATGCGGGCCGTGGTGCGTGACTATTCGCGAACAGGCAATTATTGTCGTTGACGATGTACGCAGGCAAACGAAGTGGTTGCCGCCGAAGTTCGCAATCATATAACCTGGACCAGTGATGAGGTACGCAGGATACCCGCTCCCGGTGAAAAGCATCTGATGAGCGATGTTCCAGAGCCTCAGCAAAGTCTTCCGTGCTGTCGCCGAGGGGCTGGACGACACGGAGTTGCCGGTGCGCGTGCATGCCGCGCTGACCCTGACAGAAATGGTCTCCGCGCACGAGTCTGTCAAGGCTGCAGTTGCTCCTCAAGTCGGAAAAGTAATCCAAGGTTTGCCCCTTATTACAGGAAGGATTTCAGCGTGAGCTGATCAACTCGCAGACTTGTTGAAACTGTCCGACGAGACGGACCTTGACATCCTGAATAGCAGCATGGAGACTATGGTTGAGCACTTCCAGGATGAACTCCTGCCTGTTGCTGCACAGCTTACTGCGCGTCTCGTATGTACACTTTCTTTCTCTCCTTCTGTCCCTTTCATAATATTTGGGGAAATAGTGCGAGTCGTATATGCGCCTCGTACGCGAAGCAATCGCAAGCGAGGAAAATGCTCCGAAGGGCGAGGACTTGGAGGCGTTCATGGAAGCCGAAGGCGACGACGACAAGACGTACGCCGCGATGGGTGTCGCTAAGACCCTCAGCACTGTAAGTGATGGGTAGGCGCTCAGCGTTGTACGTGCGGTAACGGTTTTTCAGATCGTCTCTTCCATCGACTCTTCACCAGAGATCCTCGCGCAAGTGCAAGAAGTCATCATCCCCGTCATCAGGTATACGTTAGAGAGTAAAGTTCTGGGTACGTGGTTAGAGCACGAGTCGCGAAAGTGTTGCTTGACGACTAACGATTCTTGAAGACTTGTTCGACAATGTGTATGAGCTGGTGGACAGCCTCACTTTCAAGTCGCGCAGTATCTCGCCGAACATGTGGCGCGTGTTTGAGCTGACGTATGAGCTATTCCGGACGGATGCGATAGACTTTTTAGATGGCAAAGATCCCTCCCCCCCTTACGTCCGCAAAGACGAAAACTGACTGTGGATTTCCCCAGAAATGCTACCATCCCTCGACAACTTTGTGTCGTACGGTACCGACATGTTCCGTTCCCGCGCTGACTACCGCGAAAAGGCGCTTGACATCTACACCACGGCGCTGTCCAGCGACCACTTGGGTGAGAACGATCGCGTGAATGGTTGTAAGCTCGCCGAGTCTCTCTTGCTCAACCTACGCGGGCACATCGACGACGTGAGCGCATTATCCTCGCTCGTAATTCCTTCTAATCGTCGTGCGCGCACAAAACGCAGAAACTAGAGCTCATCGTAGCGACCGCCTTTGGCCATCTCGACAATGCGGAGACCAAGGCGTTTGAGCTGGCAAATCTTGAGGTGCTCATCAACGCGGTACTCTACAGTCCTGGCGCAGCGCTGGCCTTCATAGCCGCGCAGCGTCCCGGCGGCGCGCGCGTCTTCTTCGACCGCTGGTTCGTAGCCGTGAACGCCGAGCGTGGGCTCCCTCGGGTGCACGACAAGACGTTGTCGATCGTTGCGCTCTCTGCACTGCTCGAGATGGAGCCCGCCGCCGTGCCCGCGGAACTGCGCGATGGGTGGCCGGGCATCGTAGGCGGTGCGATACGGGTGTTCAAGGGTCTCCCCAAGGCCATAGCGGGTACGTAGTGGTGTACCCTCCCCACCTCCCTGGAGCGATGGATGGACTGACTGTCACAGCAGCGCGCAAGACGCTGCAGGATGCGCTGCACGAAGATGAGGAGGACGAGGATGAGGACGAGCAGCGTCTGTTGAACCTGAATGAGGAAGAGGGCGACGTGTGGGACGAAGATTCGGCGTATATCGAGATGCTCGCGAAAGAGGTACGCCATCGTCCTACATACCAGTGGCCTCTTCGCGCCGCACACCGTTCTAAATCGACTACCTGTACAGGGCCAGCGTCTGCGTGAGGCGGCAGACCGCAAAGATCATGACGCGGACGGCGAGTCAGACGTGTCGGATGAAGAGGAGATCGAGGAGGAGCTTGGCTTTATCTCGCCTCTCGATACGGTGAACCCGTACGTGACGTTCAAGCAGGCGCTCGCAAGTAAGTGCTCCTTCTCTCGTGTGTGTCTGTGTGCGCGTTACTGACGGCTGCTGGTAGCGCTCGAGGTGAAGGATCGCGTGATGTACCAGGCGGCGACGACCTCTCTTAATGTCGAGCAGCAGACGGTACTCATGGAGATTATGAAGATCGCAGAGGAAGGTGTGGCGAGCGTGGGGGCCCCAGCTGCGGGCGCACCGTAGAACGTTGTAGGCCGCCCAGTTTCAGCGACGCTTCTTAGAGTTCTTTGCTTTGTTGTTTTGTTTGTTTTTAGTTCCTCTTTCCGGCCCTTCCACATTTAAGGTATCAAGTCCATCGCGATAGATCGTTTCCAAACGACGAGGAAGGGGAAGGGGAAAAACCCTTTTGGAATAAATTTACGCATCTATATCCACTATCGATCGATCGCTATTATATCCGACTCTAAGAGGAAAAACGAAGAAGATCAAGGAGGCGGAGTAAAGACGAAGATCGTATAGGTGTATCTGAGTAGAGGGTAACGATGACAGATTGGAGTGGTGATGTCTATGATGCACCATGTACATATATAGCAATGCTCTATGTGTTGGGTAGGAGGGTCATCAAAGGAAAGGAAAGCGGAACCAAAGGGGCAGCAGCGTTCGAACCGAGTCGGTTCTACGGGACCGACCGGTTTTTTAAGTCGAGGGCATGTAATTTGAAAACGTGTGAACGACGATGTGAAACCGTGAAAGAAAAAAAAAGGCGTGGTGTGATGTCATTATGGTGCCCGTGTGGCTGCCTCGATCTCGCTGAATCCAGGCAGGGCTACACCGCCAATTCCCGGAGACTTCTTGCCACCCCTCTCATCACCGAGCGCTGATGGGCTCGGGACACGTAGCGGCGCAAGCTTAATTGGCGGAGACCCTGCCCGTGACGTAGGGACACTTGCGCCTGCACTGCTACCAGCGACGTGAATGAATGTAGGGGGTAGTGACGCTCGAGAGTGGATCGGCGTCATCTCGAACGCGGCGCGCACCGAGTGGGCAAGGTGCGGGTGCGAGTGCGAGTGGGCATGATATGGTTGTGAATGGTGAGCGGGGTACGACACTGTAGGCGACGGCGCTCGCGAATGTGGGTGGCTGCTGGGCGAACTACCATTACTGCTAGGCCCACTGGAGAGGACAGGTGTCGTGAGACCGTGAGGGGAGGGCAGATAGGAGTGCGCGTGGGACTGTGAGTGGGTCCCGTGTCCGTGAAGAGGTAGACCCCGATGGTAGGAAAAGGCATGTTGGAACGCAGGAGCGCTGACAAGAACGTAAGTTTTGAACAAGGACGGAGCGCCATTGTATCCGTACCTATACGGCTCACCGTCAGCGGAACTTCTCCGCTTGCGGCTTACGGTAAACGAGCTCGGAGGACTATCCTGTACACCTCCACCTCTCCGCCGATAAAAGTCGTCTCCAGGAGAGGCTGGCCGGGTGGCCGGCGGCGGTAACATTATTGGGGAAGGCGCACGTGAAGGCTGTGCGGAATGAATGTTCAACGTTGAAAGGCCACCAAGGAATGGACTTGTCGTCGGTGTCATGTATGAACCAGGAGTGCGCAGGGACACAGACGGGGGCGGAGGTAAATCCTCATCGGTACTGCGTGGTGAAGGAGAGTCATCATGTTGTGTTACACCCCTCGGATGCACATATGGATATGCGTGGGGGTGCGTCGTCCAAGCGGCATGAGCACGTCTGCGCTGCTCGCCATCTACTATCTGGCCCGGCGCATGTGGGAGTGGTGGCGCATCCTGTGCCCACCCACCACTTGCACGGCGACGTGAGTGCAACGCACTGTCGTCGTCGGTCTCTACCTCGAAGTATTCGCGCGAAGCCGAGGAGAGGTAGGGAGTAGCGACGGGAGACGTAGCCGCGCTCTTTGAGATGCGACCGAAAGTCTGAAGTATCTCAGCGTGGCGCGCAGCATGTTCAACGCGCCGGACCATTTCGCTGCGCTTAGCTTCGTATTCCGCGCGACGTCGAGCCTCTGCTCGCTCGAGAGCAAAGAGTTCGTCGGTTGCTATACTCGACAAAGTGGAGAATGCGGACGGTGCGTCGGTGAGAGATGGATCAGGGCGCCTGGAGTGTATTGGGCGAGCATAGGACTCCTGAAAGAGTAATAGAAATGAGAAAGCTGTGGAAAGTCTGGACAGGCCGGAAACATACCTCATCATCACTGTTGGCTCGGCTCCGAGCCTTCTTCTTTATGACTCCTCGCGCGAGAGCGGAATCGTGGTCATCCCAGACGTCTGTGGGGGAAGGGGGTGGTTTACTTTTTAGACGTGAGGCGCCGGAGCCTGATGGGCGGTGATCGTTGCTGTGTATCCGTGCGTGACGAGTAAGTTCGTCTGAGCGGGAAAAGCGCTTTTCACATGTCGGGAACGAGCAAACAAACGGCTTTTCGCCAGTGTGTGTGCGAATGTGGCGAGTCTGAGATGAACACAACGTAAGCAACGAGACGATAGAAGAGGAGTCAGGATGTTGACGATGACGACAACACCCGCGTCTAGGGTACCCCTGGAGGAAAAAGGGAAATGAATGTGGACACGAACCTGATGTTCAAGTCGACTGAACGCCCGCCCACAAAGGGGATAGGGACACTTGTAGGGACGAGGAATGGTCTTTTCTTGTGGGGGGATTATGCTATCCATAGAGAGGGGTGGAATGGAGATGGGTGGGTGGTGGTGGGTATGCAAGAGGTAAATGGGAGGATGAAAAGAGAGGTATAATAAGGTTATAAGCTGTGGGGAGGGCGTCTAAGGGTGGATGGCCGTCGGAGGACCGCGAGGGGAATTGGGAGGAGAGGGGCGGGAAAGAGGAGGTGTTGTAAGAGATATACGGAATTAGAGAGATAGACGACGTATGTCACGAATCTAGAAGTGTCGAGCCGTGGCGTGAAGTTCCAGGGAGGGGAAAACAAAGTCTAATTGAGAAAGAAGACTCGGCAAGTGAGGTGGGAAGGGAAAGGAAGACGGGGCAGGTGTAGCGAGGAAAAAGGGGCTCTCCAATCGTCGGAACAGGATCATATACCGTTCCGCTGTGATACCTCAAGGGAGATGTGAGAAGGGTAACAACGAAAGTACAAGAAATGGTTAAAGGGTCGAGGCAGCCGCACGATTGACTGCTCCCGCTGTCACAGTAGATTCTGGGGTACTGACAAGGCAAAGGCAAGTCTAGCTCACGGCCACCTGCTGGTCTAGTCCTGGTGATGTATGTGACTGGGATGAATATAAGGTACGTCGTCGTTCCCCTTCCCTCCGCCTCCGCTGAAGCCCCAGCCTCACCTCCCCCATCGAGATCTCCTTCGTTTCCCGTCACGGTCACACTCCACCTTCGAATCACATGTCCTTTTTTCGTCTCACACAGGAACAAACTGCTCCCATCTTCCCAATCGGACCGACCTCCGCACTGATCTTTATCCCGTCCTCTCGTCCGCGCATTTACCCTCCATCTCTCATAGTTATCGGTCCACGCACACACGTACACGCACACGCGCACGCGCACACACGTGCTACCAACCCACTCCCACTTTCATTCCCGCCATCAATTTTACGACATCTAGACCAGTTAACATCCTCCACGCCACCCCATTCGCGTCATTCCGATCCACTTTCCGATTTGGTTACTTCCCCACACCCCGCGTCCCCTCCCGCGGCTATCCCCATCCAAACTCGATTCTAGCACCGGTCGTATCGTCCCCCGTGTCTGTGTTCCATTCAGGCCTCGGCCCCGGTCTCCGTCTTTATCGTGACTTTGAATGCCTTCCTCCTGTCTGTCTCCATATTCTTCCCTTTTCGGGTTTGCTTGACCGCGGAGCGATTCTTCATATCCCCACTGGAGTCGCCCCGCCCTGTAACACCCCTTGATCTCCCTGGCTTCATTTCAAGTCCTTCATCCACCCCTGCTCTGTTCCGGCAAAGAGCGGTGAATCTACGTGGCGAAAGAACACACAGTGTACGCTTCCTGGGCGTCCGCCCATCGGGGATGTCGTTTGGGCACTCGTCTTGCCGAATATAGTATCACGTAAACGTCCCCGCTGGTTCTTGTGCGGTTCCTCCTGCATGAGGTTGTGTACAGGTGTGGGCGTGGTTACGGCATACTATCTGATCACCATCGCACCCGCACGCCCATCGTACATCCGAGGTCTGTCGCGTAAAAACTGTCTCCCTGGCGCGTGTTCTCGATGGGTATACGACACTGCTTGGGTCCTAACCTTAGATACATGAATATCTTGCGCCGTACCCGTATGCAGCCTACCGTACGTGTTTGGTGAGAACATAGGCGTGCGTATCGATGCGTGCTCCAGCCAGTGACTGCTTAATCACACACATTTTACGTCTCGCTACGCACCATCGTCGTCATTTTAGTTCTAATAACGCAATGCCAGCGTTATGCTCGTGTATCCATACATATGGCCTTCGTGTGTTCAAGTGACTCCGCGTCTCACCTCGACGTGACGTGCCCTTGACCAATGCAGACTTCTTGACCCAAACACAAACAAGTAAAGCCAAGCTCGTGATTCGCCCTATCACAACCGTTGCACTCTTGCCCCCCTAATCCTTGCAATAATCCACGCAGGTCCGCTCACCAGAGCTCTTGATGCACAACCGTGGAATTCATCATTCGCCGAGAAACCAACAACCGACTGGACTACAGTTTCAAAAATAATATTCTTTTTACCATTGCCACGGGAACAAAGAATCATTCGCCTAGTAAATTATACACCCCCAACGCCCTCACTAACTCAACTTGCTGGAAGGGGATTTGGATTTTCTCGATGGACTTACGGCAAAATACTCATACTTTGCGCCTCCGGCACGGCCGAGTCTCGGTCTCAGAATGAATATTGTGGCGTTGCTAAGCGCTTCGTGGCATCGGCGTTGAGTTCGGTCAAACGAGTCCAATTTGAGTAAGGTCGGGTAACTCTTACCACAGTCGGTTCGGCCGACTGGGTGGCAGTGCATTGTGTGGGCATGATCCGCGGGGAAGCGAGAGGTCTCCTTCTACACCTCGTTTCCTGGCGGGAAATACTGAGAGGGGCCCTCTTTGTATGAGTACAGTATTGGTTTAGATTTTTTGAAAAAAATAATGTCGCGCGTTGCATCCACATAGCCGGACGATCCATTGATACCGCCGACAAGTAGGACAGCCCCCACAGCCCACAGGCACGGGTAGTCCCGCCGCGGCAGTCCGGGCGGCAGATCTGGAAGCCTACTTCGGGCGTGTCCTGCCTGTCCCGTCCTTGCGCGCCCATACCCTGCCCCGACTGTCGTGCATGACATTACCTCAACCACGTGGAAAACCCCACTCGACCCACACGCAAGTTACGAAAAGTCGTTCCGAGATGAAAAAGCGAGGTGCGATGAGAAGCAGAATGGAATAGAAGCCAGGTAGCAGCAGTATAGAAGAATAAATGTCGGTGCTTTGAGCGCTCCGACTCGGAGTACTCCTCCTAACTTACATTCAAAGGGCGCACAGGAGACCGACGAAGAGATCGCTCGGGATATCGCACATAGGATCAAGATCGGGCTTGTGATAATATATCACCTAGTCGAGTAGAAGCAAGGCAAGGGCACCGACGAAACGACAGACACATAAGAAGCGAGCTGTGACGTGTGCACGACGCACGTCTATGATGACGCCTGGGTTTGGTTCTTTTTCGGAGACACCCTAGTTTTTTTGTTACAGTAGGGCTCGCTAGCCCAAACGCACTCACCCCCTTTTTTTCTTCGTCCCCACCTTGAAAATTTTACGCTCCGGATCGTCGTTACGCGTTACGCTTATAATCCCTACACGAGCGGGGTCTTGCAATGCGCCGCGGCAACCATGGGGCGGTCTCCGCACGTGCGAGAGCATGATACGCGGATATCGTATTTCTGTCATTTCCGAGATGACCGACGCCTCCATAGATAACTTAGGCTCGTGCCCTATGCGGCGTGGGTAATTGTGCAACCTTGGTGGCGCCACTGGACGCTCCCTCTTCACCGCATCTCTGTTTGCACCCCACAGTTGCGTGACAAATTCGCAATTACGTTGCGCATAACGCACCACTCTGATGGAGTTCATTTCGGGTGAGTTTGGTCGCTCCGATGGTGCGGTTTGGCGCGCGCGCGCTTATCCAATCGGCGACCGGCCCGCCCATTCTTGACGCTTGTTTTGACATATACAGTACAATATTTTCTTGTGCGACGCGTCGCTCTCGGGTTTGCGACTTGCTTGTGACCTTGTTTTATTAAGTGTGACTCACCTTCTCTGCCAACAGCGAACGCTGCCTCTTTCCTGGACATCGCTCTCCCCTGTTAGAGGACACAATCACACGGCTTCCACCAACAACTCCTCGTACGCAATCAGAGAGAGTCAGGTAGGACCGTCGTCGTGGCGTGGAGCTCGAAAAGGAAAAATAGCAAGTAGGTTTGGATTTCACATGCTTTCCCTTGATCTTGTTCAGCCAGGTGGACGGACCGACAGTGGCTTCTTCCAACTGATCGCATCTTGTCCGTTAATCAACCAATATCCGGTCATGCCCCGAATGTTGGCTATGTCTATCGCTGAGCATAAAGAACATGAGAATGACCTCCGTCAACGATGCGCGTGGCGGATGGCGGTTTTTACGTGGCCTACCTACTGGGACTTCGGCCAGCGGTCCGACTCGTAGCTCAGCTTCCTTAGACCCTGCATGACCAAGATTGCCTCTTCTCATCACGGAATAGAGAAAAACAAGTCACAAACCGAACAAACACGTAGCTTTCGTACGCGCCCGCTATTAGCATGAAGACCGTGCCGGCACAGCGGCGTAGTTCTCGCACTTCGTCCTACAGCCTCCATGTCCTATCATCGGGCTAATGGAAATTTGCATCGCGGGTCCTTTGATCAACCTCAGGCCATGCGCGCACTGGTGAATCGAAATGGGACGGTCCTATCTGCCGGAGTAACAGACACGTTCTGATATGCTGCGCGCAAAACTTGCTCGCTACCGTCGAAAAACTTCGCCAGGAAATGTTTCGTGTGATTTTCTGAAATCACCGCCATCGGGCGGTTGTGTTGATCCCTCGTGCCCTCAGAGCGTCCTGGATTATTTCAGAAGACTGACTGCGCGGGGTATCCCAACAGCAGTGGTTGCACGTACACCTACCAGATCACGATGGACATTGACATCGAAGTTGCACGTGTCGTAAATTGAATGACAGAAGAGAAGCAATGCTGCGGGCGGTCCTTGGTAGGACGATGGAGCTTGTTGTGGATAGCGCAGCGAGGTGACTTGGTCGTCTCATCCTGCGCGCCGGACGCGGCCGAATGTTCGTCATGATCGTGGGTTGGGTGCCGCCCAATTTGTTGGGAGAGGTTATCTTTGTCCGAAAGGTAGCCACCCCCTCACGCTGTTCCTAGGATTGCCCCGCATGTGCGCCGCAGGCGGCCACATTATCAGACGCTGGGCCAGTCACGTATTCGTCTCGGGTCCGTATAGACGTCGCCTGCTTGGAGCGCGAATCAGGAAATGAGCATCAAGACCATGGGTGGCTGGGTCTTGGCAACTGGTAGCGGTGTTAAGGATCTTCCCATCTGTCAAAGGAAACAGGACAACGACGAAAATGTCTGGCGCTGCGACTCGGAGGGTAGATATCGATCGTTGGGGATCAGCTTACGATTGCCGAGGAAGCACCTGCATTGCGCCCATAAGCTATACCCGCAAAGCCAGCTCATGGGGGTATGGAGAAGTCGTCGCACCACGGACATCAAAGTGTGGCTTTGGGCACACAGGTTAAGATATGAGACCACGTCTGATCCTACAATATTTCTTTCGGCGGCCGATATTCAGTTGAACTAGATGGTTTCGCCTAGAAAGAGACAAACACGGGAGCCATCAGAACCATATCGTCACCTAATCACGCGCCGTAAGGTCTTCGCAAAAAAAACTCGTGGTACATACCCCTAAAGCCCGACCAACTCCAACTCCCAAAAAGTGCGGGCGCAAAGCTTGGACGGGTGTACAGGAGCATGGACCGCTATTTGAACAAGCCACGGTGGCGGTTTGTACTGTACGTCTAATTGATCTCCATGCATAGAAGCACACCATCTAATATACGATGATGCGCCCCAAATTTGCTTTGCCCACGCAAATTGATATCGCGCAAGCGCCAGTAGAATGTGGCATGGGTGGTGGGAGGTTTACTGAGTTAACGGCATGGATGAAAGAAAGGCCGGGCGGTAGTGGTTACGTTATTGTCTGCGAACTGAGGAAGAAGGCATGCAGTGGGAAAAAACATCGTTAAATTGAGGCTCTGGGCTCAGCAGGCTCGCAATTGACGCGGAGGGAACTTGCATAGCCTGCGCAAAGCTATGGTCGGCGAGATATCTCCGAGATCGCAATATGTGGCGGTGAGTCAGGAGAGGGGAATAGGGTGCGCGGTGATGACACTTCAAACTCTTCACGTTGCACTTGCCTTCTATTAAGTTCTCGAATCCCAAGAGCAAGTTGAGATCCCTCATGTTGCCGTACTTGGGCCTAATACCGGGCACGCGAGCTCCTGTGGATGAATCAATAACGGAGGGCCTTGCGCATGAAGTATATTGCTACAGCAGAAAAAGGCTATGGCACCATATAATACTCTATTTTGCGAGAGCTTGGTCATGCTTCATGGGAGAGAGGCATTGCATCTCCCTACGACGATTGAGTGAAGTCCGTCCTTGCAAAAGTACTTTCTATTTCACATCTTGGCATCGACGTTTTCGCGCGGTTGATATCTGTGCCATAGCGCCGTACGGGACCTGGACATCACTAGTCAATAAAGATAAAGGTGTGAACTTGGCCTATGCAGGAGTAAGACGGCGCTGCTGCGCACAGCGGCCTCGGGGGCAGTTCTACAGGTGGAGATCCTGTCACTTATCAGTAGATTCCCATGTATCCCATGGGCATGAACTGGCAGGGGTTTGTGCGTGAAACCTACCCCATGAATCAGTCACTTTCACGAGAGCGGTGGTAGTAGGGGACCACACCGTGGCCCCGTTAGTCTCTGCAATTGCAAGCAAGGTATTATCAGCGGGTAATACGGCGATCAAGACCCGCAAGTAAGGTTTTTCGACGATCGGCTTCAGGTAGCTGAGACGTCGTCGTGTGGTGCCCAGACGAGGAAAAGTCACTGTAGGCGAATTTATTTGCTTAGCACTCACAAGTTAGATCTTGGAGGGCTATGCGAGGAAGATTGCGGTTGTCGCGGACGGTCTGAATCTTGGTCTGAATAGTCAACTAGCATAGTACATAAGCAAATGAGGCCACAGATACGGGCAAGGGGATGTGCCATAGTTCTCTGGCTGTTCTGTTACACGCGGAGATCATCTCCAAGTCGCTCTCAACACGAAAACCAGCTGACTCGCGAATATGCTACGTCACCTCGATGTATGCCCAGCTTGTGCGCTAGCTGTGGCCGCGCGTGGCAGATTTCTCATACTAGATGAGATGTAGCACAGGCCCTATGGAATAAACCCGCGAAGAGTTGAGCATCTTCAATGGTGGAGATCATGTATGCCGCCAACGTAAATAACAGCACCACTTCCATTAGCGCTGGGAAAGATATCAGTGGATCGGTGGTAAAAAATCTCTGAATCGATATCTGACTTACACAACTAAGAAGAGTACTACCTGCCGTGTTCCAAACCGACTCCGTGCTTGTCGAAAAAAGGTTTACTTTATTGCGTGTCAAAAGTGCGTTTTTGTCAAACACCAGCAGAAGCTGGTGACACTTAATAAAGCTGTCGAAACGAAGGCTCAGGTGTATTCCTAAAGAAATCTCTCAGGTGTGGGATACACCAAGATATAGACCAAGTGATGAGAGAGCAGAGAAAACTTGTGAGAAAAGGTGGGCGACAGGCGAACGGTATGAAGTCGCCTTTTTATGTCGCATGTTTGCAGCTGGAATGCATATGTTATGTTTAGAAAGGAACCGCGGTTTACAGCAAGCCAGAGCCTGACGTTGCAATGAAAAAGGGCTTGGCTGGGGTAGAGTCACGTGGTCAAATGCCAAGGTGAATGAATCTTGCTTGGAATCTTGGTGTGAATTAACCGAACCAACCAGATGCAGATAACCTATGCCAGCAGAATCAATTATGGGTACCAATATATCGACCGTAACGAATGTTGTGTTGGATCGCGTACTCACAGTACTCATGTACTGTCCAAGCAAATCAATTCCCAGTCGCATCAGGGCTTACACGGACGATGACGTAGTCTGGTGCTGCCCCTGGCTCGATCAGAGCGCCTTGTCGTGTGTGATAAGTTCGAGCTTGTTCTCCATTCTCTTTTCTGTCCGCATGGCTTCTCTCAATCTCGAAGATGAGCGTAGTACTGACCCCGCTAAAAACTGTTTCGTCGTCGACGATGACGATCTGTCGACACCCGGTCCTTCAACTTTTCAACGTCATCACCCAACCTCCCCGAAACTGTCATCCCTCGCCTTTAGCGACCCTTTCGCTCACAGTTTTAAGAGACATCAACAAACACCGAACGGTAAACCAGACGGGCACCACTCCTACGGCCCTTCTACACTAACTCCGGCCGCCCGTACTGGCCCACCACGTTCCCTTTCTTTCAATTACTGTCACACCATTCCCGCTTCTTTCTCATCCAATAGCTATATCAATCGGAATACCGGCGATATTCTGGAGGAGCCCTCTCGGCCGCGCGCCCTAACAGAGAGCAACATACATGATGACCCATCCACGTACGACCTTAACCGATGCGAAACACAGTTCCGTGGCCCATTCGACACCCCGCGTCTGGAACAGAAAGATCGCTCTCGGGATGCCGCCGACAGGCGCAGCAAGCGGAGAGAAAGCAGTCGTTGGGATGGCTTCAAGTCGCGCTGGCTCACTGATACACTCGCTGGGTCACCTAGCGAGGAACAGTCGGGCATAGATTGGGGAAAGCACAAGGACAGGGAAGACACGCAGGGAAGCGGCGTGCCATCGCCTCGAAAAGCCAGCTCGGCTGTCGCTTCAGGTTCTGGCTCAGGTCCAGGACTTCCCCAATCGCAATCGTCTGTTCAAGACAAAGGCAAAGAGGGCGAGCGCCAAGATACTACACAGACACAAGGGAGCAAGTCTCCTTCCATTGGCTGGAGTCGCCTCCGCTCCCTTTTCCCAGGTGTGATATCGTCCGTCCAAAAAGAACAAACACCTTCCTCAGCCGTCACAACGTGTGATGTGAACATTACTGACGAATTGCTCGTCGGCGGGTTATCAGTCCTCATGCTCCGTCTCTGGTTCGAGCGTGACGAGCGCGGTCGAAGGCGGGTACCCATGCTTCTGCACCGACTACGCATTCGCATCAGTGATAGCCTCCATCCGCTTGGTGGAGCGCAAACAGTATTCCGGATCGAATGCGAGTACGCCAACGGTGCCATGCGTTGGGTTATTTATCGTCAGTTGCGTGACTTTTTGTCACTGCACGCGCACTATGCTGTCTCCAACGCATATAACCGCAACATCGAAAAACTTCCCGAGTTTCCTCGAACAAGTAAGATCCCTATCTGTATAAATGTTTCCGCGCAATGTCTAAGTGCTTGTCTAGGTATTCCCTACTTCAAATTCCTCAAGAAGGAGAGCCGCGAGAGGGGCGGCGATGTCGGTCGAGCTGACTTCGCTCGTCTGCAGCGTGAAGGCCTCGAAAACTATCTCATCAATCTTATCCGTGCAGTGGCAGGTGCTTTCCTTTGTTTATCTGTTCAGTTCCCTGACCGATGTCCGTATAAGATGTTTCTCCCGACGTCGAATCGCCTCGCGGGTTTCTTGGAAGTATCTGCGCTCTCCATCCACCACGCAAATTCCGGTGGGGTGCAGTATAAAGCAGGCTACCTCTGGATTGCGGCCTCCAGTAGCAAGGGTGCCGGTTTTGGGAGAAAATCAGCGGGTCGTCGACAGAAGAAAAAACAGAAATGGTGCGCAGTCCGGGAGTCATACATCGTGGCGGTTGAGGAGGCTGGCGAGCTCGCTGTGTGGGACGTGTTCCTCTTCGACGCAGACTTCAAAATCGAGCGACCCACCCGTTACTATCGCCAAGGGCTAAACCTATTACATGGCGATTCTGCAGGGGAAGGTGCTTCAACAAAGTCAGATTCGGCGATCCCCAATACGGGCAGGTCTTGTGACAGCACGAATACAGATCGCAAGACACTTCTCGGCTCAATTCGCTCACGCTTATCGCATGTCTTACGCCCACGACCCGACCCCAGAAATGTAGGCACCTGCAGCGCTCCTGATGATGAGCGCGAGTCCCATGTCCGGTCGGACGTCGAGGTGGACTCGCTTGATCCAGACTCGCGTCCGCCTACACCAATACTCGACCCATCTACAAATACGAATCCACTGAACGAGGATACAGCCCACGCACCTCATCCTCCACAGGAAGGAGCTCAAAGAAAGAAGAAGCGGCGTGCGTCCGGCGATGTGTCGAAGCACACTTTCTACATCGAGAACTCCCAGATGAGGTTAAAACTATATGCGCGAAGTGAGGTATGTGTCATCCTTTGGGCCTGCGCGATCTGCAACCCCTTTCTGCGGTCGAGGTGTTAAAGTGATTATAGCGCCAAATGCTGCAGTGGATTGCAGGGCTTGAGAAAGTTGCTGCAACCTCGTCTTTTGCCGCGAGCAACCGTTTTGGCAGCTTTGCACCTATACGACTGAATGTCGCTGCTCAGTGGCTTGTGGATGGCGTAAGCTTTTGTCCTGGGTGGTGCATGCCTGTTGATGGCTCATTCTCGTCACAGAGGGACTATTTCTGGAACCTATCACGTGCGATCCTACTTGCGAAGGATACAATCTACATTCATGACTGGTGGCTGTCTCCCGGTAAATGTTAGCCAATTAGCCCCGTTCCCGTCGCTGACAGGCTGATGGGGAGCAGAGCTCAGCCTGCGTAGGCCGGGGATGATGAAGTACCGTTTGGACAAGCTGTTAGAAAAGAAGGCCCAAGAGGGCGTGAAGATATTTATCATTCTCTAGTGTGTTTATTCTCTCTGTCGCCTTGTTCTTCAATTAAGGCTGTACAGCCAAGAGGTATCAAACAGGACGACGCCCACTGACAGCAAGTACGAGCGTGTCCTTGTGCTGCAGTGATGTAACAATACTAATTTGACCCAGCTATGCCAAGCAACGTTTGTCCACTTTGCATCCGAATATCTTAGTCCAACGCTCGCCGTCGCACTTCCAGACTGGCACATTCTACTGGGCACATGTGGGTTTGATGTATATTTTATTAAGCTAAAAAAGCGCTTACGAGGTGCTATAGCACGAGAAAATGTGCGTTATTGACTCGTCAATAGGGTTCATGGGGGGCATTGACCTTTGTTTCGGGAGGTATGTCGCTATTCGGTGACACCTGCTCTCGTACCTGACCTGGCCTGCTGGGAAGGTGGGATACTCCTCAGCACTCCCTCGTCGATGATCCCGAGGAGGGTGAGGAGCCGATTTGGCCAGGTGATGGAGATATCAACCCTCACGAACACAGTGCTGATGCTTTGACAGGGAAAGATTATAGTAACGCTCGGATCACGGACTTCCACAACCTTGCAAAGCCTGAAGAGGATATGCACGATCGGTCGAGGATTCCTCGTATGCCATGGTGTGTCTTTTTTTCTACGTAGCACACGCTAGGCCCAACTAGGTTACGAATATATAGGCACGACGTCGGCCTGCAGATTGTCGGCCAGCCAGCTCGAGATCTTGGTCGCCATTTTGTCCAAAGGTGTGTTCTGCTGGTTGTGACTGTCGCAGCGTAATTGTCGAACATTTTTTAGGTGGAACTACCTGCTCAGGATCAAGGTGTGCATTTTCAAGCTTGGCGTATACATTAAGCTAATGTCACGATACATAGAATCATTCGCGCCTGATGCCATTCCTCCTTCCGCCGCCCGAATATAAGTCTGGGGAACTTTCCCAGCTCGGTTTGACGGGCACCTGTGAGCTTCAGATTTGCCGATCTGCAGGTCCATGGTCTCTTGGCACGCCCGATAAGGTCGAGTGCTCCATCCAAAATGCTTACCTCAAAGGCACGCACGTAACTTTATCCTGGTGTCTTGATGTGCTGATCCCCACGCAGCCATTCAATTATCCGAACATTTTGTCTATATAGAAAACCAGTTTTTCATCACGTCGTACGTAGACTTTCTTGTTCCTCTTTCACGAGTAGCCTAACGCATGAGAAAGGACGGTGGTGGATGACGTTGCTATTGAAAACAAAATCGGCGATGCGATCGTCCATCGCATCATCCGCGCACATCGCGAGGGCACAAAGTGGAGGTGCTGCATCGTCATCCCCCTCCTTCCTGGGTTCCCGTTCCCGGTCGACCATACCGATGCCACCTCTGTAAGTTCGATCGCTAGATTGCCACCCGTACTTGCATGCTAAAATAATAGCAGGTCCGACTCATTCTGGAATGCCAGAATCGCACGATTTGTCGCGGCCCCAACTCTATATTCTCACGTTTGCGCAGAGAGGGCATTGATGTCTGTCATTCACTGACAAACCATGCAGAATACCTAACAGAATTCTATCTCTTTTCCAGCCTGACGACTATATTTCCTTGTTTTCGCTGCGCAGCTGGGCGAAGTTACGTGGTGATGTCCTGACCACAGAACTGGTTGGTGTATACTGTACGATCCGTTAGCTATTGCTCACATTTACCTTAGGTCTATATCCACGGGAAGGTCTGTATCGTGGATGACCGCCTCGTCATCATCGGCAGCGCCAATATCAATGAGCGATCACAACGAGGCGACCGTGATTCCGAACTGGCAGCTGTGATCCGCGATACTGACTTGATAGCTGGGTAGGGAAACATTTCTGGAAGATACCTGCTTTTCTGTTCTCATGAAATCTAATTCATTAGAACGATGGCTGGCAAACCATTCAAAGTTGGACGGTTTTCCCACACTCTGCGTGTTCGTCTGATGCGCGAGCACATTGGCATTGATGTCGATGCCCTGGACCACGAGCACGTGCGAGCACATGATTCCGCCGAGCGAAGGCCCGAGGCCGGTGTATGGGATCCCGACAAGGAGCAATGCAGGGGCGAGAATCCGTCACCGAGAAGGGCCCCCACCACCACACAGAGAAGGTTAAGAACGTGATTCGTTCCGCAGCAGACATAATACGTCCAGGTGATGTCCAAAACACTGTATATAAATCATTGTCTAACTCAGAATCCCGTAGTCGCCCACGATACCGAGGACCTCGGGTCGAAGGAGATCGTCCAGGGACTTAATAAAGTAGGACTCGATAGCGAGCCGGATCTGCGTGCGGCAGATGCGACTCTCGAGGAGAGGAATGCCCGTCATGATGCTAAGGATGCCCCCGGTTTCGCTGACAATCTAGTCCCCACTCTCGAGGTGAAGATCCTAGCAGAGCGTGGACTATCCATTGAGAATAGTCTAGAGGGCCGAGCATCGGAGCTGGGTCGAAGTGCACCAGCTAAAGCGAGGGCCGACAGCGGACATCTATCTAACGTATCCGCTGGCACGTCTTTTGCACCTGAGACAGACACACAGTTTCTTCAAGCGCGGGTGGGGAAGAGAGACGCCGATGCGGAGGTACCGCGATCACGTGCGACACTGCGGAAGCAACTGAGTTCCAAGGCTGGCCAGTCACGGTGGACTATTCTGACTCCCAAGCCAAAGTTTGATGCTAATAGCTTTGAGGACCCCATTGGCGACAAGTTTTGGAAGGATATCTGGGTAGCGTGTGCAGTCCATAATGTAAGACGTCTGCTCGTTCTACGAAATATTGATGCTAACGGGCAGCTGCCGGTCCAGACCGAGATCTTCCGCCTTGTTTTCCACGCTGTTCCAGACGACCTTGTGACGACCTGGAAGCATTACAGGGAGTTCATCGCGCACCACGAGCGCTTGCTTAAGCCAGTGCGCATGTCCTCCCTCCTTTCTCTGAAGTGTCCTAATCATGAGCCTGTTTTCAGCTCAGAGACGATGTTGCACCAGAACCTATTGTCAGAGCCCCTTCGACAGCAGACGACTCGTCCACAGCGCCATCCCTCTTAACAGTCAAGGATGAGGCTCCGTCGCACTTAACAATTGGGTCATTGCGAGGGTGCCATCTCAAGCACGAGAAATCTGTCAGCGAGAGGTTAGATGGTGCACACGCAAGCGAGAAAGCGGGTGGTTCCGTACCCACTGACAAAGCCAATGGCTCTGCGACCGCCGACAAAAGTAAAAAGACCAGAGGCGAGCCACCTTTCACGAAACAGGAAAGGGAAGAAATGGAGACGTTGCTGCACGAGTTGTGCGGTCACTTGGGTAAGTATTCTAGAATCTCTGCCGTTCTGCATACTCACTTGCGCGTACGTCACCAGTTATTTATCCTACTCGGTTTTTGGAAGGTGAAGACGTTGCGAACAACTTTTTGTTTAACACCGACAGGCTGTTGCCACTACCAATATACAACTAGGCATTGCTCACACTGCTATCGAATACCGGCATTTATCATTCACAAGGTTTTAAAAAACAACCTACGCGCACGTTCAACCAATAACCACTTTTCTGATACCCGCAATTCACGACGATGACTTTTAAATTATGGTTCTATATATATATTTCTTCATACTCGCAAATCAACTGGGTGTTTGCAGCGCCGCCTCGGATCCCAACTGTCTAGTATAGTATACAGAACACGATGGATGCAAAAGTTCTGGTCGCAATCATCATGCATCATAGGTTACGAAGTTAGTCGTAAAGCTAGCCAGATAATAAAGCAAAGTTAATCAGGTAGCACGCGGACGCATGGAGTGATCTTACTTAGTAACCACTCTTCAAGAGAACCATGGAGGGCACCCGGAAGGCTCTAGGTCGCCATATGCGGCCCACTCCTGCGAGCGTTTCGACCGGGCTTTGGCATTAGGGTCATGCTGGAGAGACTGTGTGCGCTGGCATTGGCGTGTCGTGGACTGGGGTGTCGGCGCTGGTCCCCGAACAGCGTACCCCAACGCAGCGGCAGCGGCGCCAGTCCACCATCGGCTCGACTGCTCCTTCTCTTCCTGCTTCGTCTCGTTCAAAACGGGAGATGATGGCACTGCAAACACGGTCAGTTGCCGACGATGAAGGCAAGCGGGTTCGAGTTCGCTCACCTGAGTTTGTGTTGGGGTTAGACATGTATTAGTGTAGTAGTTGTGGCGGAGCTCGTCTGATGCTTTATTGAATGATACTTTCGGGTACCCCATAAATAGGTTAGAGCGAGTAATAACTCCGAGCCACCAACCCTCACATTTGCCCCAGTTGGGGGACCTAGAAGGTTTTATGGCACGCACACTAAATCCAGTCTGGAAGGTACCTAGACCGCCCCGGGCCGGTCCCGACTTTTCGTCCCACCGGGAGCATTTGAGCATAGAATGAATGGTCGTGTGCACCGAATGAATGCCGAGAGCCAACGTACATGGCGTAACGTTCAGCCGCGACGCCAAAGTCAGCATGTGTATGGAGACAGTACGGCAAGTCGTATGCTGATATCGGGCTGCAAAATGTGTGGCATGCCTCTTCCGTTCTAGATGGGGGTCTCGTAGCACCCAGCTCGACGTCTGCCGGCAGGCGAGAGACCGCCACTGGGCTACTGCTATGTCCCCGAACGCGCAAAATACGACGCAAACACGCCACGTGGCTCGCAACATAGTTCCGTCGGTGCAGCCTCCGTCCTCTCCGCGACCAACACAAACCCTCCGCGCTTCACGCCCGCACGCCGCACCGCTGGGGCCTTGCGCATGCCCTGGCGCGGTCGCGCCGCCTGACGCCGTTCGTGCCGTTCCAGCGTCGCAAGCATGCGCGGGTCTTCGGCCGCTAGGACTGGCAGCAAAAGACGTGGTCCTGCCGGCGTGGGCGCTGGCGCTGGCTCTGGCTGGGGTGGCTGGGGTGGTGACTCGTGCGGAGGTGATGAGGGAGGTGCGTGGGACGATGGGAACCCTAAAGGCGGTCCGTATAGGTCTTCTATCTCGTCATCTTCCGCTGGCGCCGGACGCGTGGGCGAGGGCGGCGGTGGGGAATGTGTTCTAGATGCCGTTTTGCGGTGAAAGGACGGTGGGCGGTTTAGCGAGAGTGCGCGGAGGTCCAGCGTCGGCAGGTCGAGGTCAATTTCCATGGGCTCTGACCTGGCCAGAGAGGGGTCGACACTTCCAGAGGTAGAAGCGCGTTTGGGGGATCGGGGGTGAGCTTGGACATCCGTAGGGCCGGTAGGTTGACCCGGTGGTGTCCGTGTGAGAGGCTGAAACACACAGTCGTTCGTTAGTAGGTACGTGTAAGTCTTCTAAAACAACAGGCACGCTACCGGAGATTTTTCGCGAAGGGGTGCGGGACGTGATTCTGTGACAGAGATAGAGGCTACGTTACCCAACGGGGAGGCCGTGTAAGAAGTCGACGGAAGCGGCATTGTACGCGACCGTTCAGGTTGCGTTGCAGCCATATCTGAGGGTACAGTCATTGCACGTTGCACTGTCGGCGTTTGGGAGCCGGGGAGAGCAAGATCCCCAGTGGCATGCTCGCCGTCAGGTTTCAGAGGTGCTGCCACACCCTCCCGGGATGTTGTCTGATCATGGGTCGAAACGGAGGAAAGATCCGGTTTCTGCGAAACTTGGCGAATAGAAGCTGGATTCGGGGGAAATGCCGGAGCGGGAGACACAGAGTGCGCTTGGAGCTTCGGTACCTCAAGTGGGCGGGAGACAGCCTTTATTTACGTGACTACGCCTCAGCGGCGTCCTGGATGTAGCCAGGGAGACGAACCTCTGGGATTGCTTGGACTTGCACTCGCTTTCTTTTGCAGCACCTACCTATCCACGAGGACAAGCCATTGTCTATGTCGTTCTCATTCGTGGCACGGATGAGAGCCGTAAGATCTGCGTCGCTCAAAGGCGGTATGTGACAGCCTGGACCGCGAAGATAAGGACGACCAAGATTATTCGCATGTAATCACGCACGGTGGTGCCATCTCTTATCGCATTCAGAGCAAGAAAGCAGAAAGTTGTACGGGTCGGTGGATGTCCCTTTGCAACGATTGCAGGACATTTTACGGTCCAATAAGGTTAGGGTTCAGCACCTTCATCAGCGATCACGTGTGCCACACCGTCTTTTTGAGCAACCAGCCCTTCGTAGACCTACTCCTCGATATTTTATACCCACGATGGTCATCGTTGACACCGCAGCAGGAGAGCCAGATGTGGCGCGTCTCTTCACGCTTCTCTCAGATATTATGGAGCAGACAAACAGCCATCGGAACTATACCGCTCAGCTACACGCGCAAGCGAGCGGGATAAAGGTATGTACTACCGCTCTTCCCAGCTGTCCTGGATGACAATGATAAGTAGGCACAGGCAATACACTCGCAGTCGGGCTTTGTACTGAGACGGTATGCTAGTGACAGACATGATGCGCTATGCAATTGCTCACGACGAACGATTAGCTTTAACATGGACTTGAAGAAAGGTGTGCGCTGCTGCGCGTACCGGATATAGTTGGGCTGACCTCTTCAGAGGAGTATGATGCCGAACTAGAGCGCATGAATACAACGATGACGGCGGAGAATTTAGCCCTGCAACACGACAACAAGCAGTTAAACACGTTAATCAAAGAGTATGAAACGACTCTTGAGACGATCATGAGCCTGTTCCGACAACGTGCCGTGAGTAACATTTTTCACCTTGTCACCTTATCTCTTTCCTCGCCCTTCTTCCGTATGGGGGATGCCAGATCCCCGCCCTTCTTTGCTGATTTGTTCAGTAGCACAGGCGCCCATGCTAATGTCCATGCTTTTCTCTCTCAGCACGATGTCCAATGTCAAGAATTAACACGCATCCGTGAACACGAAGCGCGCATTCTCGAACGCGAAGCGGAGGCACAGATCGCGCAACTCAGTTCGCAGACGGCCTTCTCCGCGACCCTCACGCGCGTTTCCACACTCTTGCGCGGCGCGTTCCGCACGCTCAACGGAGAGGGTGGAGACGGGGATCCAGACGAAGCAGACTGGGCCCTAGAGCGGGAATGCGAACTATCGCGGTTGGAGCGCGAAAATGCCGTATTGCGGATGTTGCTCGGCGTTCCTGGTGCTGAGGAGGAAACGAACCTGCGACTGGCTTTGCCACCGCCAGAGGACGGTCGGGGCAGCGCGATGTCGGCCGTTCGTGAGAACAGCGGTGTGAGGGGAGGGCCAAGAGGGACGGTAGGGCCGTTTGGGACTTACAAGAAGTCACATGTCTCATAGTTAGGCTTGTCGGCTCGGTTACACACGTTGGTGAACATGTCCGGCTGGCCAATTCATGATTCTGCCGAGAGCGTTCTTCTTCTGTCATGGGTGAGGAGCATCACAGTCTTAGAACATCGTTTTACGATCATTCTGTGCGTTTTGCGATGCATGTGAATGACGGTCCTTTGCGATCTCAACCGCGACGCCACAACCGCTGCATGTTGCCCCAGAGCCCCCGGGTACATCAAGGTTACTCGGCTATCTGCACTGGGCCCAGAATGTCTATCAGGATGACAGTTACCAGCACAATGGCCAGTTTCAGGCACGACGACGCTCCTCGGCGTATGATTGATGTGCTCGAAACCATTCCTGTGTACGTTGGATGAGTGCTGTGTCAATCCGAGTACCGAGCAGAAGATCTCGTCGACACTTGATAAATGCCGGGTATATGAGAAGAGTCTCCACACATTGGCAACCGATCCACACCGCCGTTGTTAATTACCGAGACGTCGTGCAAAGTAGGGGATATATTGCGAACACAGAAGCCCATCGACCAGCCACAGCGCGCTCCCTCGAAGCCGCTCCGCGGAAAGCCAAGTTGGAGAGTAGCAACTCGGATTAGGAGCGGCTGTTACTATCCTTACGACGAGGGACTGCGGAACCTTGGTGCTACAGGCCTTGTCATGACATCCGCGCACCTTTCGAGCAACGGCTAGGATCGCAACGAATAGGATCTAAGTTGTTCGGTAGCACGGTACATTGGGTGTATGTAGAATCAGGCACACCAAGTTAAAGGGAATTAATTATATTTAAAATTTTACATATGAAGGGGATTGGTTTGATCATTTCATAGGGAGACGACCGCCATGCTCAGTCCTCCTTCTACTTCCCACTCTACCACAGATCATCTCCTCGTCACCCGCCCCCTCACTCCCCCCGTTCCACACCCTCCTCCTTCCCGTTCTCTTACCCGAGCATTCCGCTTCTCTGCTCATAACGGCATCTCTCAGAATCCAGCAAAGCCTTCCGACCACTGGAGCGCTGGCGCCCTGACCACACGCACTTTTTCCATGGGGCCCAACGCACGATCGAGCATGAAGGGCAAGGAGCGCGAGGCATTCGACCCACTTGATTCGGGGCCATTCGGTGAGTGTTCACTCCCTCTGCCTCGTGTATTCGCGAGGGTGCGCCTACCTATCGGTGCTTATTTCCTTCGGGTCCGGGTGTGATCGCAGGCAGCTCCTATGCATTTGACGATACTTTCCCACTCGCAAGCCGCAAGTCCTCCCTCGGTGGTGCACTCTCCCGTCCATCCACTGCAGACCCTTCCTCGACCCCCTCCGTCCCCCGGAGACAACGCGGCAGTATCCTAGGCGCGGCTTCTGATGCACTTCGTTTTGGGCGCCGCCGCAAATCGGTCAAAGCATTGCCCCCTCCGCCACAGCCCCGTCTTCTGATTTCCGAAGTCATCGAGGTGCGCGCATCGGCACCAACACCTCCGTATGATGAAGACGAAGAGGCCGAGCGCGAGCAGCTTCGTGCCGCAGCAGTCCAGTCTGTCGGTTTCAATGTGGGTATCGGCGGTTCTCCGGACCGCGACCATGTCAACTTCGGTGACGAGGGTGATATCAATGATGAAGGAGGCCATGATACGCATATGCATGCCATCATCACGAGAATGGGCGCGTATCAACCCCCGCGCCACCATCCTCTCCACCTCCATCCGATAGTGCCTTCTCCGATGGGACCGGATCGCCGCAAACCGTTCGGCAGCGCGTCAACGCAAGCTCGTCCAATGCAGGCAAAGCAGCACCTTTCACGAACCCGTTTGCGCCTGCACCTGTGGATGTACCCGCGTTTCCAAGCACTCGTGCCCAAATCTATCCGCACGAACAACTCTCGGCGACATTACCCAAGCACTACCCTCCCCCATCCTTGCTTATGCTCGCCCTCACGAAGCAATGGAAGGCACGGCACGTAGTTCTTAGCGCACCCATTCCCGCAGGAGCTTTCTACTTGCATATATTCAAGTCCTCGGCTGCAGACGAACGCGAGTTGGAACGCCTCGAAATCAATGAGCACAGTGTCGCGTCCGTCACCGATGAAGATGTCGGTGGCCGACGCGGTGTTGTGCGCGTAGGCGGTATCGATGTCGGTGCACTACGGAGGGAATTGAACGGTGAAGAAAACGGTATGACAATGATGATGTTGCAGATCATAGATGCGAACGAGTCACAGAATTGGATCAATGCGATCAAGAATGCTGTTCTTGGCCAGCGGTACGCATATACCCATATCCTGTTTGTCTTACTCATCGCCCATTACTCTAGATCTGTCCGTGCTGGCCTCGGCATCCTGACTAATTCTTCTGGCGTACCTGAGCCGAGGGGCGATTTAGATGTGATGATGTCGATGCGCATGCAGGGAATGCTCTCGTCCCCTACCAAGCCATCTTTCAATGGTCTAGACGACGCAACCAAAACGCGGCAGAACGGATCTTCTAGCGAGGAGTCGCCCCTGCCACTGAATGTGCGTTCTCGACCAACGTCGCGACCAGCATCGCCACGCTCGCCAAGTGGTGTTCTTTCCCTCAAGAGCCTCTTTTCCGTCTCGGGATCTGGCTCCACACGTCCCCGCTCGCCTTCATTAGCGCGCCCTGCCTCGCCAGATGTGGCTTCTGGCGAATCCTTCGGCAGTGCAGCTAGTAGTCTGCTCAGCATGCGCTCTGTTCCTGAATCACCCTTAATAAAGCCGTACTCTATGCTCCCGCCCACTGGTCCCACATTAGAACTACAACGCAAGATAATCGATACACAATCGAATCTCGACTGGGCACCACTAGATGGACCATTCAAGTCATCTTGTGTCACCGACTCACTACCTCCTCGTGCGTTGTCTCCCAGTTTAAACCCACCACCACCACGCAGGCGCGCATACACGACAAACGAGTCACGTTTGGTGCCATCGCCCGACACCGGTCGGTTCGTTTATAGCCATGGCAATGAGAGCACTGCAGGTAGCTTTGGTGTCCAAGTTCCGGACTCCATACACCCATATCCGGAGAGGGCGTCTTCGGAGCGGAGAATAACCCGCGCTGGTTCTGTGTCTAGCACCTCGACGACGACTGAGAATAGCTCTGCGCGACGTTGGTCACGTCAGTCTTACATGCCTCCACGCCTTACACCGCCCCCAGGTTCTCCACAGCATCCCTCTGCTTCTCTGCCTCAGTCTCCGTCATGGCAAAGTACTCACCATCAAGTGTCGGAACTAGAACGTTCTCCGAGTCGGGCTTCTTCGCAGTCGCAGAAAACTTTGCCGAGTATCGTCTCTGGCCTGCATGCAGCTTCGAAGCGCACAAGCACGTCGAGTAGCGTGTACAGCGTCGCGACAAGTTCCTCAACGCAGCATGTAAGCACATTCGCTATCTCGCGCGCTGGCGGAAGTCATCGATTGTCCATCCCACCACCACCACGTCCACCACCAAGTATCGCACTTCCACCGACACCCACGAGTTCGGATTCCGATAATCCTGCTGCCGCTCCTATGGGCCCTGTGAAGAGCGCACGCAGGAACTCGCTTGCTCGGCGTGCCCTACGGCTCTCACTGGGTCAGCCGCATACAAACGATGAAGTTACCACTGGGTCACGCTCGCATAGCCGGAGCGCTAGTGTTGACGGCGCGGCGTGGTCCGGGTTGTACAATATTCCTCCAGCATTGCTCGTCCCACCTAGTCCGCCACCGACAGGCCCACTTCCGCCACCGCCGGTTGTGCCACCGACCCGGACATCGACACCAGTGTCTCATTCACGTACAACGTCGCTTAAGCAACGCCTCCGGATCCTCAGCGCGCCATCGGGCCGTTCGACAACACCATCGCCGCCAATAATAACCACTACAACCCCGCCCGTCCTCCCCACGCTCGAGATCCCCACGCCAGTACCAGCGACGCCGATCTGCGAACGCATAGCACACATCGCGCCAGATGCGGATTTCCTACACCTCGACGGCGAGACCCCAATCGCGACCGTGCCGCCGCCTCACAGGGCGATCCCAGAAAGAACGACGGCAGCGACGGACGTCATTTGCCGGCGTTGTATTCCCGCTGCCCCCGCTTACGATGCCTCAAGCCCCGTATAGCCAGCCTCAGGCGTCAGATCGCTCCCCTCAGCAGATGACGGTGCTTTCGCCCCCGCCGCGCAGAGGGTCCGCGCGCCCGCTGCCGCCTTCGCCCTCGCCGGAACAGGACCGAGGACCGAGCGCGGCGTGGAATGGCAATGGTTCGCTGTCGCCTATGCCGCAATTGGATCTCGCGTGCAACGCATCTAAGTTGTCGCTGAGCATCGTGAACGGCGCTGCCGTGTGAGCGAACTTGCAGGTGGTCTCCATGTCTGTAACATATCGCTGCCTTTATTTCCTCCTCCCCCTTTCTTTTTTCATTCTGTCTCATTATGCCTCTTTTCTTCCACTTCGTGTTCCATCTCTGCTTTTTCACTTTTTTTTTGCTCTTTTATTTATGCGCTGAAGCGGATTCCGTCGTCTCTCTAATTCTCAACACTGTAATTCTGGATCAACAACACTCGTGGTTTGATTCTCGTCTTTCCAGACTACCTACCCACCCAAGATACTTACTTACCACCTCTACCGAAATGCAATTCACCCAATCGTCTCCACTCCCATATAGAACTAATTACCCTACCTACATACAACCTCATCATCGTCTCACATGTAATCCTATAGCTTTCGCACACACCACACACCACCGCGGAACGATGGGTTCTGACCCTATTCAGCGGCGCTCGTACACACACTCTGGAACAATTTAGGTTCTCTAAAGGATTTGTGTAAGTTAATACGAATACAGTAGAGCTTCTGGTGACTAAAGACTAAGAAAAGAACAAAACAAGAATCAAACATGGCAACATGCATGATGATGATGGCACGCACTTTCCTGCAAAGGCTTAACCAAGTTGCGTCACCGCTTTGAAAAAAGGTTACGCTAACGTTCAGATCCAGGACGAGGTCCTACAACAGTACCATATGGGCCCGCGGCCTCGGCCTTGCCTGAATTAGCCTCGATCTCCCATGGGGGCTCGCGTTACGCGAGATCGTTATGCAATATCGCAGCTCAACTCGGTAGCATTTAAGCCACATACAGCACGTACCTTAATTAAAGGACGAGAGCTAACAGGACAGGGCCGACAGCTTGACGTAAGTGCTACTGTGCTTTCCATGGAATTCTACCCATCTCGCTTCTGAGCAAAAAAAGACGAGGGATCCGCACTCAGGACATTTGCCGTTAGGTTAGGACAAGATAGCAGGAATTTGACTGATATGTAGCAAAATGTACAGTATGTTAAGACAAACATGCGATGGTGGTGTTAATGACGACAATCGTTTTTTGAATCATTGGAAGCTGTTCTCGACGTCAGCCGAGTCCTCGCCACTCTCGAGATTAGCAAACTGTTGGGTAAAACAAGTCAGTTAGGCGCACGTGGGGAAAAAATGGCTGTCAAGCAATAACTCACTGTCAGGAACGCTGCGGGCCTGTGCTCCTCGGCCCAGAATAATAATGGCGTATCGAGGATAATGGAATAGGGGATGTGGGACGACCACAATTGGGTGAGACCGATTCCGTAGTTCCACACCCTACCTTCAGGTACTAGCGTCATCCCCAGGATACGGTCGGACAACAACAGTTGCACCCGCTCCGACATGTTCGGGTTGAAACCCTGCCAACGTCGTTAGGAGGAAATCAATGGGCCAGGTACGTAGATCCTCACCTGAGGGTTGGGAGATGTGTCTTGGTTCTTCCTACCCCACTCGAAGCCGGGGACGGTCAGGGAGTGGGAAGAGAGAGAAACAGAGCCAGGCGTAAACGCAGCAGTGATACAGATCGACGACGAGCCCCATTCAGGATGATCTGCCATGATCTTTGCTTGTGTAGTGATGTCATTCGGGGATAGATGTGGCAGTTCTAGAGCCTGGGTCTTGATCCAACCAAGAGGCTCCAGATCTTTGAGAAGATAGTCGTCCTTCGGAAGCTTAGATGGCAGCTCAACAGAATTGTTGTTTCCCCGTTGAGGTGCCCAAGCGATGGCCTGAAGAAGATTTGTCAATTCGATGACTACAAAAATGTAAACCATGAGCGAACCTTGATCTCCTTCACTTGTTTGTTGTCTGGAGGTGAGGCACCATACAAAAACGCAGCTACCTGAGTCCGGAGGTCGGAGGCAGCGACGAAGGCGCGGAGGATGTTCTTGGGAAGGACAAATGTAAACGAAGCGGCGTCATCCTTTACGTCGTCATTCGAAACGTAGATGTGCTGCAGCCGAAGGGGAAGGTGTGTAGCGGAAATTGCGCGCACACGCCAATCTGACTTGCTGCTGAAGACCTGCTGTTCGTAGTTCGTAGCTAAAAAATAATAATTAAGATCAAAAGTCAGGCTCACGCCCACGTAAATACTCACTCGTAATGGTCTGAATAGCGTCGCCATGTATGTTCGTAGTCTGACTGTCAAAAGGCGTTAGCCAGAACCCGAAATATAATGCTACAAACGCTCACGTCTGCACGGCGGTGACTTGAGCTTGTGCCTCAGTGCTCTTCTCCAACTCTGCCATCTGCTGGCGTTGGACGGATGGTGCAGCAATTTCTTGACCAAGGATGATGTCGCGGATCTCACTGGAAGTTAGGGACGCGATATTCACGCTGTTGCGTTTACCAAAGTCCTGTACAATATGTCAACACAACGCGCGCGGAGCCATGGACTTGCTTACAGCCAAAATTAAGTCCTTCATCGCGAGTTCGACCTTAATCCATTCTTCATCCGACAGACTCGGCCAAACAAAGTGGGGTTCGGTGATAGTGTTCTTGTCAGGGTGAAGGATGATTTTCGCCTTCTCGTTGTTGACATGCAGACCACGGAGGAGAAGAATCACGCGGGAGAACGCAGTATAACTCGAGATTGTCTTCAGCCAATCATCTACGCGGTTCACATTAATATCAAGATCAAGTCGAGTTTGCAATACCCTCACCGTAAAGACTGAACAGGACCATCTGGGGTTGAGTTGCGCGCTGTTGGGAAAAGGAGGTCCATTAAAGATGTGGCAAATTTTGAAGAAAATAATCATACCAGAATAAGGTCGCCGAACTTCTCCATCTTCATACAGGCCTGGAAGGGCAGTTGTAACTCACTTCCTTTGATGACGATATTTGGGAAGTCGAGCAAATGGACCTCCAAAGGATCTAGTGATACTTCAACTGACTTGACTCTCGGTGTTGAACACGATCCACCTACCCAGCATGCCCTTTCGAGTGACGATGACTTGCTTCGGCTGTTCTTCGACAGGCAGGGAACGGACCAATGCTGCAACCTCTTCGGCTGTCTTCCACTTTGCGAGCTGGCCGAGACGCTTCTGACCAGCCCATACGCTCGTGTGAATAATCTTGAGGAACAGCTGCCCAGATCTCGGATTGAAGATAAAAATAGCACCGTCTGTGATGCTTCACGTCAGATTCTCGCTAACTACGGGTTAACGGAAGACGTACTGATAGGCTTAGTCGTCAAGTTACCCTCAAATGTCTTGTGGCTAAGTAGTACGTTGTCAGAATGAGGCAGTGGACGCCACTGATAGCCCAACGCACATGGTAACACGATAGACGTTCGTGTCGTCAACGAACCCTGGAATCAAACATAAGAATTGATAGTAGCAAAGTGACGGTGAAGGACAGACAAATAATCTGGTTGGAAAAGAGCTCCGAGAAGTTCTACAAGGCTTCACATTAGTAGCGAACACCAATGTAAATCTCGAACTGACCTGGCTGTTAAGATAAGGCTCCGTTGGTTCTGACGAATAGAGCTGAAGACCCTTCCTGATGCGTTCGCGAAGCACGTGGCATGCAGGATTTGCCTTCATGATCTTCGCCATAGCCTGTTGGATGAGCGGCTTGAGGCCGGGGAACCAATTGCCGAAGGCCGACCACAAGTTATAAGCCAGATCCATGCCAATCATGAGACCGGTCGGGGAAGGGTAGATACTCATCGAGTCAGAGACCTGAAGGGTAGAAACGGTATTAGCATAGAGGCCCTATGCGAAAGAACTCGGACCTACATAGTCCAAGAACTTGGCTCGAGTGTAGCGCTCTATGTCATGGCTGTCAAAGTCACCCCACCGTAGCTGAACATCAATCCAGAATTTGTTGCTGGTAGTGCCATCCATCTGGTCTTTGTTCTATTGGAGTGGCGTCAGCTGAATAGAACAGTCATAAGAATGAACTAAACGTACGTCGGTAACGAGCGACGGCCGTGTTATGTTCCACTGTGAGCAACGAAGGTTAAAGCCTGGAACTCTAAGAAGTCGTCGACAGCTTACCTTGTAAGCGGAGAACAAGAGGATGTCTGCGCAAGATGAGTTCATTTTGTAACTCTTACGAGGGTGAATCGTCTCCTTTTGCACGGTCTCGATTTGAAGCGCCTCGAGTTCTTGGTCAAAGACTTGACACTAGATACCAAGCGACCAATTAATTCGACGCTCGACAACCGAATTTATTGACTTTACCAGATCCATGACGACACTCTCGTGAACTGAAATGACATGTAAGAAACAGCAGCGAAACAAGCGAAGTGAACTTACTCTTCTGCCATAAATGCGCACGGAAGATCTGAATCAAGCTGATCTTGAGCGTTGGAATTTTGCCGTGCCTATGAAAAGTCAATCTTAGTATAATTCGGTTGTCGGTCATGGTGACCAGGCTTACATGAAGATACCCGTCAGATCTAGCTGTACTTGGAAGCCGACGTAGACGTTCGCGCGGTTGATAGTCGGGCTCCACCAGAGCGTGAATCGACGATTAGGGATCTGGTTGAGACCGGAACGTTGAGCGTTCGTGAGCTTCTTATACCGCATTGATTCTTCGAATCCGGACGCCTTCTCCCAGAACAAACCTTCCCACGTGGGAAAGTACGTGCCCTTGAAGAGTGTATGTTCGAGGATACCTTCCACACCTCCCAACGCGGCGATAACGTCGACACGATAGTTGTTAAGCTGCCACAGCTTGCCGTCGTGACGTTGTGATGTCCACCAGAATGGATTGCTGGTAAACAGATTAGGGAGGATAACAGCCGAGAAAAGCACAGAACTCACTGCTTGAGTAGTTGGTACTGCTTCCAGTCCGTCCGCACACGCCAGCCACGGTCATATGCCAATCTGAAACCATCGCGTCAACAGCTGCACAATTACGTCAGCAGAAATCCGTACGTGTGACGATCCTTCTGGAAGAGCGTGTTGATACGAGGGATACCGCGGTCCCAGCTGTCCTCTAAATCTTCCAGCGTCAAACGACGATTTTGTGCATTGGCCTCCTTGCGCTTCATGGAGTACTCCGACCAAACACGTGCAGAGTCAAGGAACTCAGCCTCCCATGGCTGCAGATAGCGATACAGGTTGGGAATGAGCTGGTCCTCCTCGTGGGTCATACCAGCGCGGAAGTGAGTAACTTTGTGAGAGTGTAAATATTTGTAGAATTCAAAGGAGAATGTTCGTACCTCCGACATCGGTCTGCTTTGACCAACGAAGGTCACTCTGTGGGATGAGCACGTGCCCCATCGACAGCATTCCAAGACCTCCCAGTTCCTGTTGACTATGATCAAGAAAATGCATATCACCACAATCGAACGACGAACCTTAGGCGTATAGAACACTACTGGGGGGAAACGCGACGGCATCTTCGAATTCAGCCCGATCTTCACGCGAGTCTGGATCTTATTCTCCGCTTTGACCAGCGCGTCAAGGAGCTCGTTCGTGTGGATCACTGCCTCACGATAGTACGTCATGAGACCAATCAACGCCGTGTTCCACTTATTGACAATTTTGGAGAAGGTTGTGGAACCAGAGCTCATTAAAACCTGACGGATACGATTGTTGAACTGTTGGACACCTGCACACGCTATCAGCATGGATACAACTGGAACGACATGGGTACCGCACCTTCATCCGAGACGCGAAGGAACGCTTGTGCCGTCCGCTCCTTTGTTTGTTCATTGGTGAGATTCCACACGGCGTCTTTGAGAGAGTACTGCTCCCCGCCCATCGTTCGCATCTTCGGTAAGATCCGCACTTCGAATCCACACATAGAGAATAATAGCTGAGGGTTTTCGCGCGAATACACGCTCACAAACGTATCTTCCCATTCGATTGTTGTCAAAGAGCGAGGTAAACTCTGCTTCACGTTCCAGAACACTGCCCGGCCCAAGTTGACATCATGCTTGATCAGGCGCATACGGCAGTCACGCGGCCAGCAGCGCTTGTTATTGTAGCCAATAACGTTGTTGTTAGTTGGGTCTGGGTTGGCGCTGAGGTATCTTTGGATGAGGTCGCGCGCCTCATCTGCAGTGAAACGGAAGAGGATATGTAGCCTGTCCACGTAACGCGAATAGAGACGGATAGGATGGCGTGTCTCAGTTGTAGAGTCGCGGAACTGAAGGAAGTTGTTTGGTGATTGTGGAGGACCAGCCATTTCGCTCGCCCGCTGCAGACCCAGGACGAGAATGTCGAGCACGAGTCCATAGTACTGGAAGACGAAGGCCGAGAATTGAAGTCCGCGGATCATGCCATATGCATTTGTATGCGCCATGTCTTTGTAGGTGAGCACCGTATTGTTTTTGGCGGTGATATAATCGGCCAGATTGTGATCCAGAATGAGACGAAGCAAGCGGTTGAGAAGCGTCAGATCAATCTTCTCATAGACTTTAGAGAATACGGTCTCCATCATAACATTGCATTCGCCGTCACTCGTTTCCCATATCTCCGTCAAGTTGTTGATGCCTTGGCACCACTTGTAAACCAAAAGTGGGGGCGGCTCCGTGTCCGCGGGCTTGATCCATGCGGGGAAAAGGCCACGTTTATCGGCCTCAAAGAACAAGAACTGGTCGAGATAGGCGTCCGTAATCTTCTCAACAGGCTCGATGTCGTAGCAGGGGATGAGCTTGTCGTACGTGTCGAAAAACTCGATGCCGGACTCCTTGAATGCCCGCTGGGTTAGTAATAACCGCTTGATACGCGACAAACACTCGTGGGGATTATCGTAGGCCTGCTCTATGAGAGCCAACTCCTCACGTTGAGACTGGTTCAAGCGCCCCTTGACGGAATAAGCCTCCTTCAACTTTTCAAGAGCGAGCACAAGCAACTTAGTATCATGCTTGTATGATAATGGTCTAAACGGAACTCAGAATGTGGAATGTGCCAGAAAGAAAACGGCTCACGGGAAGGGGATTGGAGCGAACTTTCGGCTCTCGAGCCAGTGAACCGTCGCGGTGTAGATAGCTACAGCCTCCTCTGCACTGATATACGGACCATCCTTGAGGTAAGCATGTTGCCGTTCTTGCTCCGCTTTCAGATAGAGTCGCGTGAGACGACCGAGGTTCTTCTTAACAACGGCCTTATCGACAGTCGCACCGCGCCTGATACGCTCACGATTGTAGTGGGCAACCCTGATTGAACTATAAGTTTCAAACAGTGTGGCGAGAGACGAAAGTGACTGACGATGTCCACCAGTCGGCCTTGCTCTTGATGTAGCGCAGGATGATGTTCTCAATTGCCGTTGGCATTCCGGGCACTTTCCAGGGGATGTTTGCTTTCCAGCATCGCCACGCCTCCGACAGATGTTGCAAAATTGTCTTCGCCTTGTTCTGCTTAATCGACTCCGGCATCATGTCAAGAATATCATGCATGACCGCGGCACGAAGCTCAAGATCATAGTGAGACTCGACACGCTGCTTGGTGACAGTCTTAGCTACGCCCTTCGAATTTCGACCCTCGAACTGGCGAGCCAGAAGGTTCCCAAGCCAGCGCTCAAGAAGAGGCACAATCCCACGCATGAAGAAAAGCCAGACTCGCCAGCCTGGAGCCCAGAAGCCGACACCGGGTCCCTTTCCAACGGGGCCAGTGTTGAAGCGATAATAGATAAGGTGCTTCAGATCTTTTGTCATCCGAACTTGACGCATGAGCTTGTACTTGTAGCGGTACATGCCCGTAAGGGCTCCGACGTGTGCAAATATATACTGCAAGGCATCTGCAAGCTGGAAAGCATCAACATTGCCGAGGCGATACTGAACGTGAGCATCAACAACAAGCTTCGTCAAGCGAAGAATTTCGCGACAAAGGTGGAAGGCATTGCCGAAGCGAGACTTCTTGCGCTCCTTTGTCGTCAAAGTCCTATAAAGCGGACAGTCAGTATAACTCGCTACTGGGGACGCGGAAATACAGACTTGACAGGCTTCAAGTTCATGTTGTAGTCGAGGTGCAAGTAGTTCAGATTCTGTGATACTGATGTTAGTACGACTATAGCCATACACCGAGTGAACACAAACTTTGCGGTGGATGAGCAAATTTAACATGTTGTACCCTTGTCGACAAACTTGTAAACCGGCCTCAACCCAGTCTAACTTTGTCGTCTGGAAAAATTTAGTGGCCTTCAACTGCCGGAACAGATTCTTCTTCGTCATTGCCTTCTCAGGTCGTGTCTTCAGTTCGTTGAGCACGTAACATTTTAACAACTTCTGGTACGATACCCGAACTTTGACGGGCTGGTTCGGTGGGCAGTGCTCCAAGTACCAGTTTTTGACCAAAGGTATATCCTGCGCACGGCGCATGTGTCCGGAACGACGACAATAGGGCTCAGGAGACCACCACAAGGCAATCGCATCTGCAGTAATATCATTCTCAAGCGGCTTGTCGTCCAGGAAAGGAACAAGCTCTTCGGGGAGCTCGAGTTCGTCATCGTCCTGGCCGTTGGGCCCAAAGACAGCATCCTCGTGAGATACAAGAGGGGTGTTTTTAGGTGTCGCACCACGCAAGGAGATCGGGTTTACGAGAGGGTCGAAATAGAAAGCCGGGAGGTCCGGATCATCTGTACGGATATAGACGTTCTTCGTGGAATGATAGGGAGATATTTTGACTGAGCGCGGTAGGGAGTTGTATAAGTGTGGGAATGCAACTTTGTATTCTGTACGAATTTGCTGCCGAATGATGACCTTATTGATGTCGTTGAACTCATTCCAGTCCTCGTCGAAGTTGTCCATATCGCGGTAAAGTGGCTCAAACTTGGGACCCCCAGGGATCGCCATATTGAGAGCCTTAGCGGTGAAGAATGCCTTCTTGTCAAAGAGATAGGACGCATTGGTGTCAGTGTGGTCCGAAAGGAGAGTTCGACCAAGCCGATATAAATTTGCCATGACTGGTAAAGGGAGAGACCAGTATCTGTAGGATGGTCCATTGACATGGGGCGTGTCAATGAGAGGATGAGCGTCGTAAAACCAATCCAAGATGGGAGCGTCCTCGGTCTCATCGAGGTCGAGTTGAATAGCTTCAAGGGGATCTACGTCAAGAACGTTGTCACCATAGTCGAGCGGGGGCTCCTCGTCATCGAAAGGTGGGAATCGCATCCGCTTGAAGTGCCTGCGGTCTCGCTTTTCCCTCCGCATAGCTAGCCACATGCTGCTCCACTGCGCGTGATACACAGGTTCGATGACACGGGGAATCTCGTTCACGAAAGTGATGGCCCCAGTAATGTGATAGAGGACAGGAACCTCGCGTACTTGCTCCCATGGGAAGGGGATGTTCTCGAGCAACTTCATAACGGCATGTGGAACATACTTCAGTGCCCCGAGATGAACCCGTTTGTCGTTTCTGAACTTGCGATTCGACATGTCACCATGGTCCTTTATAATTTTGCGCACATGTTCTGGAGGCATGTCCTATCCAAAACCCACCTAATGAGGCTCGCAAACTTAACACGCTTGCACTGAAGCGTACCTGCTTCCCCATGTCAACATATCCCCCTTTCCTCTTTTGCCCATAGCGCTTCTTCTGCATTTGAATCCACTTTTGCGACTTGATGGTAAGCACCTCGGGAGGTATACGAGAGCTTGAGGGATCACCCGGGGCGACAGATGGCATACCCGGGGGAGGCGGAGGCATTCCTGGAGGTAGTGCGGGCATTCCCGGCGGAGGTGGCGGGAGGAAAGACATGTCTGTCGTTGAGAGCAACAACGAAGACGGATGGTTTGTCGCAAAACTTGGGACGCGCCTACTCCGTCAATTGCCACCACGATTCAGGCGGCGGTTGAAACGTGGCGCGGCATTCGACGGCCCGGGAAATTGACACTCTTGACCACTTCTTGACTACTTACGACGCACGGAAGCCGTCAAACGACTTACTGACAACATGAACCGCAATGGCATAGATAAACATGCCTTCTATTGAAGTTCCCTCTGTTTTCTTCAATACACTTATCTTCCCAATGGCTGCTTGGCCCTTTCGACTTGCTTTTCGAGTTAGCGGTGAGTCCGATAGACTATATCACTTCTGGCATGATGCGTCTTTGCGTGGGCAAACTCTTGAATCCAGAAGGTACTCTGACCCTATTGAGAAGTTAAACCTAATTCGCAATAGTAATTCCGTGTCAGTTTATGTTAGACATTGGCTTGAAAGATTTCTTCCAGCCCCAATTTCTGTGTATCTTCACCTGTGATCAACCTTTGGTGCAGCTCCACGATCTGGTACCGGCGTACTGGACCTTGACTGGATCAGTATATTATTACTGAGGCTTGTATTGAGGGTTTCAGTGATTGTCCGAATACCGTCGAGGAGGCCATGTGGTCATAACCAGTTCTCAATAGCCAGCTCTGACTAGATCTGACTCCTGAGTAGTATGTACCCATGGTCAATGTCGCCTACCGAGAATGTGCATGTATTCAGAAGGAGCATAGATAGAGCAGCCAATGTTGAATTCTGCACCTGCTCCCACGCGCGGTGCAGGCACAAGGCACACCTAGCTGTGGCTTATTATTAACGGCGTTCATTTCCGGCTCATCTCGTATATCGCAAACACTCGAATCTTCTTGCACCGCGTTTTCTCCGCAGGACATTATCATACTGGGACATGTTGATACATCGGGCACGACGGTGTAGAGGAAGCAAAAGATGAGTGCTCCGATCAACGGCAGGTACCAGAAATCCGTGATTTAAAGACAGACATACACTTCCTTGCACTTACAGTGGCATACGTATCATGCCGGAGCCTTTTTTCTCCGAGCGAGATGCGGACTGAACCCAAAAGGGCTCTAATGGGCAGCCTTCTGCCACACGTTGCCACTGGGGGCCACCCCGAAACAAAAAGTAGTGCCGTAACTTGAAGATTGACTGGTTGCAAGGGCCGGCAGATAACGAGTGTCTTCCCGATTCTCTTTTAATCTATGAACATCCACCTTCTTGCTGGGACAGTACATGCGTTCTAAACTCACTTGGCAGTTTTTGCCAACTCAGAATCGGAAGAATGTTTTTGTTCCGTACCCACGCAGACGGTGACAATGATTCAAGAAGGGTTGACTCGGGTAAGTCACTTCTCACCGGTCTGATCTTTGCACTCTGGTCCGAAGGGTCCAAACTCGGGTCCAACCCTTAGAGCGCGCACCAACCAAGTCACAATCAGCCCCGATTGAGAGTCGGCACCATGGATCATGCGTGGAGACCTTTAATACTTGGTATCTTTACGTTCACGACCCGGCCAAAACCACCGAGTTGGGCACCAAGTCCTCAATCATTTGATTGACAGCAGGAAATGGGATTTCAATCCATATATTTTTCAGCCATTGCTGATGCTACTCAACCCCCCCCCCCCAAATTTAGCGAGACGTTTCGAAAAACGACAACTGGGGGGACTTCACCAAAAGGACTCCGTTCTGCAAGACCGCGCTAACGTATCTGGTTGTTCGTACTTGTACGTCTCCGCTTTTCTTCTCTGCACTGGTGATGTAATGTGACCAGTCTGGCCCTGGCCGGGTCCATCGTTGGTTTCGACCGTTCGAAAGTATTCCAACCCCACATAGACGAATGTGATCCTCACCAACCAACTCTTCCAGGTAAAGACCGCACGAGATTCCCCGCAAACAAAAATGGACTGTGGCGGTGACCATTCTAAGATACCCAAGAATTCAAGGTATAACCTGATAGACGTCTTCGCACTACGTTATACCAATACACCCCCAGATACGCCGAGAGTCACAGCAACCTTGCTCGCGCAACAGGTAGACCTCGGACTCGAAGTACAGCCTTCTGTTTCTCGTTCTCTCGGCCACTCGACCTCGCACGGGACGTCCAACCAACCCACGCCCAGTGAGGAAAGTGACTCAGTGATTTTTGATTCGAAGCCCCGAAACCGGTCTCAAGGCGACCATCCAGATGGAGGCCTGCGGGCGTGGTTGGTGGAGCAGTATTGGGGCATTTCTGAGTTTGCAGACAGTGACCATGCAGTAGCTTGCTTGTGCATTTTTCAACGTGAGCAGGTTCTAACATACAATCTACCCCCGATCACTCGTTCAGTAGTCTCACAATGCTTGCAGAGGCGGCTATGTGATTTCCTGGTGAGTGAGTAGATCTTACATAGTACAGCGGATTGCAGATGCTGATCATCGTCAATGCTTTCTTACTAGGGTTTTTCACGGCTCCCATCATATCGCTCTGGGCCCAATAAACGTCATGATACTTGCATCGCTCAGCGCGGGCGTGCCAACGACCATATGGCCTGGGTAGATGCTCATTGTAGACGTACCGTGCGCACCATTCACGAATTGCAGTTTATCCCATGTAGTTCATTCATTCGAATCAGTTATTAGGAAATCCATTCAGTTTCCGACTGCAGCGAAAAGCTATGACAGCACATAGCAGGAAGCATGTCTCGTACCCTTCACTGCTTCGTTGTTTAGCGCTTAGCCTTCTAGGCTTCAAGCTTCAAGATTGAAGAGTGTCGGCAGATGGAATTCTAGCAATGCGGTCAAGAAGCGAAACGTCGCAAAGTTCCTCAAAGTGCGAAGCTTCGTTGTGGACACTTATGGCATATTGGGAAATCGTATTCCCTCATCAGCAATTTTGTTCTCACCTCTCACATAGGCATGGGCGCCGAAAACTACAACGCCGTACGATCGGGGTTGGTCCAAGTCAGAGTTCAATCTAAGCTACTGACCAAATAAGGAAAGATTTGGCAGGAAGAATGGAAGTATATTCGGCCATCTCGGGCCGCCACGCGCAGAGCGCCAGGACTGCGCCAGGTTAGCAAACCACACAGGTCTACTAGGCGAGCATGGGATAATACACCTGTCACACACTATTGACCTTTGAATTGTGCGTGAAGACGAACGGGTGCGCCCGACACTGGAAGGATTCGAGCCGGGTGTGAAGAAGAGTCTCCAGAGAAATCGGTAGCAGTAACGGAGATTCCGGGCTTCCGGTAAGCGTGGTTCGCCGCGCGGATGTGTCCGTGGTTCAGAATGTGCTGTTGAGTCAGGCGCAGTCAAAGAAGAATGAACGGGACAAAGAGTGCCAGAAGAATATGGAAGATGTCAGGGGTGCGAGATCACGCGGAAGATACGATAGTTAAAAAGGGAACAAAGGCTCAATCGTCGAGACACAGGGCAGAGAGCGAAGAAGAGCTCATGGAATGAAGCGACATGTATTGAAGCGCACTTGAAGCTTGAGCTTGAGCTTGCCATTCAGACTAGCGGAGTTGCAGGAAATTTCGGAGTTAGTGAGCGGGTGGGGTGTTCGAGTAGCGATGAGCCAAACGTGGTGACTCGAGAGGCGACATGCAAACGTTACAAGAAAGGCATGGTTTCCAAGAACGGCATTATCTTATCACGTATACTCGAAATTTGAACAGGAGTTACACGACCGAGGGGCTGTTCGGCTGAGAAAAATCAACTTAGCCTGCACGTATAGGCAGAAATACTAAGTGGAAGTTAAGCAACCCATGTCGGGAAACGGGAGGTGAGAAGATGCGGGGAGGTCTTATAAAGGGTATGTACTGGCTGCAACACGGGCGCCAATGGCGGGATCTTTAGAACAAAAGGGAGGACGGGAGGAAGACGCCCAGAAGAGACAGAAAAGTGAAGAGGGGAAATGGTGAAAAGGGGTGCGAGGCTGGAGAGATAAGTAGGGGGGCGTTCCGCAAGCGTCGGTGTTGAGCTGGAGGATCAGGAATTAAGGAGTGGGGAGGTGTAGGATGTAACGCGTAAGGATGATGATGATGGGGTGATGGATGATGATTGGTGGTGTATAATAAGATAAAATAAATAATATTACGGGATTAATTTGAACGAACGAGGTTCGCTACACGGCACAGGGAGGAGGGGCGTGCAAGTTTCATTTACTTGTCCGTCACCTTTTCTCTCTCTTTCCCTTCGTCCCCATCATGTCCGTTCGTCATTCCAACCACTCCCAGCCTCAGTCCCTTCCATCCTTTGCCGTCGCTTTCTCCAACTCATCGCTCGACAAGCTCTCCTCGCACCCCGCTTCCCTTCCTCCTATCCAGCCAAGACCGTCCTCAGAGCGTCCGCGCTCTCTTCCTGACCCCTCCCAATCCGCTCCAATGGCAGATACTCCCCCGATCCCAAACGGAAGGAAACGATCCCATCCTGAGGCCTCCCAACGAGACGATACTTCCGATAACCGGTATGTCCCCCTACCTTTCTCCGTTTCCTCCTCCGCTTATTTTCTTCTGCAACAGGCCTGCTAGTAGTACGTCTCCTCGTCTAGGTCGCGTCAAGACGGAACACGATGACCCGGGCGACGACTCGCCCACTCACTCTCGTCAGCGATCCCACCATCCCTCCTCTCAGCAGGATCCTGGTTCCCGCTCGATGCCCCCTTCTGCACCTTCTCCGCAATCGCAGCCTTCCCCCAAGAAGAGACGCACCACAGTCAGTGGCCCTTCACACTCAGTTGATCAGGTGCCTTCCAATCCGACCACTTCCGACACCAAGCCTGCCTCTCCTCCCATCGTAATCGGGATGCCTGCTATGGCTCGCGACGATCTGAACGCTGTGGAGCAGGTCCGCTCGATGCTCACGGTGAAGCGTAACCAAGAAGCCCTCATTGAGAAGCGGAGAGGAAGTCTAGGTGCCCCCCTACCGTCTTCTCAACCCGTTGTCTCGCCAGCCGCGGCCAAGCCCCTACCGACCTCTTCTCGTACTTCTGCCAGAAGTCCAAATATGAGCGTAGCGCGCACCGTTCGCGTTACAGATCCTCCTTCAAATCCTCTCGGCTCTAGCCCCGTCGTAACTGCGGGCCAGATTCAACAAACCGATTTGGGTGCAAATCCTCCCCATCACAACTCCCTACCTCCTCCACCAATATCGTTCGCTGGTCGCCGCGCATTCAAGTCGCCTTCATCCCTCAAAAAGAAGCCGGCCGATATCGTTATTTCTCCACGAGATCCCCGCACGCAGCCCGTCATACAGAGTGCGCCGCCTCAACAAGGCGGCCGCTTCACGGCCATGACACTACCTTCCTTACCGAACGTTCAACAGCCCATAGGTGGGCGGCGAATACCGGGTAACGTCCCGCCAACGCCCACACGTCTCACTCTCCGCTCGAACCTTGCTGCCTCGTCTAGCTCGTCCTCTCTTGCTCCGCCGCCACAGGCATCGGTGCCGATTTCGACCATGCTTGTCCCCCAGACTCCTGCTGTGTTAAATCGCGCCGACTCTTCATCACAGCGCGGCGCCTTTCTTGCACCGTTCGAGGCGTTCTACGATGCCTTGAAGGACGCGAAGGAACTCAAGACATGGCTAGGGGAGCAACTCGCCAAGTCGCAGGCCCTACAAACCGGATTTGAGGCTGCCGTTGATGCAGCCGTGGAGCGACGTGTGAGCGGGTTGCGTGAAGAGTTCGCGCGACTGCAACGCCGCGTCGAGGAGCTAGAAGGTACGCGAGGTTCGGACGTTGCTAGCTCTGCGCTATGGAGACGGAAGAGCGTCGCAAACGGCGAATCGTCGGCGTTTGCCGCGAGTTCAGACAATTCACAACAGCTACGCGAAACCTACACATTCCCGTCTAATCAACGCGCCGAGGAGATATCGCCTGGTGACGACCTGGACATCCGAGAGACGGACTCGCCAGCGCCCATATTCGACGTGCGTCGGCAGTCAATTTCGGCGGTTAGGATGGATCCGCCACTACCGCAGCAGCAACAACAGATAGATGCGCAGAATTCGCTGTCCGTAAAGAGCCCGCCGTCTGGCCGCGGAGTAGCACGGCGACTGTCTTATCAACCACCCCAGCAACAGCCGCAGAAAGCAGCAAGTCAGCCCGGGTCCCCCATGGAAGCGAGTTGAGAGGTTTCTCCGGACCTGTCTATTTTCTTTACCACGTCACTTGATGATACCCTTTCCTTGCTCCAAAAAGCATGTGTTAGCCAAGACAAGCAGTGGCCGCCCTATCGATTCTGTCTCTTCTCCGTCTTGTTCAACAACCGTTGTCGGTCAGTCCCCAGCCAAGCCTCCCAACATCAATTACGCCGCCCTTCCTTTTCGAACTCTACACACAATCTAGGACCGTTCCGTTCACTTTTAGTTTCTCCACCTTTTGGCTACTTCGCACTTTTGTTGGGTGAGAAGGACTATCTTGTCTTTTTGCATCCGGGCCCTTTGCTCCAGTTCGTAACCGTTATCGTTGCTGCAATGACTGTTGTTTTACCAATCCACGGAAATGTCGCTTTCTGTTCAGGCGGTTATCAACTGTCCATTTTTTTCTTCCTCTGCTTTTTTGCTTGTCTTCATGCACAGCCTTTCTCCTTTGTTTTATTCTTTTTACCCTCTACACCTTGCCCTCCCTGTAACGTTCTACAGCTGGTGTATAAGTAGCGAAGAACCTAAAGTCTGTTATTGACCGCGGTTGATTTCAGGCCAAGTTTCGGACTGTCTACTTGCTAAGACCCAAGCGTGGCGTTCAACGCGCTTATTAGCCGGTGCTTTCTCGAACCCGGTGTATCAAATGGAGGTACATTTGCTCATCAGAGTCCAGCTTCATTCATGCAGGTTCGTCGGCTCACTAACTAACCGCTCTCATACTAATGACGGCGTGGCAGACATCGGCTTGGCAAACCGGGGGCCGTCGTTCATATTTCAGCTCCAGTACCGATATCTCATGATCGCGTACCTCGCACAAGGCGGTGTTCGCAATCTGCAAGTGTCTGTCAGTGTCAAAGTCCCATCATCATCCGCCAGGCAGAAGTACGCCGTGCTAGAATGCGGCCGCCACTACCCCTGCTGAGCAGAAAAGAACTGCCCCCATGTCAAAGATCTGATGCCGCCGTCTGCCCTGCAGCTCACTGATATTGATATCCTGCACACCATCAGTGCCAAATTGCCAATTCAACACAGTGATTTCTCGAGACAACATACGCGAGCTCCAAAGAAGAAGCCGAAAAAAGAAAAAACTCCCACACCACACGCACCCACACCACACTCGGCGCTTCGCGCACGGTACGATGTGTATGATGTGGTCATGTGAACCCGGGTGCCTGGCAGCACTGTTGCGTAGAATATTCTACTGTAGCCACCGTGACCCCACAAGTAGCCCTCGCAACGCTCCACTTATTGTTTACCCGTTTATCATGACTACGGTGTTGCTCGCAACAGGTCGGCGTACGTGTCACTCGACCGGAGCCAATTGTAAAGTGAGCTATTCTGGCCTAGTGCCGGAACGGCACATTCCTGAAAGGTTGTACAAAAGGCTGTATTTGGCGCAAAGGCGCAAAGTGGCGACCATAGCCTCATTAACCGTCAAACCTCCAGGTACAATCGTTCGTCGATCCGGCATATATCACTGTATCACGATCACAAGATGTGATTGTCTATGCAAGTCGAGTCGAGCGCTGCTCCAAATCGTCATACAGATACATGGCTCGGTGGGTGTACAACAATGGGATGGAACTCGGACACTCGAGCTCACTCGAGCTCACTTATACAAGGATGATCTACATGTCACCGTCCCGTCGTCGGACAGACATGAAAAATGAGAGAGGTGGGTTGAAGGACAGAAAGGAGTGTGACGATAGCGCGGGTCGCCATCAAGATCAAGAGAACCACGGAGTGCCGCAGTGGCGTTCAAGGTCGCCATGTGCGGCTAAATCGTGTCCGGGTTCATGACGACGCGCGCCTGCCGAGCTCGCGCGTGGCGAGGCCGCCTTCTGCGCAGCGGATGATGTAGAAACGACCAGCGCCGACGCCGCACCCGCACTATTAGCCCACGCCGCCTGGCGGAATTGCGAGCGAGAATTTTCGAGGGTTGCTTGCAAGAGAGGAAGAGCGGCAACTTTTTTTTTGAGCACAGCATTTCGTCAACCCGTGAACATCCCAATCACATCTGTCAAACAAAGGAAGCGGAAGACTCACCGGTGTCTGTGCAGGACATTACAGTATTTCTTCGTACGCAGATGGGGTGGTGGGTGATGGTTATCTATTCGCGGAGCCGATACTCTTTATGAAGGGTCCCACGTCGGACACGGGCGGGGGAATCAACGTAAGGAATGCATCCCCAACGGCGCTTCTGGACGGAAAAGAGTGGCGTAATGTGTTCCGCGGAGACGGCATGGCACGCTATCCATCCGGTTTTGCTTGCCAAAAAAACCCACTAGAAGCCTACGGACATCACTTTTATGAAATCCGAACAGTCACACCAAGCTGTGGTTCGTGCCCAGTGGGGCGTTCATGAGCAATCTCGTTGGGATCAAGGATTTCACGTGCGAGCAGCAAAGACCGCGGGGTGTCGAACTGTCAAGCTGTCAAGCGCTATCAACCCGTTATCAGTGGGCTTGGTTATCTAGCAAAGCTAGGTACGTAAGTCCGCGGAACCTCGGAGACTAGCTTCGCAAGCCAAAAGATGCCCAAAAGATGGATTCACTCACCTCCTGCCGCCACAGGTGACTAGAACCGCTCTTATCATAGCGCAATCAGACGTGCAGTCGTCACAAGTTCTCTCCACCTACACGCTAGTATCAGTTTATGAGCCGACTAACATTTGCCATTGGAGTGCTGACAGAGATACCCAATCCCAAGGATATAAGTTTACTGCCAAGCAAGGCCAGCTATACAGTACTTTATGATAGTTTGCGGCTTTGATGCAGAACGATAAAGTACATCCCCAACCTTCGCGTGAAACGTCAAGGTCGGGAAATACCAGTCAGGCTCATGTCCGATAATAGGTTGTTCTAGAACTCGAGACAGCAATCTGCAACTGACCCGGTAGCCTTGCTTGAACGATAAACCTCAGGCTGTAGACCGTCCTGCCTCTACAGTAAGCTATCTTTTCGAGCTTCTCAAAGGCCACTTACCGTTCCGAGGCCTAAACTACCTGTAGCATGGCCCGAGCTCCGAGTTGTTTCAGCACGCACGGCGACTTAAGCACCTACCGCGCCTCAAGATGACGACACAGATGCATGATGCATGACGACGGAGATTAAACTTACCTTCTGGTGCGACCATATGCCATATTGTAGAGTTCGCAACAATGGTAACCAACAGATTGTGGCCTACACGGGGTGAAACTGGAAATGTAGATGCGGAAACCCGAACTGCTGGTTTTTTTATAAAAAAAAACCTCCCCGAACTGCGTGGACTCGGAGTGGCCGCTCAGTGAACTGACGTTAGTCAGCGGACTCCGAGTCGTGTTGTTCCTCGGGCCTTTCTTTGCTTCTTGGACGTTTCAGAAGTTCGTACGACCACGACCATTGCTTGGACCATCGTACCACTGGTGACATGTGACAGCGGTTCAAGCACAGGAAGGGTTTGCACGTCAGTCACCTTTGAAATAGACCGAGTCTGAAGGTCTAAGCCCGGGTTCAGCCCTGCTTGCCTAGGCTGTTCCAACCCTAGGTCTGACCCTGGTCTGTAGGGGTCTATAAAATCTATTACTGTAAGGTGAGAGTATACACCAAGTCACAATCAGCCACGACTGCAGGTGGGGGTCATGGCTTGTGCTTCGCGACATGTTGGCATCTTACGTTCTTGCTCGTTCAAAGCTCCGGTTCAAGTTATGCACCGAGTTCTCAGTCATAGGCCTTCTTTTTCCTCCGCGCGAGACGTTTCCAAACACGACAACTGGAGAGAGTTCGCCATGGGGACCACGTTCTACAAGATAAGGCCCATTTATCTGGGTTTCTGGATTCGGACGTCTTCTACGCTATGCGCTCGGGTTTGCGTTGGCCATGTGATCGTCTAACACTAACGACCTGCTCAGTATCTGATCCTCGGCTCCGTCAAGCTCGGGATTCAGTTCGAATGTTACAGTACACACTTCCAGTGCGGTGTAGATCACCGGTATGATCTTCCCGGTTCAGCACCACAACTCATCTCTTTCGAACAAAAATTCGCACGAGCTCTGCAGAACATCTCCCGTAACACATTGGACCGCGGTTCAAAATTCCAAGTATAAGTTGATAGGCCGAACAAATGTCGTCGCACTACGCTATACCCATACACCCCCAGCTGTGGTGAACGTACTAGCAGCTACCTTCCTCTGTCGTTATGGCACAACAGCTTGACCTCGGACTCAGACTCCAACCTTCTGCTTCGCATTCTCTTGGCCACTCGACCTCGACCGCCCCTACCCACGTTGGCACACAGAGTGAGAAAGGCGATGCGGTGAACTTTGATTCGGAGCCTCGAAACCAGGCTCAAGACGACTATCCAGATGGTGGCCTACGGGCGTGGTTGGTGGTATTGGGGGTTCGTCTTCCAGCGTATATGAGTATGTGGACACTGATCGACCACGCACTAGGCTGCTTGTGCCTCTTTTTCAACGTGAGCAACTTCTGGCTTGCAACCTACCTTAGATCGCTCTTTCAGGGAACTCATAACTGTTCACAGGGGTGGCTATGCGAATTCCTGGGGAGTGAGTAGATCTTACATTGTACAACGGATCGCGGGTGCTGATCATTGTCACTTTTTTTTCGCAAGGTCTTTCAGGAATATTACGAGAACGACTTACTTAAGGGAACATCACCTTCAACCATGTACGTCCAACCCATCTATTTCCACCCTTTGGTTTCACATTTATTAATGGGCATCATGTAGCGCTTGGATCGGCTCCTTACAAGTATGTGTTCTTGCCAAATAGCCTGACATCTAAGTAGGAACTCACCAGTCGACAAGGCGGCTTTGATGGCTTTCCCTGCGCTCATCTCTGGTCGCCTATTTGATCTTGGTTATTATCGTAGCACTCTAATCTTCGCATCGATAAATCTCGTTGTATGCACACTCTTGGTCGCAGAGTGCCACGAGTTCTGGCAATTGCTACTTTGCCAGGGCTTCGGCATTGGTGTCAGTGTCCAAAAATACCTCTCCTCTTCAAAGACTTGATTGTCAACTGTCCACTGTCCTTAGATTCCATGTGGTCTTGTATATGGACCCGCGATGTGTGTCATCGCTCATTGGTTTAAAAGGAGGCGATCAACGGCGCTTGGGATCGCCGCCTTTGCTTCCTCGGTCGGAGGCACCGTGTTTCCCGTTGTATTCCGCAACTTGGTCGTCACAGTGGGGTACGCACAGATTGCGGATGTTCGGTTCACTATCTAGCTAACATTCTCTACAGCTTCAAATGGACGATGAGAGTCATCGCGTCAATCCTACTCCTTGCCATGGGAGTCACGAGCTTGGTACGTAACTTGCGTCACACATAATGTGCGTGTGAATAAGAAGATCGCAGACTACACGGCGCCGACTGCCCCCAACCAGCGTTTCTGGCGGCTTGTTCAACATAAAGCAGTTCAGGTCCCCCGCCTTCACATCATACACGGCAGCCGGCGTTGTCGTCCTCCTCGGCTTCAACACATGTAAGCTAGCATTATATGTGCTCTCCACCCCAGACTGATACACGACCGCGCATGATGCAGTCCTCGTTTTCGTTGTTGCAAGCGGACCCTCACAGGGAGTCTCGGAAAGCTTCTCTCCCTACCTTGTCTCCATAGCAAATGCAGGAAATGCTGTTGGTCGCCTACTCAGCGGCATCCTCGCCGACTATCTCGGTAAGTCCACCTTGCCCCCGCCTTCTCCTCTCTCTTCCCTGTTGTGTCGTTCTAGGCCCGCTGAACGTCATGATACCTGCAACGTTCATTGCCGGTGTGCTGGCGATCATATGGCCGTATACACGTGGGACAGCCGGGCTCGTCACGATCAGTGTGACCTATGGCGTGTCGTCCAGCGCGTTTTTAGCCCTCGTCGGTGCGCCGATGATGGCGCTCGGCGGGTACGCCGATGTCGGGCGCCGCACGGGCATGTACCTCACTGCCGCTTCACTCGGCGTACTTGCGGGCCCACCAATATCTGGCGCGATCAACCACCACACGGGCGGGTACATCTGGGTCGGGTTCTTCGCTGGTACGTAGTCGTAACGATTTCGGCGACACTCCGGCTTATGATGCATATTCTATTTTTCTCTTTTAGGTTCTTCGCTGATTGCCGGGGTGTTTCTGCTGGCAGTCTCTCGGTATTTCGTACTCGACAAATGGAGAGGCAAAGCGTAGGAGAGTGTGGATACTCCAAATACTGTTTCTTTTTTTTCTGTATTCTTTTAAGGACGCATCGTACGTATCTTCATGAATCGCTGTTTTGTCCCTGTCGTTCAATCCCATGCCGTTCATTCATTTATATGAAATTTGAATAAGCACTTCATTCCGAGTCCCCTAATCCCACATCTCCATTTAGGATATACTCTTGAATTGGAAAGTGGGAAGAAACCACCAACATCCCTGTACACTGTGACGTGCAAGCACAGGCGGGTAATACTTCGCGTTTCCAGGGAACTAGTTCTCGCGCTCGCCTGGGTTCAGGCTCTGCTTCGGTAGAAGGATAAAGTACATCCCTCGAACTCTACGACAAAAAACATCAAAGTGGCTAATGGCTAAAGTGTCGGTCCCACGTCCGATGATACGGTGCTCTAGAGCTTGAGACATTACTTGCTGGCAACCCGCAGCTGGCCTGATGGTGCCAGCTCTATGTATTTTTTCCTACCTCTTTTGGGAGGCACAGCAATCCTTTTGCGCTTCCCGAAGGCCACTTGTCGTACTGCATGCAGCGTGGCCTGGACTTTGAGTGCTCGAGTTTCAGCAGGAACTACTGTAACTGCACTTACCGCGCTTCAAATATGGCGGCGGAGATTACCTGTCGGGGGCGACCATACTTTGCAAGAGTGCTAGCAAGCGGATTATGGCTAAACACGTAGCGAAGCTGAACATGTACTAGACGTGTTACATGCAGTAACTCGAAGGAAACCCGAACTGCCACTGCCAGTGGCTGGTGGTGAACCAATATTAGTCAGCAATACTTGACTCGAGAGTCTGCAGTGCGTGGTCATTCCCGTTCTTGTTTCTCAGTATCAGTTGTATCCTTCTGGGACTTTCAGAAGTTCGACGACGACGACCGCTTGGACCATCGGAATGTGTGACAGTGATTCAAGCAGGGTCGGTAGGGGTCAGTCACTTCTGACCTTTGGAACGTGGTCCGAAGACTCGGAACTTACAATTTTTTAAGGTTAGAGAATACGCCAAGCCCCAATCAACTACGACCGCAGGCGGGGGTCATGGGTTCAAGTTGTGCTTGGAGACGTTTTTATGTTAGTGTTTTTCTTTCTTGCCCCGTTCAAAGCTCCGAGTTGTGCACCAAGTTCTCAGCCATAGGTCTTCTTTTTCCTCCAAGCGAGACGTTTCCGATGCACGACAGCTGGAGGGCGTTACCAAAGTGACCACGTTCTACAGGAGGAGGCCCAATTATCTGGTTTTTGAATTCGGACGTCTTCTACGTGTTATGCGCTCAGTTTTGTTTTGGTACTAATGTGACCTTCTAACCCCACCGACCTGGTCTGTACACGACCCTCGGGTCCGCGGTCTAAAATTCAAGGTATAACTAAACCGGCCGAACAAATGTCGTCGCACTGCGCCATACCAATGCACCCCCAGCTGCAGTGAGAGTACTAGCAGCAATCTTCCTCAGTCGTTATGGTGCAACATCTAGACCTCGGACTCAAACTCCAGCCTTCTGCTCCGCATTCTCTTGGCCATTTGACTTCGACCGCCCCTACCCACTTTGGCACACAGAGTGAGAAAGGCGATGCGGTGATCTTTGAGTCGGAGCCTCGAAACCGGGCTCAAGACTACTATTCAGATGGCGGCCTGCGCGCATGGTTGGCGGTATTGGGGGTTCGTCTTCCAGCGTATATAAGTCTGTGGACACTGATCGACCACCCTGCTTGTGCTTCTTTTTCAACGTGAGCAACTTCTGGCTTGAAGCTTGAAGCCTACCCTCGATCGCTCGTTCAGAGGCTCATAACTGTTCACAGAGGTGGCTATGTGAATTCTTGGGGAGTGAGCAGATCTTACGTAGTACAGCGGATCGTGGGTGCTGATCATTGTCCATTTTTTTTCGCAAGGTCTTTCAGGAATATTACGAGAACGACTTACTAAAGGGGACATCGCCTTCAACCGTGTACGTCCTACCCATCTATTTCCACCCTTTGGTTTCACGTTTCTCAATGGACATATTGTAGCGCTTGGATCGGCTCCTTGCAAGTATGTGTTCTTGCCAAATTGCCTGACATCTAAGTAGGAGCTCACCAGTCGACAAGGCGGCTTTACTCGTTTTTCCTGCGCTCATCTCTGGCCGCCTATTTGATCTTGGCTATTTTCGTAGAACTTTATTCTTTGCATCGATAAACCTCGTAGTATGCACACTCTTGGTCGCAGAGTGCCACGAGTTCTGGCAATTACTACTCTGCCAGGGCTTCGGCATTGGTGTCAGTGTCCAAAATACCTCTCCGACTTGTTTGTCAGCTGTCAGCTGTCCTTAGATCCCATGTGGTCTCGTATATGGGCCTGTGATGTGTGTCATCGCTCATTGGTTTAAAAGGAGGCGATCTACGGCTCTTGGGATCGCCGCTTTTGCTTCTTCAATCGGAGGCACGGTGTTTCCCGTAGTATTCCGCAACTTGATCGTCACAGTGGGGTACGCACAGGTTGTGGATGTTCAGTTCACTATCCAGCTAACATTCTCTACAGCTTCAAGTGGACGATGAGAATCATCACGTCAATCCTACTCCTTGCCATGGGAGTCACGAACTTGGTACGTAACTTGCGTCACACATAATGTACGTGTGAATAAGATGAGTCGCAGACTACACGGCGCCGGCTGCCCCCGACCAGCATTTCTGGAGGCTTGTTTAACATAAAGCAGTTCAGGTCCCCCGCATTCACAGTGTACACAGCAGCCGGCGTTTTCGCCTTCCTCGGCTTCACCACATGTAAGCTAGCAATATGCGTACTTTCCACCCCAGATTGATACACGATTGCGCGTGGTGCAGTGCTCATTTTCATTGATGCAAGCGGACCCTCACAGGGGGTCCCGAAAAGCTTCTCTCCCTACCTTGTCTCCATAGCAAATGCAGGAAGTGCTGTCGGCCGCCTAGTCAGCGGTATCCTCGCCAACTATTTCGGTACAACCATATTGCCCCCGCCAACTCACTCATCCTCATTGTGTCGTTCTAGGCCCAATGAATGTCATGATACCTGCATCACTCATTTCGGGCGTGCTGACGATCATATGGCCGTATACACGTGGGACAGCCGGGCTCGTCACGATTAGTGTGACCTATGGCGTGTCGTCCAGCGCGTTTGTAGCCCTCATCGGTGCGCCGATGATGGCGCTCGGCGACTACGCCGATGTCGGGCGCCGCACGGGCATGTACCTCACTGTCGCTTCACTCGGCGCACTTGCGGGCCCGCCAATATCTGGTGCAATCAACCACCACACGGGCGGGTACATCTGGGTCGGGTTCTTTGCTGGTGCGTAGTTGTGACGGTGTCGGTGAGGCTCGGGCTTAATGATGCACATTCCATTTTTCTCTTTTAGGTTCTTTGGTGATTGTCGGGGTCTTTCTACTGGCACTCTCTCGGTATTTCGTGCTGGGCGGGTGGAGAGGCAAAGCGTAGCGGAATCTGTTGTAGCACTGCACTCTTCCCGTCCATCTATTGCATTCAAATGTAAAATTTAGTGGAGTACTGTAAGCTTGTGGAAAATTATGAAATATTAGTATAAATTCATGAGATGAATTTGCCATCCAAGCGGTAAAATTTCAGTTGACCATTTTCAAGACACTCCCTGTTCCGGACATAGGGTAGGAGTAACAAGTAGGGTAAACTGGGTGAGGGCTGCGCAAGGGGCTGCGTCATACATCAATGCATAATGCATAAAGTGCGTGTGGTAGTCCGTCATTCCCAGTGGAACTTCATGTTGCCGTCACTCCCAGCGCTATCTCCTTGCGTTCAGAGCACGTAGTAAGCTTTTCTACCCAACTTGGTTAGCTAGTAGCTGCAGCAATCGCTCGAAATCTGGCGTCCCAAGACCTGTCGCCTACGCATCTCAGAGTCAGCCAACGTCGAAAGCGATGAAGAAAACTCTGGTGGAACTCACTGGATCCCATCCAACAATGGCGGAGAATCCCTCCGTGCCGCAGCCCGGGTTTGACCCACGCGTGATGTCGTTGAGGCCTGCAAGGCCGCCGCCATACAGCCATGGGTTGAGGAAACCAAGCGGGGGCCTGCCGTTCGAAATACGGTAGTCATTAAGTAGCGAGATTATGGCTGCGACGATCTATACATTGTCGAACAGCTGAGTGCACGAATATGGACGACCCAGACCTAGAGAATAGATACCGACCGGAGCCGAACCGCTTGTGCCAGAATCCGATATCTCGAAACCATTTTCAAAGACCCGGAATCCTGTTGCCTGCGCTGCAACATCAGGGATTCCGCGGCCCGAAACGCTGTACAAATCGTGAAGTAAGAATAGGGCGGATCAGGCCACAAAAGCGAGTGGACGCACTTGTAGAGACCTTGATACTGGGTGCCAAGCTCCTGGAAGAAAGTGGATGCAACCTGTTGCTGGTAGATCGGACGTTCAAAGTAGTCAGAGAAGCCACCGCTTGAGAAGGGCGCCGCCCACTCTGGCAGGTAGCGAGTCGTTCCGCCGACGGCAGTGACCCAGGGACCTGCAAAACCATGGAGGTGAAGTGAGCGAGCTATACTTGCGCTTATGTACTGTTCGCAAACGGAAAACAAGCGCTACACGTACAGGTTGCAGGGAATGTGGGGGTGAACCGGACCGTGCCGTCTCCAGTGACACAGTCCCCTTCACCCACGCCGTCATTACCAGTCGAGAAGAGGAGGCTGACGCCACGCGCGCCGAGTTGTGCGTACAGGTAGCACAAGTATTCTGCACGGCCTCTCGATACATGTATCTCTAAGTTGGAGTACGAAGTGCTGATCGTCCGTGGGAGGCTCAGCAGGCCGAGGACGCTGTAAATCCAAGATAGGTACCAGTCGCCCGTGCCCAACGGCCCAGCGCCGGTGCTATAGAAGACGAGCGGCGTCGGATACGCCATTCCCTGAGCATACTGGGTGTCGAGGTTTGCTTCGCCGTTGGGGTGGCTCGGGTCGTACCCCCCATAGTTGAGCTGCACGACGGTATAGGTCGCGTCGGTCCCGTCAGAGCGATATTTCTTCATGAAGGCTGTGAGGTCCGTTGGGCTTGGGTAATCCCATAGATATCCCACAATCGCGAGCATATTCCGATACGATGCAGCGGGGGTATAACCGCACGTGTTGTATAGCTCGCGCAGGAATGACGGTGAGGTGACACCGTCATCACGGCTCGAATGTACTGTCACTGGCTCCCCTGATACCGCCTCTGCCTCTGCCACGTGAGAGCGCTTCTGCCCTGGCATGGGCAGGGGGTCAAAATTTGTCGTCGGCGCCACTGTCCACACGTGGTTGTGTAGAACCGCAGGAAGCGCATAGCTGATCGTGCGGACAATGGTCACATTTGCCTTGATGTGTCTATAAAGCTGGTATGATGCGCCAAGAAGTTTGTTCGCTTGGATTATTGACACGTTTGTGAGCGTCAGAGTGTTGCCATTTGTTATGGAGAGGGACGAGTCGGAAATGGGTAGTCTGTGGTGAATAAACCAAGAGCGGACGAGCTCGAGGGCATGTGGGTGAGGAACAGCAAGCTCAGCGACCTGCTCCTTAGTAAGGTGAGCACCGTATCTACATCCGAGCAGCGGCACCGGTGAGTACATGGGGGGTAAAAGGTGGTGAGGAGGGCGTGCCTTGGATTATTAGGGTCGCTGACTTCATACAGCGCGTCGATCAAGGCGCTCTCCCGGTGGGGCCTGAGTGCAATGTGGAGGTTGATGGTGGTGTCGTCGGTCGGGTGGCCCAGATTCATCCAATTTTCTGGGACATTGTTCCAAGAGTGCACCGTGTGCATGTCGCCCCAGTTTGGTGAGATGGGCTTCGCATAGCAGACAAGAAGAACGGTAGCAAGGAACGAGAGCACCGAGACCGGCATGATTACAACGGGATGTGCTTGTTACTGTAAGGGCGTCACCACAACTGTTACTGGCAGAAGAAATGTAGCAGCGACTCGGAGCATGATTCCACCATGACGGCGCGGCCTCGACTAAGACTCGGACAACCCTGAAAATGTTACTTAGAGCCCGTCCGGCGCACGGTTTGTCGGACGCGGTCTCACTCAAAATATTCGAATTATTTTTTATTTTCTGAGCCCGACAATTTGACCGTCCGGTAAACTTTATCGCAATATTTTGCTATGTTATCGCGTCAGATCGCCCAGCCAAAAATAAAAATGACTCTAGACTCATTTTTATTTAGTATCGCTATCGATTTCGCAGCTCAGACGTGATTGTGACTCCTCATTTTCGAGGGCTATTATGTGATCAAATTGATCAAATTCTGTTATCGGCTTGGAAGTCGTGTGTAGTACGCAAGTTGGAACACATTGTGCATGAATAAGTTAAGCTAGGAGAGCTGATCCTACATAACTGTACATACATAACATGCTCCCATTTTCTTTCTACTGCTGCTTCTGTCCCTTCGTGCTGTAATGATAAATAGTAATATGATGGAAGAAAAATGAAGGGAAGGGGAGAACGATAGGTAGGATGTTTGCGGCACCAGTAGGCTCTTTACAACTTCAAGTCACTCTCCAAGTCCGTGTGCACGTCACCGAGCTTCAGTAACTTGGTGACGACTTCTTGCAGGCTCATAATGTGCCACTTGGCGAGCATGCACTTCGATGGGTGTCCAACGGCAGTCGTGAAGACGTCCTCGGGTGTGACCCGCAGCTCGACATGTGGATGCTCGCGGGTCCTTTCCTCTGTGACCAGCGAGACCGATAGCGGTGCATTCATGGTGTACAGCACGCGGATAAACCTGCAGACAATCCGAGTCCACTGATATGTCCCAAGTGCTGCTCAAGGAACGCACCATTGCAGCCTGAGATGATGTATATGAGATTCCGCGGGTCCGCAGTGAGTCCCGTGTGTGCTGTGAGGGTGTCCTCTGTCGGGAACATGTGTGCATGTTGGCGCGGGGAGGTGGTGCTTGCATGTCGGCACAGGCAGGCTGTGCATGGCGGTTTGACGTGGGTCAATGCAGAGGGGGTCATGCATGGCAAGTTGGCGCATGGGGGTCATGTACAGCGGGCCAGCGCAGGTGGCTCGCATACGGCAGGTCGGTGCACAAGGTTGCACACGGTGGACCAGCACACGAAGGTCACGCATGGTGGGTCAGCACAAGAGGGTGGTGTATGCACTGGTTGTGTGCACCATGCCTGTGATTGTACACATCGTGTCAGCTGTGGGTGGGCCATACAAGTGGGCAATACTTGCAGGTCATACATGGCAGCAATGGCTCACCATTTCGTAAGTCAGAAAGCGGGTTTCCGAAGTGAGGGTCCTTCGAATAAACAATGCACAAGGGTATCACTTTGTTGTGACATCTTGGACTGTTTAGTGAGGGTAGGAGCATTGTTTGATATCAAAGCAACCACCGAGGATGACACTGATGCAGGATGAGCATGGGTGTAAGCAGGGATGCCGCAGAAATTTACACATGTAGGGAATGGAGCGCAGAGAAGAGTGGAGGGGGTGCAGAGGGGATGACGGGATAAGGTCCTCTCCACACTCGTATTTGCGATGCAGGGTGGCTGGGGTGGTTACTGGCATTGGTGGGTGAGTAGGTCGTGGTACAGTTATGGGTAGGGCATATATGTCCATAAGTTAGATTAGATGACAAGGTCGCGGAATGGGACACTGAAGTACAGTGCTTGGAGCATGGAGTTGTCATAACACGAATTGTTACACAGGTCACGCTTAGTCAGTCACAGGACAAAAAAATCTATTCAGTATCTAATGCAGCAAAATCAGAAATCAGGCATTTGGGGACCTGGTGATATTTTTTTAATTCCAGGTCCAGCAAAAATCTGCAGGTTGTACAATAGAGATTGTGTGCAGTAATTATTTTTGATAAACCATGTGCCAGATGGGCTCTTACTAGGGATGCCGCAGTCCAGTCCGGTCCGGTTTGGAGGCCATTTTCCCTGAACCCTGAACCAGACCCAGGTCCAGTTCAGGCACTAAGTCTGAACTGCAAACCCCATTGGGGTCCAGTTCAGTGTGGTCTGGTTCAGGTCTTTTTCCACCCTGAACCCTGGACCAGACCCCGAACTGCAAATTAAGGTCCTTAAAAGGCAATTCTGATTACATAATCAAGTTGAACTGACATAGTCACCCTGCTGTGCACCGCAAAAAGCATCAATGATGCTTTTGTGGTAGAATGGAACAAATAAATATATTTTTGTGTCTCTTCTATAGTCATTACAGAGTATCTAAAAGGTATTAAGTACTAATGTAAAAAGCTCCCAATCTTGGGTTGGGCAGGATGGGGTCGCGATCACAATACACTTGTCTGGCAGTTGTTGCAGTGAGTTGGTGACTTGCAGCGGGTAGCACATTGAGTGATGTGTGGGGGTTAAGGTGGAAGCCTGGGGCCTTCAATTGGAGCTAGCGAGGGAAGAGGAGTGAGAGGAAGGCTGGTGGATGAAGCTGGTGATGCATACAATAGTAGCCCCTATGATAGAAGACGTGACTACTCTTTCATTACGCTTTGGGATGCTCAAAATACCAATCATATAGTATGGGCTGACAAGTAAAGTTGTAGCTGATATGGTGTATTGGGTGGGATTACAGTTGTGCCTATTTTTGGATGGATGACATTGTGGGTTTGATTCCCACATTAGCATTTTTTATTCCTTGGAAATTATCACTCTTGTTAGCTCTCAACCACCAGTAGCTCTCAGCCAGCCACACGACCACCTTGCCCCTGTTATGGTCTGGCACATAACTGCTAACTCACTGTAACGACTGCTTCCCATCTAGGTGTGAAACGACGGATTTACATAGAATACTATAATTACTAAGCTTTACTTAGAGTACATAGTCCTTGCCTCACACTCACAATAGAGAGGCTTCAGATGTTTCCTTCCGTTTCACCTTAATGATTTCCATCTGCATCCATCTGGGCCTGCTGCCTGTGAACCCCACTCTGAATATATTTCCCATTTCCTTTCTCTATCAACTTCACAGAACTCATACTTGGTGTCATGTAGCGCCACATCACCACCTATAGACACCAACTCTGGAGCGTGCAGTGGGTACCGTGATCATTCATCAAAGTTTTACACCTGTATCCTTGGAATTATTGGTTGTCTGAGGCAGGCTTACACATCACAAGAACAAGATCAACATGTGGCGGCACTGGCACACCCATAGCGTGTTTGATCTGATCAATGTGAATGAGAGGGCACCTGGATGCCATCAGAACAAACATACTAATGTTACAAGCTCCCCTATATCATCTCTCTTGTCCAGAGTGAGCTTTTGGAGCACTTTGTCATCTACACCAATTGCTACTTCATTCACCAATGGTCCACCTGCTTTTATTTTACCCCACATTGACATACTGATTGTCTCCCACCTTGTTACGATCTACCCTCGCTCAACCTGCCAGCGTCCACAAGCAGTGCAAGTGTCTCCACAAACACTGTGAGAACTGCTATGATTACCCAGAAGCGCATACCTGGGAGTCATGTGATCAAGAAGACATTGAAGAAGAAGCAGCCATACGTGCCCTCGTAGCGGCAGAAGACGACAGTTACATCACAGAAGAAGAGGCATACAACGTCTGCCAGCTTGTGAGTAGAATGATTACTCGCAGTCCACCCTCAGATGCTGACAGGAAGATTGTTACAGGATGGATGAGGGTCACGTGACGAAGGTCCCGGATCACGTGTTGCTATGCGGTAGCTGATCTAACCCATAAGTCAGGGGACTCCAAAGTAGCCAGTGGAACTTGGCAGAAGACAGTTGTGTTCAGACGATGACCAACTACGAACAGAGATTACGAATGTGTGGTGTAAGACCAGCGACTTGATGTTGGGATGAACTCCAGCGGGTCATAGGCTTGATGTTGGGCGGATTCCAGCAGGCCAAGGTTTGATCCCCTTTCGGGTATGTGTTCAAGATGGATTAGTCTTGGAAGTGCCTGTGTTAGCGCCGAGCCATTGCTTACTGATGCATTATTATGGCTTACTGACATGGATGACACTCCCCTTACTCATGATTTGTGATGCTTAGACATTCACTTACTCGCTCGCTTACTGATTGCTTATTGATGTGTGAGTCATCATTATTGTTTCTTACTCATACTATATGTGTCGCCTTCAATGGCTTGATGGACAATTACTATATATACTGTACAAGCTTTGCTATGAGTCGTTAGCTTAGTTGTCTTGATATCCACCTGTATTCCTCTCAGGAAAGTCAGACAGTCTTATAGCAGAGTCACTGGTCAGTGTGACTATCTCTCATCTTGTTGCCAACTTGTGTTAGGCTTTGCATCAAGTTTGGCGTTATAAGGGGACCTTATTGGTTATTTGCCCTTCTACAAGTTATCTGAGTTCAGAAGTCGTGTGCTTTGCTCAGTGTTGAAGCAAGGAAGCCCAATCGGATCCAAGTCGGATCAACGTCAAGTGGAGACGTTACACACCTCTCCAGGCCCCATCCTTCCGCTGATGAATTGCTCAGCGTTGACAAACACTAGCTCAAGCTCAGGATCTCGCCTTCCCTCTTCATTTATCCATCCGTACCTGGGACTGGGGCATAAGAGGCAAGTTGCCTCCCCTGCTTCCCACCCCACAGCCCTAACCTCACCTCACTGAAACAACCTTGCCACTTCACCCTCCATCACTTTGCACAATCCCAACCATGACAAACTTGCACGATGATGCAAGACTGGAACCTGAAACCCCCCAACCCCAACCCTAACAAAGGTGATATGACTCACATGGTGGCTGCGACAATGACTATGACCATGACTCAGATGTTGTTGACCATGACCATGACTCAGACGTTGTTGACCATGACAACTGCGACCTCAAGCCGTGACTATGACAACTTGGATGACAACCGCCGCCACGACAATGTGATGACCCAGACGACGATGGTTGTGGACCACCACAATGGTATGCCCATGCTGACAACAATAGCGACAATGATGACTTTGGTGAAGGCAAGGGCGAAGTGCCGACGGGCAGTGGTGACAGCAGGAGCACGTAGCATACTTTCATCATGTATATTAGATTGTAGAATACAATGGTGACACAAGATATTGAATGCTCAAAAGATGCTCTTTGAGTAGTAGGTTCGGGGTGTGGTTTGGTTCAGACCGGGTTCACTACACCTTCAGCACAAGGCAGACTGTGAACCAGACCACTGTCCAAAATCAAGAATCTCCTGAACCGTGAACCAGACTGGACCAGACCCGGGGTGCGGTCCAGTCTGGTTCAGGTTTGGACCCCATTTTGGACTGGACCCTGGCATCCCTAGTGCTGCCTGTGCATTACATCCTTGCACTTCATGCGCATTGACCTGAGGAATGACTGGATGTTGCCTCTGTGCAGACAGTGCATTTCCAAGAATGAGGTGAGCATGTCAGCTTTGGCATACTGGCTCTTCATGCTGAACTCAGCTTTCGCTTTGTCCCAGCATTCTTTAGCTGTAGTGAGACCCTTCAGAAGGACAGTGGTGGAGTCAGGTAGGCATTGGGAGGGGAGGTAATGGGACATGACTTCATCATGGTCCCAGTTGGAAATGGTTTCAGCTTCTTTATCAGTTGGCTTACTAGCATCTGCAGGTGTAGGATGACCAGGAGTGCCAGTGAAGTGCTTCCACTTCTGGTTGGCATCCATTGCTTCCTGGAATTGCATGGCAAAGATAGCCCAGTTGGAGCCAGTGGGATCAAGATGGAGAACATACAGAAATCAAATCTAACTTCAACAGTTCCATTGATACCTTAGTGGAACATGCAGTTCCACTCCAACCTTGATTCTGACCATGAAATGTACACTGCTAAACCTCATGACAGGGCCATGACCCATATTCATTTGGCCACATGTCAGGGCCTTTCAAGTTTGGGTACTGTTGCCATGTCAATCAAATGTTGAATATCAGCCCTGTGACAATATTTGAGCAAACCCCATCTGAGCAACCAAGATTGTGACAGTCAATCAGGATATTTGTGACCCTGCTCTGGGGTTGTGCTCAGGGTCTGGGCAAGGCTGAGTGGTGAGGGTCCAATGAGCTCAGTGGTCATGGGTGTCTAATTTGTAATCTCAGATTGGTGGGTGGGCACTCTTAACTTGAGATGACTTGTGCTGAGTGTCATGCCAGCATCAACTCTTCACAATTGGCAACAAGAACTCACCCATTTTGTACCAAAACTGAAGGCACTGCCTTGCTTGGTAATGTCAAGGATCATGCAACTCTAAGAAAGTTTTGAAGCAGGAAGGAGATCAGTTATAATCAGAATACCCTATTTCATGTTGTTATCATACAGTAAAGCTGAATGGTGGTGGTAGGACTGAGCAGCAACAGAATCAAGGTTGGAGAAGTGGCATGGTTAACAGTGCATACACATGTAAGTACAGGACTGTTACACAGGGTATGAGAGAGAATGATCTAATGACTTATACAATCTGTCCTGGAGCCTTGCAATCACAGATCAGGAAAGGGTATATGACCTTGACTACCTTACAAAAGTCTTTGCACAACTCTTCACACCATTTGGTCAGGTCCTCCTTGCTGGTAAACTCACTTGCTTGGTGAGCAGCCTCTTTAAAATCATTTGGAAAAATTTGCTTCTCAATAAATGCACTGGCCAATGGGATTTGCACATCCCAAAGGGGCCAGTCTCCAAGGGGGAAACTTGGAAATGCAGTGATGAAGGCTATCCAAAAGACTTCAGCACCCCATTTCCAATGCAGTAAGTGCTGGTCTTGTATGTAAAATGTGAGCCAGTTCTGAATCTGGGATGCAAGGGTCACCCAGTGTCACGTACCGTGCCATGCAGTCATGTGACATTCGGCGCACGTGCAAGGGTGTGCACTGCCTGCGAAGGCAAGCAAAGAATATCGTGCCGTGAGACATCACATGATAAGAATATGTTCAGGTTGCACATGACTGTGGGAAGTTCCAGTCATGTGACCAGGTCGGGCTTATGCCCATACTGGCTTATCAGAGGCCGAGGTCGTTCCAGGCCCTTATCTTGGGGTTCTGATGGATATTTCTGATGGACGTTCTATTATTAGTGTTATCTCCTTTGTGTGAGTCATCCTGACTCTTATCACTAATGGCCCTGATGGCTGTTCACCTCATGTTGTGGAGCCTGTGGAGTATCATTGATGGACTGATCTTATTGGAGGATAAGCCGTATGCTTATCTCTCTTATCATACTTTAGCTTGGGACTCAGGTTGAAACCCAGTCCTTTGAGCAGTATATAGAGTCGTGCTAAGGATGGTAGAATCCTTAGCTTTGTATTCTCATATCCACCTCACGACTAGCATGGTGTTTCCCTGTTAATGCATTGCTGTTCACTCTTTTGTTCCTCTTGTCTTGTTGTCCCTTTGTGGACTCTATCTATGGCTGTTCCCATTGTTTGGGCCAGTCCTCTTCATCACTTGGCTATTCCAGGCGTCATTTGGAGTAGCGTCGGCTCTTGTCATCGACACGTGTTCCAGTGCTGTGGTCCAAGGTGGTACTGAAGGTAACGTTGGGCAGAAATGTTACACCCAGGCCTTTGTGGATGCTTTATTGAAAGCTGGTGCAAGAGGAAGGAATGAGATGGGTATGAGATGCATCTGTGATGTGTGATAAGTGTTAAGGCAAAGAGACAGCAAATTCATGGTGCTTACTGTGTTGGGTTGTTCCTCCTCTCTCCTTTGACAAGCTGGTTCTGTGACACTCTGGATAATAGGGCAAGTGGGATCAACACTCCAGATGATAGGGCAAAGAGAGGTGAACTCAGGGTGAAGGTGAATGGTCAGTTCTAATGGCTGGCAAGCATCTCACTTAGCCTGCCTTTTGTGTGCAAATTTTGCTTGCCACTTTCAAGTTGTGGAGATCATGAGGGAGATTTCCTTCAAAAGAATGAGTAAATGTGATTCAATTTTGTGGGGACTGGAACAAGGTGAAATAGGATGTGTTGGTTGTGATGTCCATGGGAGGCCAATGAGACATGTGCAACACTCAATTTTCAAAATCAACAAGGCAAAAAAATCATGTGATGCATCAGTCAATGGCCTATGAACTCAAGTTGTCCACTTTTGCTATCAATTGCAACACTGTTGACACAGAACATGGGTCCTTTGCATGGTGTGACACATGGGAAGGAAGACTGACTAGGGATGCCAGGGTCTGGTCTGAAATGGGGTCTGAACCTGAACTGGACTGGACTGCACCCCAGGTCTGGTCCAGTCTGGTTCGCAGTTCAGGAGATTCTCGATTTTGGACAGCTGTCTGATTCAAAGTCTGCCTTGTGCTGAAGGTGTAGTGAACCCGGTCTGAACCAAACCACACCCCGAACCTACTACTCAAAGAGCATCTTTTGAGCATTCAATATCTTGTGTTACTGTTGTATTCTACAATCTAATATACATGATGAAAGTATGCTACATGCTCCTGCTGTCACTGCTGCCTGTTGGCACTTCGCCCTTGCCTTTGCCAAAGTCATCATCATCGCTATTGTTGTCAGCATGGGCATACCATTGTGGTGGTCCACAACCATCATCGTCTGGGTCGTCACATTGTCGTGGCAGCGGTTGTCATCTGAGTTGTCGTAGTCACAGCTTGAGGTCACAGTTGTCATGGTCAACAACATCTGAGTCATGGTCGTTGTCGCAGCCGCTGTGTGAGTCATATCACCTTTGTTAGGGTTGGGGTTGGGGGGTTTCAGGTTCCAGTCTTGCATCATCGTGCAAGTTTGTCATGGTCAGGATTGTGCGACGTGACAGAGGGTGAAGAGGCAAGGTTGTTTCGGTGAGGTGAGGTTAGGGCTGTGGGGTGGGAAGCAGGGGAGGCAACTTGCCTCTTATGCCCCAGTCCCGGGTATGGATGGATAAACAGAGAGGGAAGGCAAGATCCTGAGCTTGAGCTAGTGTTTGTCAACACTGAGCAATTCATCAGCAGAAGGATCAGGCCTGGAGAGGTGGGAGACGATCAGCATGTCAATGTGGGGTAAAATAAAAGCAGGTGGACCATTAGTGAATGAAGTAGCGATTGGTGTAGATGACAAAGTGCTCCAAAAGCTCACTCTGGACAAGAGAGATGATATAGGGGAGCTTGTAACATTAGTATGTCCATTCTGATGGCATCCAGGTGCCCTCTCATTCACATTGATCAGATCAAACATGCTATGGGTGTGCCAGTGCTGCCACATGTTGATCTTGTTCTTGTGATATGTAAGCCTGCCTCAGACAACCAATAATTCCAAGGATACAGGTGTAAAACTTTGATGAATGATCACGGTACCTGCTGCGCGCTCCAGAGTTGGTGTCTATAGGTGGTGAGTTAGCAGTTGTGTGCCAGACCATGACAGGGGCAAGGTGGTCGTGTGGCTGGCTGAGAGCTACTGGTGGCTGAGAGCTAACAAGAGTGATAATTTCCAAGGAATAAAAAATGCTAATGCGGGAATCGAACCCACAATGTCATCCATCCAACAATAGGCACAACTGTAATCCCACCCAATACACCATATCAGCTACAACTTTACTTGTCAGCCCATACTATATGATTGGTATTTTGAGCATCCTGAAGCATAATGAAAGAGTAGTCATGTCTTCTATCATAGGGGCTACTATTGTATGCATTCCCATCACCAGCTTCATCCACCAGCCTTCCTCTCACTCCTCTTTAGTGCGGCTGCAACTTGACTTGAGCTGTCGAAAGGGCAAGAGAGTGGGAAGGTCTCTGGATTGCACCTTCATCATTCAGATTAGACATACCTTTGAGCGAACTCATGTGATTAGAAGCACAATCACTTGAAGTGGAAGTACCCCCATCTCCTGCTACAACACCATCAATAGCAAGTGAGCACAACAAACCTGAATCCATCGAAATACAAGAACCACAACCCATCATCGATCAATTAGCAAGAATTACTGAAAATCTCCATATCAGCCCACAAATGGCAACACAGACAACATATATCCACCCTGTCTCAGGAAGGATGCTCACATTGGACAAACTAGCAGACTTACATGTTGCAGGGTTGGATAGACTGGAGCCTCCAGATCAAGATCCTTTCCCAGGAAGAGGGTTTCCTATGCACATCCCTCTGGGATTGTAAGGTTTCCACTGAACGTTGATCCAACTTGGATCCGATGGGTCTTCCTTGTTTCAACACTAGGCAAGCGTAGCGCTTTCTCAAACCTAGTAACCTTCTACTGAGCAAAGCACACAGCTTCTGAACCCAGGAAACTCCTAATGCTGAGCAAAGTACATGGCTTCTGAACTCAGAGAACGACTTGTAAAAGGGAGATGACTTAATAAGATTCCCTAATACCGCCTAGCTTGATGTATGTTTCAAGGTGGCAATGCCTAACACTTAAGTTGGCAACAAGAATAGTCACACTGAACAATGACTCTGCTTCAAGACTGTCTTATAACCCTGAGAAGAATACAGGTGGATATCAAGACAACTAAGCTAGCGAACCATAGCGCAACTTGTATAGTATTTATAGTAATTGTCCGTCAAGCCACAAAGGTGACACACATAGTATGAGTAAGAGAATAAGCATAATGACTCACAGGTCAATAAGCAATTGGTAAGCATAGGGGGAATGTCAACCATATCAATAAGCCATGAATAAGGCATCAATAAGCCATAAGTAAGTGTCCTCACCAATGAGTGACTGAGCACCTCCAACCAGTGAGTAAGCAACCATGGGGCATCAATAAGCCCACCTCATCGCATAAGTAAGCGATCCATCAGAAAATGTCATCCACAACAGTAATCAGCCATGCGTCAGTAAGCAATGGCTCGGCGCTAACACAGGCGCTCCTTGGACTAATCAATCTTGAACTCATACCCGAAAGGGAATCTTCACCTCAGCCCGCTGGAAACCGTCCAACATCAAGCCCTTGGGTCTTTCCGTCCTTTCGCGATCCTCTTGTTCGTAGTTGGTCGTCTTCAGGACACAACTGTCTTCCGCCAAGTTCCACTGGCTACCTTTGGTGTCCCCTGACTTATGGGTTAGGTCAGATACATACTGTGACCCGGGACCGTTCTTCCGCCCTACAAGTCCCATGACTTATCGATTAAGTCAGCTCCATGACCTGGGACTATCATCACATGACCGTGTCACGTGACCTTCATTCGTCCTGCAATAACCTTCCTGCCAGCATCTGGGGATGCACCATGAGCAACCATATTACTCACTAGCTGGCAGACTCTATACGCCTCTTCTTCTGAGAGGTAGCTTTCGTCTTCTGCCTGTACGAGTGTGCATACGGCTGCTTCTTCCTCGATATCTTCTTGCACATGTGATTCCCAGGTATGTGCTTCTGGATAATCATGGCAATTCTTCCAATGTTCGTGCAGACACTTGTGCTGCTTGCTGGCAGGTTGAGCAGATCATAACAGGGATGGTGACCTCAAGGAGGAGGACCACAAGGAGGGAGATTGCCTGGTGGGGACATCCTGGAGGCCCCAGCGATAAACTATGGGGTAATGCACCAACTATATTCACAGGAGATCAATCAAAAGTGGAAGAATTCTTACTTCAATGGGACCTGTATGAGGGAATCAACATCAATAACCCCATGATGGCAAACCCATTCCAGAAAGCTATGTTATTTCTCATCTACATACAAGGACCCAATGTCACTGAATGGGTAGGATCCATAAGTGCAAGTCAACCATATTGATTCATCTAACCAATGGTTATGGGATAGTGTCATGGTCTCATTCAAATGACAGTATTGAGATATGCTATGAGAAGAGAGAGCATGAGCAGAACTCCGAAGAGGAGTCAAGATGGAGAAACAGGATATCGATGCATACATTGCCAAATTCGAAAATCTAGTTTGTCTCACTGGCTATTGAGTAGATGAACCATTGATGGTTGAACTATTCACTGGAGGATTACCTCGCAAGCTATACAAAAGTACATACATGCTGGACAAACACAAGACATATGAAGAATGGCGTAATAACAGCATCAAATGCCACAGAGAGTGGATCTGTATTCAAAATAAGTTCAATCAATTCAAAGTCCAATCCACCACATCTCGATGGCCAAGAGCTTTTCAAACACCCCAACACTGTGATGCAATGGACACATCTGCAGACTGCACCAGAGCAAGGAGATGTTTAGCAAATGCATCGGAAGTCCTGGACCAAGATCGAAGGGGTCAACAACCCACACAACAACTTATGGGAAGAGGAACTCCTCCATTCCCACTAGAAGAGGGATTTTTGAGAAGGCATCAACCCCCAGACTTAAGGGAAGTCATGTGTTATAATTGTCAGAAGAAGGGACATCTCAGTAGAAATTGCACACAGCCCTGACAACCTTGAAGTGTCACACAAGGCCTTGAAGTTGTGGACAATTGAAGTGACACAGGGGATAATCTCCACATTGCCCACATGGTGACAGACAATCAATCAGCAAACCAGCAGAAGGACGACTGGTTACACATGGCAGCAAATGAAACTGAGGAGTTTAAGGACCTTGCTATGCAGGAACTCATGGGGAGGAAGGATTTTGAGGAAGCCTAAACCCGGCGGCCTGGGTGAGGGCATTATGTTGTAACACTGTATACATAACCCACTTCCATTCTATGCAAATTCCAGTATCATGTTGAACAATTTACAACAAGGCCAATATCAAAGCACTTGTAGACTCTGGAGCCACCGACAACTTTATCAATGAACAATTTGTACAAAAAATGGGGTTAGGACTGGCACCACTGCCACAACCCCACAAAATATTTAATATTGATGACACCACAAACAAAGGAGGGATGATCATTCATTATGTGGACTTACAAGTACTGATGAAAGGAAGTCCCAGAGATATGAGGTTCCTTGTCACCGACATTGGAAAGGAAGACGTGCTACTTGGATACCTATGGCTTAGCACATTTGAACCCAAGTTTAGCTGGAAACATGGAATGATCAACAAAAACATCCTTCCAGTAATCATCAAATCCATTCCACCATACATCAATAAAAATGTCGTCGCCCATCTCCTATCTGATGTTGAAAAAGACAATATCATTGCTGCACTACAATCACAATGCTCCATTCAAGGGGCAGCCACTGACATGGCTATTGCTGTGGGACCCAGTAAAACCACAGAAGTCCCCCATGAATATGAAGACTTCAAAAAGGTGTTCAGCAAAGAAGAATCTCACCAGTTTCCACCATCAAGAGAGTGGGATCATGCAATAGAATTCAAAAAGGAGCCACCTGACCATATTAACTGTTCCATTTATGACTTATCACTATGAGAAGATCAGGAAGTGAAGGAGTTTATCACAGAGCATCTCAAAAAGGGATATATTAGACCTTCTCAGTCACAGTATGCATCATCACTTTTCTTTGTCAAAAAGAAGGATGGAAAACTACGCCCAGTACAGGATTATCGGTGCATCAATCAAGTCACCATTTGCAACAATTACCTGCTCCCACTCATTCAAACACTCATCAAAGACCTAAGTGGTGCACACATCTATACCAAACTCGATGTTCGATGGGGATACAATAACATTTGAATCAAGGGAGGGGACAAACACAAAGCTGCATTCAAAATTTCCTATGGGCTTTTTGAACCAACAGTCATGTTTTTCATGTTAACTAACTCCCCTGCAACATTCCAGACAATGATGAATGCCATATACAAAGACACCATTGCAAAACATGAGTTGAAGGGAACTGTCATATGAGTATACATGGACGATATTGGCATCGCAACAAAGACAAACTTGAATGACCATATCAATGCTGTCAAAGATGTCCTTCATGTCGCACAAAAGTATGATCTATACTTTAAACCCGAGAAATGCACTTTCCATGCTGTGTCCCTTGATTACCTGGGGGTAATCCTTGAAAAGGGGGTAACATGCATGGACCCTGTCAAAATTGCAGACATCAAAGATTGGCTGATGCCAACAAAAGTCAGGGACGTATGATCTTTTCTAGGTTTCTGCAATTTTTACCAGCTTTTTATCAAGGGTTTTGCATCAATTGCCAAACCCCTCAATGAACTCACAAAGAAAACAATTGAATGGATATGGGGACCACAACAACAACAAGCTTTTGACACACTGAAGTGACAGGTAACAAGTGAACCCATACTGGCACACCCAGTATTACAAGATCAATTTGAACTAGAAGTAGATGCATCAGGATTCGCAGTGGGAGCTGTGCTACTCCAAAAGAAATCTGATGGCAAAAGACACCCTATAGGATATTATTCTGCAACGCTGAACGTGGCAGAACACAATTATGATATTTATGATCTAGAATTATTGGCCATAGTCAAGGCACTAAGGCATTGGAGACCCCTACTGGCTGGATCGCCTCACAAAATCAAAGTATTCTCTGACCACATGAACCTACACTACTGGAGAGAATCACACAAAACCAGTCAACATGTTGCAAGGGAAGTACTCGAACTCTCCAAATATGATTTGGAAATTCATCACATCAAAGGAATGTCCAATGGATGTGCAGACACTTTATTAAGATGACCAGATTATGATTGAGGCAAAGGAGACAATGAAAACATCACTGTACTCCCTGATCACATGTTCATTCAGACTACAACAACACAACATACTGGAATGCCCAACCATCTGTGCAGGATTCTAACAGTACAGGAAATGACTCCATCAAATCCCAGTGACATGCAAGATGAATCAATTCTATGACCATGGATAGATCCCCACAACCTAAAGAAAGTTAACAGAATCTGGTACAAGGACAATGAGTTGTAACCAAGGGAAGTAAGGAGCGAAGAATGATTACAGAGGCTCATCACAAACCCCCAGTGTATGGACATCCAGGGATCAGCAAAATGATTAAACTAGTGGAACGAAATTATTGGTGGCCCACATTACGACCAGATGTCATAGCATATGTGCAGGGATGTGCAGAATGCCAACAACATAAGGTCAATAACCAACCAATCAAGGCATCATTACAACCTATCTATCCAAAACTGGAAGCTATGCCACTCGAGACTATTGCCCTCAATTTTATCACTAAATTACCTGTGTCTGAAGGGTATGATACCATTCTCACAGTTACAGACCATGACTGTACAAAGGCATCTATCTTCATTCCATGTAATGAGAAGATCAATGCCAAGGAAACAGTGGACCTTTATCTCAAGCACGTCTTCACACAACATGGTCTTCCCACTAAAATCATTAGTGACCAAGATCACTGATTTGCATCCAAGTTCACACGAGAACTCTGCAAGCAACTTGGAATCGTGCAAAATATATCAACCACTTACCATCCTCAGACCAATGGTCAATCAGAACGAACAAATCAATGGCTAGAACAATATCTACATTTTTGGGTAAATGAGCGACAAGATAACAGGTCTCTTTATCTTCCTCTGGCAGAACTCACACATAACAATTGGCCCAATGAAGCCACAGGACAGTCCCCATTTTTCCTTCTAATGGGCCATCATCCACGTGCTGATTGGAAATCCACTCCAAGTCCGATACCACAGGTAGCCCTGCGTCTTGATCAATTCAAACAGGCACAGGAACATGCTCAAAAACAAATCATCAAGGCACAAAAGTCATGGGTGAAACACAAGGATATGCCCAAGTTCAAGACAGGTGACCTTGTGTGGCTAAAGGGACATCACCTGAGGACTTATCAGCCTAGCACCAAACTTGTGCCCAAATAACATGGGCCTTTTAAAGTCATCCAGGTGATGTCATCAGTTAATTATAGACTGGAACTTCCCACGCAGTGGAGTGTTCATGATGTCTTTCATATCGATCTTCTCACCCCCTATCATGAGACTTCCTTTCATGGACCAAATTTCCCAAGACCTCCCCCTGAATTAATCAACAGAGAAGAAGAATATGAAATCAAGAAAGTGCTAGATCAACAGCATTTCAGCAGAGGACAATGCAAACAATACCTTGTCAAGTGGAAGGGTACCCAGACTCGGAGAATCAGTGGGTCAACGCCACTGATGTACATGCTCCAGATGCTATAGCTGAGTTTCAACATTCTCAAACTCCGTGCTCAGCATGTATAACAGTCCCTACTCCTAGTGAAGAAGCTCATCAGTTCTTCCTTCAAACTTCCATGTCTACTTCTCCTTGATCCATCACTCAACATGTCCTATCCCCCTCCACCATCGCCGAACCAGTTATGTTATGACTGGCACAGCATGGCCTGACTTAGGCCCTACACGTGATGGCAAATGGAACGTGACTCAGCAATACGTGTCAACGCACGAAGGCGTGACTTTGTTCCAAGGATGCTTGAAAGCGCCTTCCTAAGAGAGCTACACGAGAGGCGGGCTTTGGAAGAGAACCCGACTAGATTCAGTGATGATACAAGAGAGTCAAGCTGTCGACCACATCAGTCGACAGCCACCTTATAACCGGTTCTTGACTGTACGCCTTCGTCAGCGATACAGCCACTACTACTAGAGATAAGTAATCATCCACTAATACTATAAGTCATCAACGGTAATCGTACAGTAATACGCGAGTAAGCCACCACATGTTATGAGTAAGATCAGGAGTGACTCGTCATCCCGCTTACGCTGATCAGTTCCCTTCAGATCGTAACAAGTTATCACCAAGGAACCCACTGCTGCTGAAGTTGCTGAAGCCTTCTGCGTCATCAAACCAGGGGATTTTGTCCCATCAACCCCTGATGTACTCGACGGCAGATCTGAGTGATTGGATCAAGATGCAGAAGAGGTGGAGGTGGGAACAACTCCTCCATGCCAGAACTTCCTTATTGCACAAATGCTTATCAAGGTGCCAACCGTCAGCAACCTCAGTGACATGGTCCAAGTTTGTGAATCTTGTAAGCAAACCACCCTGTCATGTGTGGTCACCCTCTCTCTGACATCCACTACAACTGCAGAAGACCAGTCAATGCATGCACATGTAATGATGAGTTCTGCTTCATCCCTCCACCACCAACACCTCAATATATTAATGTTGATCCCCTCACTGTGTCGCCCTCAACCCTGCTACTTCCTGGGGTGTTCACGCCCACACCATTGCCCACAACAACAAAGACTCCAACAAAGAAAACCAAGATCCCTCAACAATTCCAGAGTCAGTTGATGAAGGGATATCATTTGATACAAGAAGAACTCATCAGGGTCATTGATCAGGTGTGGGCTCAGCAAAAGAAAGCTCTTGCTTCCCAGACTACCAAGGTAATGACATTGCTGCCAACCAACAATGTTCCCAAGACAAAGCTGAAGCCCCCAATGGCTTCAAGCTCAACATCCCCCCTTGCTTCAATCCCTTCCATCTGAACCTTGGAGGACACCACGTGGTTGCCAAGTACATCCATGTAATGCCAGGTAACAATCCCATTGTTTATGGTTGTATGAAGAAAGGAGGGGAGATACAACATGGTGAGGTTCATGCCACTCCCAATTTCAATGCCGATGGTAACTGCAATTACACACATGATCAACTGCATTACCTGCACAACAATTATGGTGATCACCACAGGGTCAACCTGGCCATGGCTGAGATCCCAGATTGGTCACTGTGGGCCAAAGTCTTGCATTATTGGGCATCATCACAACAGTACACTGAGATTGCTGAGAAGATCAAGGTGCTTGAAAATGATCAGTATGTGGTTGGCAATGAGGTTCGTAAGAGTACTCATCAACTTGAAGCTGCCAATGCACTTCAGCAGATTATGGATCAGAAGGTCAAGGTGTGTAGGGGAGCACCCATTATCCCTTGGGTTTTCGAATGAGGTTGTTCAACCTGAAAAGAGGATAATGTCACATCTGACATCATACGGACTTAGTGGATCAGCAGGATGATGTTTCTCAGAGTTTCAGAATGCTTACCAGTCAGTTATGACTACAATAGTAAGCAGTTATTAGTCATGGACACTTACACATTGCTGGTACTTGGGATATCCGGTGTTTCAGGTATTATTAGAACTGACAATGACTCATTACTAGGATCGTGGTAGTAGGGTTTGATATTCAAGCTGTGCTTCAAAGCCAGCATGTAACTGTATATAAGTCATGTAGTCAAGACCAATGCTCTCCAGCTTGGTCTTCTTGAATCTTCACTGTCTTCTCTTCAATACTAGTACCTAGGGTACTAAGTGGGACTTCACGCTGTCTCTCTCTCTCAAACACCTTGTCTTTGTGGATCATCTCCCTTGTGACTATCACAATAGTCTTTGACTACCCCAGTGTCTTACACATAGACCTGGTGGATCTTATTCAAGATAAGTTGACCTTGTTTCTTGTCATGGACTATCATTTCACCTAAGTCAGGCCAGCGTTTGGTGATAATGCTACACTAGTGCAATGTAACAGACAGTCTCTCATACTGTCCACTTGTGACATCCCCACTTGTACCATTCCTGTCTACTGTGCAGCTTCCCACTATTGGGTTGTTCCACATCCTTGTCTTGCTACTTGTCGTCCATTGTCTTCTCTCCTTGTTTTACTCCCATGTTGGTTCAACATCAGCCACCCTGATCCTTGTGACCTTGAGTCTTGCTATTGTGATTAAACAGTGAGCACTCATCACACCTAGTAGATGGAGGACAATAAGAATATACAAGATAAGTATAATTTTGTTGCTATTCAACCTAAACCTAGTTACAGATATGTCCCTTAATATCAACAAAAACATCTTATGTGATTTGGTCATTCAGACAGCTTTAAAAGATAGATCAGCTATTACCTTAACAGATGCAAGATTTGACAAACCAATATTTGTATTCATAAGAAAACTTATAAACTGCTCAATGGTGTACTCTTGATAGGATGCAGTAAAATGCTCTCTAATTGTTGAGGCAATATTGGCTTTCTGATAGTTTAACTCTGCTTGAGTGAGGGCCAATTTAGCTGAGTAACCAGAAAAGCACAAAATTGTTGCATGCTTGCAAATAAGAATAATTGCTGCAAAAGTTGAATAAGTGGCAAAAAGCAACATGAACCAAATACCTAGTCTTAAATGATAGATATTATTGCCAGTAGGACAATGCTGAGAAAGATAGATGAGAAATGTAAATAAATCAGAATAATAAGCTGACCTTTGTAATGATTGAAAGATCCATGACATATGACATCTTATGGTGGAGTGATACTGTTAGCATCACTATGCATATACTGCATTTGACAATGCTTACAAGCTAGATAGGCATGGATGATAACCATTGATATACTTTAGAGAGTTAAAAAGGCCCTCACCAGCTAAGGAGTTAAGATTAAGATTAAAAGGTAGAGAAGCAAGAGATCATAGAAACTCACATTCTAGAGGGTAAAGCAGAGGCTTCATTCATTGATGTAAAAGAAAGCAAGAGACAAGCACTTACAAACTGCAGAGCCAAGAATGGGGCTGATCAGTAGAATTAAATGAAAGAAAAGGCCTCATTGACTTACTCTCTATAGAGCAAGCCAAGGATAAGCTTAGTCAGTAGGCTTGAATGGGAGCCAAAGACCATAGTGACTCACATTCTGCAAAGTCAGGGCAGACTTAATCAGCAGCAGCTTGAAAGAAGTCAAAGTTATCAGTGACTCACTTTCTACAGAACCAAGATTTATCATAAGCTTGAAAGGGAGTAAGAAACACTAGCAACTCACTTTCTGTACCAAGAGAGGCTTGATCAGGAGGCATAAAGGAAGCACATGATTGCAGTGACTTACATGCTGCAGGATCAGAAGTGAGATTAGCTAAAGAGCTTAAAAGAAAGTTAAAGAGTGCAATTCTACAACTCACATTCTGCAGAGTCAAAGTGAAGGCTTGGTCAGCAGGCATAAAAAGGAGTTAGAAGCAGGAAGTGACCCACATCCTGCAGAGGCAAGAGAGAGGTTCAGCATTTGCAAAGAAGTTAAGGGCTACAATAACTCACAAACTACAAAGAGGCAAAGATGAGATTGTTAGTGGGTTCAAAAAGAAGCCAGGGACTGCAAGAACCCACATACTGCAAAGCCAAGAATAAGCATGATTAGCAAGCCAGGGGCTATAATGACTTACATACTGCAGAGCCAAGCAGGGCTTAGTTAGCAAGCTTGAAGAGGAGTGAGTAATAGTATTGATAACTCACATGCTACAGACCCAGGGGCAGGCTTGATCAGTCTTAAAGGGAAGCTAGGTATAACAGCAACTTACAGCCTGCAGGGTCAAATGTGGGCAGTCAGCAATAGAATTGAAAAAGAGAAACAGGCCTGATTGACTCACTCTCAGCTGCAGAGCAAAGGATGGGCTTGATTAGTGGACCCTGGCAAAGCAAGCCAGAAAGAATATTGACTTACTCTCTGTAGATGATGTGGGCAAGCTTGATCAGTGGCTTAAAAGGAGTTAGTAGTGACTCACTCTCTACAGAGCCAAAGATGGGTTTGATCAATAGGCTTAAAGGGAAGATACAAACCATATCAACTCACTTTCTGCAAAGCCAATGATAGGCTTCATGAGCAACTTGAAAGGGGCAAGAGCCAATGTCAACTCACTTTCTGCAGCAAAATTATCAGCAGGCTCAAAAAGGAGCAAGAGACAGCAGTGACTTACTGGAGGCAGAGCCTATAAAGACCTTAGTTAGAAGGCTTAAAAAGGGAGCCAGAGACAGCTGTGGCTCACAGTCTACAAGATCAAGGACAAGCTGAGTCAGTGTGCTGAAAAAATAGCTAAGAACAGCAATGACTCACAATCTGCAAAGAACAGAGAATAGGCTTGTTCAGCAGGCTTAAAAGGAATCAGAGACTGCATAACTTACATTCTGCAGAGATGAGAATGAGCTTGGTCAAAAGGTCTTAAGTGGGCCAAGAACAGCAGTGACTCACCTGCTACAGGGCCAGTGAGCTATGTCAGCAGGTTCAAAGGAGGCCAAGGACTATAGCAACTCACAAACTGCAGAGCAAAAAGCAAACTTGTTAGTTGGGCTTGAAAGAGCTGAAGAATAAAACAACTCACATCCTGTATAGACATAGGCAAGCTTGATCAGTAGAAAGGAGCAAGAGTCAGCAGCAACTCACCAACTGCAAGGCAAAAGGTAGGCTTGGTCAAAACACTTAACAGGGTGCCAGAGTTGGCTCACCTGCTGTAGAGTCATAAGCTTGATCAGCATGTTTCAATGAGAGTTAGAGTCAGTAGTCACTCACAGTCTACAGGGCAAAGGTGGGTTTAGTCAGTGAGCTCAAAAGAAAGCCAGAGAATTAAGTGACTCACTTCCTAAAAAGGTAAGAGGGGACTTGTTAAGTAGGCTTAAAAGAAAGCAGGAGATGATAACAGCTTACCACCTGCAGAGTTGATAGCAAGCATGATGAACAACTTGAAGAGGAGCTAGGTTTAGCAGTGACTCACTTTCTGCAGAGCCAACAGTAGGGTTAGTAGGCTTAAAAGGAGTTGGGGAACAAAGCAACCCACATCCTTCAGAACCAAAGGCATGGTTCAGTCAGCAGGATTTCACAAGAGTCAGAGACAACAGTGGCTCACAGCCTGCAGGATCAAGGGCAAGATTGGTCAGAGAGCTTGAAAGCTAGAGAGTGCAGTACTATAACTTACTTGCTGCAGAGTCAAGGACAGACTTGTTTAACAGGCTTCAACAGAGTCAGAGAAAACAGCAACTCACAGTCTGCAGAACCAAGTGTGAGATTGGTCAGTGGGTAAGAAAGGATGTCAGAGACTGGAGCATCTCACATCCTGCAGTGGTAAAGGTGAGGTTGTTAGGCAAGCTTGAAATGGAGCCAACAAACAAGGAACTCACTTCCTGCAAAGCCAACAGCAGTCTTGGTCAACAAAAAGGGCACAAATGAGACAGCAGTGACTCACCAACTGCAGAGCCAAGATTAGCTTGATCAGCAGGCTTGCAAGGAAGCCAGACCAAAGTGACTCACCACCTGCCAAGAATAAAGCATGGTCAGTGGGCTTAAGTGGGAGCTAGGGATGCCAGCAACTCACAAACTACAGAAGTAAAGGTTGGCATGTTGAGCAGACTTGAAAGGCAGCTAGGTAACAAGGTGACTCACATCCTGCAGAGCAGAAGGAGAGCATGGTCAGCAGGCTGAATTGGAAGCCAGGGACTGCAACGACTCACTTCCTGCAAAGGCCAGGGTGGGCATGTTAAGCAGGTGTGAAAAGGAACCATGGTACAAAGGGACTCACATCCTGTAGAGAGGGAAGGGTATCCTTGATCAGCAGGGTTGAAAAGTATCCACAGACTGTAGCAACTCACTCCCTGAATAGCAAAGATAGGCTTGATCAGTGGGCATGAAAGGACTCCATCGCAGCGACTCACCAACTGCAGAGCAGATAGTGGGTTTGGTCAGCAGACTGGAAAAAGGGAGCTAGGAACCGCAGCAACTCACACACTGTAGCCTATCAGTGGGTGTGAAAGGGAGATAAAGACTACGACTCACAAACTGCAGATCCATGGGTGAACATGGTCAGTAAACTGAATGGCCAGGGATGGTAGCTACTTACTCCCTAATGGTCAAGACCAAAACGAATCAGGTCAGTACAGCTGATTCAGGAACACACACTCACCATCTACAGAGTGGGCGATACGGAGCATGAGGGAAAGTCCGTGATTGCGAAAATAAAAATACTTGCCCAGATTTGTGGAAATGCGAAAAGACATGTCCTAATAGAAAGCCACGTATTTTTTCCATCTAACTCAATGAGATGGACCCTTCGGCGTCTGGTGAGACCTGTGCCTGTCTTTCAAATGCAAAACTCACTGCTTCACAGCCAGGTCAATGTTGAGTTCCAAATCACTCCTCTGCACGGCCAAAAGCATCAAGGCAACCAAATTGACATTCAACGCTTGGATTGTCTCTTTGAGAAGATCGTGGCAGCGTGCTTCCGGTCTGTGCATTCCTTTTCACCAGAAATTAGTCCACTGCCTGCACGTTTGACGCTGAACGCACTTTGTAATTGCACGAATCTCGCGCCCTCACCAAGATGACGTAGGTAATGCTCTTTAAATTGTCTTTGTGCAACATCATATACGTTGTCGTCTGGGTTTCCGAAGTCCTCTAAATGCATTTGGATGTTACGCAGGTACTGGTCATATTTAGTGAATACGGCAATGACAGGGACTTGAAATCGTTGTGTTAAACACCGTCACTAATGTCAACAACAACGCACCATTCTTATCCGGGCAGATACCCTTGAAATATCGGAGATCTAGCTCTGGTCTGTGATTATCCATTGGGACGCAGTACCTTAAAGCATGTTCAGTAGCAGTCGTAGCCGTGAACGCTCGAGGGTGCAAACCATATTGCATGTAATCTGTGTTTCAGTCGCCGCTCTGTAGACATTTGTCGAATAAATGCCTGCACGATCTTCCGTTCCTTGTTGCTACCAGCCTCAAATCCACAGGAATCGTGAAAGATGTAACCATCATGATTGGAGAACACAAGTTCATCCTCGATACTGTGCTCGCCACGCTAGCTCAAAAAATTAGTAGCCCAGTCGGAAGCGAATGACGCGTGTCACTAACCTCCATGGAAGGGTCAAGTTGAATCTGCTGTGGGGGGAGTGAGGTCAGACTGGCCGCTTTACAGAAGGTCAGATCACCGCACCTTCTCTCTCTTGTTGCCCGTTCGACGGTGAATAACTGGACTCTCCGTGGTGTCACACACTCTCTGCAAGATGGTCGTCTTGCCAGCGTTTGCGCGTCCGATGATGAGGACTCGGAACTGGAGCTTTGGCTTATTTGCGGGAACGGACTTCGTGTTTCCCATTTGGGTAGGTTTGGGGTTTGGAGAAATCGCTGATCGTCTCGATCGATCAACGGAAGGAAGATCAACGGAAGGAAGGAGGCCTCCCAAAGAAGATGTCACGCGTCACGCGTCACGGGACAAAGGTTCACATGATTGCCATACAGTATCCGTCAACAAACTCGCGATCAATCGTAACGCGTAACGCGTAACTGGCCATCGGACGTGAATGTGATTCTACAAACAATTCTCGCTGCGAGAAACGGTGTTTCTTCCTATGACAATTTCCAGCTCAATTTGGGTGGTGTCGGAGAGCATTTCTGTGTTGAGAGTCTTGAGACCGTCCCTCACCAGATTCCACTTGCGCTTGCGATTCATATGTGCGTGTGAATGCCTCACGCAAGCCCCTCGGAGTTCTCAACCCATATTTTCGCCACACCACCACCACTCTTCTCTCAGCCACTTGGTGGTCCGTCAGTCAAGTATCTGGAACATCAGCCCACCTGGCGAACTACGCCGCGTGCGTGTAATTACGGATGCCTGCATATTTGTCGACGAATTGCACACCCCGCATGTTGACCATGGCCCGACTCGGCGAAGCGTTCGACAGCTCGCGGTCTCCGCAGTCGGCTGGCGCATGTGCATCCCAGCGCGTCGTGTGACAGCCAGACCGTGAGCCGCGCACCAATTACACGTGCTATCGAAATCCCATCGCAGTGTTGTATAGCGTCCCACGGACTTCTGCGTGAGTCAACTAGGTGTTGGGGAGCATCTGGGCAACGTCGCTGCTTCTCTGGTGCATTATCACGAGGCCCACGACTGGTCCATCCTTCCGAATAAGCTTTTTCGCAGGCGTGTAGTTCGACGTCGATGCGGGGCACGAGCGCAGCCAGGACGTTCTCCACGACCGGGAGGTGGTCCAGCAGTCAGGTCCGGATGGTCCTGTGCGCTCTAGCGGTGATGGAAGCCGTAGATGCCAGCCCTCGCCTCTTGGCATTTGTCAATGAACAGGATGCGCGCGCAGTCGTGTGCTGCAACCGAGAGCGCAGCGCAGGAGCCCATGACCCGAGCCGATAACGATTCCGTCATTGTCGTGTGTTGTGGTTGGAAGGATCCATCGTAGTACTAGCAGATAAAATGACCCTGTACATGTCACAAAAATACAGAAGATACAGCATATGTATACGTCCTCGCACTTTTTTCTTTTTCTTTTTTCTTGATTAAGAAAAAAAAAAAACAAGCTCGCACCCTAAGAAGCGCATTCATCTCGAGACTTGCCTCGCGTGCATCCACCTAGATCCGCCATCATTTCACTTGCTGCAAGGATATCTTTGACGGCGTGTCCATTAGGCTGTAGAGGGATTAACAGCAGCAAAGCCCCCATCTACAGCGATTTCCTGGCCATTGGTATAGCATCCTGCTGGAGACGAAAGATAGATGACTGTGCCAGCGATCTCGCCAGCCCTGCAAGTTAACATGAGGGTCAACAACAACGAGAATCCAGGTGTTTGACATACGAGCCCGCACGCCCAGCTGGCACAGGGATCAAGCTTTGAGAGTTCTTCGCCACTTCTTCAAGACCCGTAATAGTAAGTTGCGTCATCGCGGACTCGTAAACGCCTGGTGCGATGGCGTTGACGCGCACGGGAATACCTTTGAGAGCAATTTCCGTCGCGAGCATTTTGGTGAGGTGGCCCGCCGCCGCTTTCGCACTATTATATGCGAACTTTTCTCTAACGGTGATTACGACTAAGGTATGGAGGCAAGGGTGTACTCACGTGTCTCTGCGCGATCTTCAGCATTCCACTTACACTGGTGATGTTGACAACACTGGACGTGTAGCCTTCGATATCTCGACTGCCCTTGTCCAGTAAACCGAGAAATGCAGTGGTCATGTAATAGATAGAGAACGTGTTGATCTTGTAAACCTCCGACCATGCGTCGGGGCCGTCATCATTGAAAAGAGCGGTCCCGAGCGTCTCAGCATTGGCATTTTGCGGAGCATCTGGATCATTGAGGAAAGGTGACGTAGGTCCAATAATTCCGGCACTGGGGATCGGGTGAGCCTGTGGTGTTGTATCGGAGCAAGTAGACCCACTTGTTCACCAAGATGTGCAATCTACCATCATTTTTTTCAATGATATTCTTCGCCTTGATAATGCTGTCGCGATCTGAGACATCGAGGGGCAAACTATTGGTCGAGGAGGGTTTATCAGCACAGATTCCAGGTGATCGAGTACATACGGGATGACTGTTCCATTTCCTTGGACTGACAACTCGGCAGCGACAGTCTCTAGGACTTCCTTACGCCGACCTCCAATGTACACCTTGGCGCCGTTCGCGGCAAGTCCTCTGGTAATCATGAGGCCGATGCCAGTGCCGCCACCAGAAACCAAGGCAATGCGACCATGGAGGTTGAAAAGGTTGGGGTTTTGGAGGCTGACCGTTGAAGACATGCTTAAGTAGCAGCTGGGAACGACGAATACCCACGTCTCATCGTGATGGTGGATACAAGAGCATCGAGCGCGGCCCGTCGCGCCACCGTCCCTAGCACCTGACCTGCACGCAACGACGATGGACGAAGAACAAACCTTGGAGGCACTCTCAAATGTTCTCTCTGCTCTCTCAGAAACGCCTTTTGACCTGTCGCTTCATGCCCAACACATACAACTCGCCGCTGCAGCTGGCATGGATGATCAGGCGCATGCCGCACGCGAGACGCTCACGACCTACTACGCCTGTGCTGACGACGTGTGGCTGCCTCTCCTCGAGGAGAAAAAGAAGGCGGCAGATATCAACTCGATAGAGGGTGTCCTGTCTGTATTGCAGGCATACAACCTAGCCGGAGACGATTACTTGTGTGCGCGTTCCCTGCCATCCGACTATGCTTCGGTTAACCCGGCGTAGCCATTCCGCTACTTCGTCAGCATATGGGCTTTTTAATAGAAAGACATGCCTATTTCTCAGCATCGAGCGCGAGTTCAGTCTTGCCAGAGGATCCGTTTTCGAGGGAATGGACCCGGGAGGTTCTTAACACTGTTGTTGCACGGGGTGTTGGTCATATTACGCAGGTCAGCATATTGCGCATTCCTTATGACTGCCCCTAATGCCCTTTTTCAGGGCCACCTGCTGTGGGATGCTCTGCGCGACTGGGAAATTGATAATCTCTCAACGGCATTATCGGATGAGAGGTGAGCGTTACGTACATCACCCCCCACTCTATCTCAGATCTCTGGTTCCTCCCTCAGATCAGCGGCCGTCGTAGAGGTTGAAGACCTGTATCTCGAACGCCTCCAAAAGTGTCATTCTAGTCCGTCGTGTCACTTCCAGATTACATACGTTTCTTCTGACCCATCACAGCGAATGAGGAGACCTTTCAATCTTACTCGACATTTACAACGAACTACAAGGCACCACAAGCATACGAAACCTTGCTCGTAAATGCAACCAAAATCCGGGGGAAGGCTAAGAAAGCGTATGAGTGGCGCGAGCCATACGAACTTGCTCTGGTGAGAAATCTTTGTTGTTCATCATTTTATCGAATCCCCGTGATTATATTCACAAGGTTGTCTAGGAGAAATCTGGAAATTCGCTCTACGCTTACCAAAACTATGTTGCCTACGAACTTCGCGCGAAGCAGCCCGATCTCGACATTCTATCAAACATTCATGAACGAGCAATTGCAGAGGCAGCCAAGCGCAGGGCCGTCGGAGAAGCGGGGGCCGAAGAAGCCTTGAGATTGTGGTGGGCAAGTTACGTTGACAGCATGGCATGTCTTTTTATTGCTCATCTAATGTTATATGCTCAAATTCCATATCCCTGCAGAGACGGAATGACGCACCGGTGGAGCAACAACTCTCTTTGTTCCGACGGTCCATAAGGAGTGTACCCGGTAGCGGCGAACAGTGGGCCAAATATATTCGCTTTTTGGTGCAGTGACAGCCATCTTACTCATCAAGGCAACTATTCTGACTTTTTCTTAGGAAGTGAACAGCGAGGTGCTTGACGAAGACAAAGGAGAGCCTATATCGGGTACATAATTCACGCATTTGTTGTTCATTCATTGACAACTTCCGCTCCAGTTATTTATGACAAGGCTTTCGCAACAAAACTGCTCCAAAACGACGTCGAAGGAATGATTGCCCTATTTTTGGCGCGTGCTGGGTTCGAACGCCGCATATGCCTTTCAAGCCTCGAACACGAGCAGTCTGCCGGAGGTGCTACGCTTTCCGAATCTGCTGTGGCTCAGCCTTTCCTTGAACCTCAAGACCGCCTATCTATCCTTCTGGACCTATTGAATGGCGGTATCAAGACTATACGATCTGGTGAATGCCGGGCTCTCATCCACTTACATGTAAATGCGCGCTGAACAGCTGTCCTAGCGTCCAATGGCGGTGATTCTCGGTTTCGCCTGGAACGTTTCCTCTTCGCGCTTGTAAGATTCATCTACTATGATTAGCTCCTTCCGTTAACGACATCACATCAGCATCATGAGCTCGAGCAGAGCGACGAAGCGACCAAAGTATGGGCCGACACTGCGAAACATTACAAAACGGCATATATCCCTTGGCTTGAGTATACAAGCGCGCTGGAGTACGCAGTCGTTTCTCTTTTTTTTTGGTTTCCCTGGCTGACCGGGTCGGTTAGGCGCCTAGGAGACCATAACGAAGCCAGAAAAGTGTTTACGAAAGTGGCCAAATCCCCACTCGACTGGCCAGAAATGCTTTGGGAGGCTTGGCTTTCTTTCGAACATAGCCATGGCTCTGCGGAAGAAGTACAAAACGCACTCGACATCGTGGAGCGCGCGAGAACGCATGTAGAAGCTCGACGCGCCAAGGTGCCACTTTCTTCTCTATAACCTCCCTCATATGCTGAATGATCACACTGAAGGAGGCTGAGAAAGCTGGTTACCAAGCCACGCAAGTTACGTCTCTGCAACAGGCAGGGAGCGTACCAGTTGAGTTGGCTGAAACTGCGCAAAATATCGAAGCGCCGATGGACATCGATGAGGAGACGAAAGGGGCAGCAGGCAGCATGAAGAGGAAGGCCGAAGAAGAGCCTACAGAGGAGAGCAAGAAACCTCGAGTCGGTGTGTATGTCCGAACTGGAATTCGCGGCTCCAACTAATTGGACTATGCAGAGCAAACTCAACCGCTAAAACGGTTCGCCTGATTTATGGCGACTACTTTCATGCGTACAACTGACATATATGCGATACTGCAGAGACCGGGAGAATTGCACTGTCTTCGTCGGAGACCTGCCAGCAGGGACGTCAGACGACGACCTGACTCAACTCTTCAAAGACGTTTGTCCCGTTTCATACTTGCGATGCTGTTTCCTGACAAAACAACCTAGTGCGGTGTTGTTCGCGAAGTCAAAATTACCCAACTGCCGAACATACTTGTCGCCACCGTCGAGTTCATGTCCCGAGACAGTGTTCCCGCAGCTCTCACAAAAGATAAGAAGCGAGTACACAACCACGAGATCAACGTTCATCTTGCGTGGGAATCGACGCTTTATGTGACCAACTTTCCCGAGAGCGCAGACGATGCTTCAATCCGCAAACTTTTTGCCCAGGTACACAGCTGTTTTCAAAATCCAGTCGTTGGTGAGTAACTGATTTAACACAGTATGGGCATATTTTCGACGTTCGGTGGCCGAGCAAGAAGTTTAAGAGTACGAGGAGGTTCTGCTACGTTCAGTATACGTCTCCAGTACGTTAATTTTCCTTAAGTGTTGACGACATTAATTCTCGTGTCGCACAGACTGCAGCAAGATTGGCCTTGGAGCTGCACGGACGGGAGCTCGAACCTGGCCACAGTCTGAATGTATACATATCGAATCCCGAGCGAAGAAAGGAGCGAACCGACGCTGATGCAAACGCTCGAGAAGTATACGTCGCTGGGTTGAGCAAGTTCGTGACCAAAGACGATCTAACAAAGTTGTTCCGGACGGTATGTACTTTGGTTATCTCAATGTTCCCCTCACTGACAGATGTCAGTATGGTCCTGTGAAAGAAGTTCGGATGGCTCTGAATAACGAAAACCATTCGAAAGGTTTTGCTTTTATTGAGTTCGAAGAAGAGGTTGGACTTTCTGTCGAGTCTCACACTTGTGGTCGAGTACTTACTCTCCGTCCCCTTGCAGAAAGATGCCGTAAAGGCTCTTGGGGCCAATAACTATGAACTCAAGAAGCGTAGAATCGCCGTCACGCAGTCCGATCCTCGTGTACGCTCTCAGAAACGGTGAGAACCTTCGATCTTTGAAGACCAATATCTGATTCGCGCAACCACCATGTCAGTGAGACCGAGACTGGATTCGGCAAGAAAGCGGATGCACGAAGCCGGTCGCTGCGCATCCGCGACCTGCCCGACGGTACCCAAGTGGGCCTACTCCAACAAGCCGTCGAAAAGCTTGCACCAGTGAACAGCGTGGATGTCTTAATCGACAAGCACGAAGCGGTAGTCGAATTCCAATCGCAGGCAGATGCTGCGCGGCTACTACTAAACCCCGATCCCTTCGAATTTAATGGTGCACAGCTACGGTTTTCAGACAGCGAGGACGTTTCTGGAAAACCGCGCAACGCTCTAGCAGTTGGTGGTGCGGCATTCGTCCCGCGGAATGCTGCATCGAGACCTCGTGCCGGATTGGGTCGTGCGCGAAATCCCCCTCCAGCAGGTTCACAAATACCTTCTGATGATGGTGCGTCGCCTCGGGGTAAGGGAAAGGCGCAGGACGATTTCAGAAAGATGCTTCTAGGTGGGAAGTAGTGTATTGGCAACGCTATCTTGAACACCGTATTACTGCTTGAATGCCGCATGAATGTAACTCAACAGAACCGAGTAGCGAGAGCAAAGTACTGAGTACTGAGCGAGTATACACACAGTGTACACAAGTCGTACACACCTACGGAAGTGCGGACCGTAAGCCGGATGAGCGCTTAGTCGAAGTCAGACCACAACCATCACGACCAGCGCCCCTTATTATCTACCTTACTTTCCATCTATCTCTCCGGCTTCCAGAGCTTATGGACGCAGTTGAGTTTCAAGAGAGCAATTCCATAGTGTTCGAGTGGACACTTCGCGGTCTGAAGAATCTTTTCGAGTCAAGGTGGGTACAACCCCTGTTTCTTCGAGTTGCCCCAGCATCCTCAACCCGTTCTAGTAAGGGTGAGGCAAAGTCTAAAGTAACGAAGAGTGCAAAGTTCGGAGGAGGGCGGTGGCAGGTATGGCGCAGCTCTAATTTTGATCACCCTTGATCAATAATGATGTTTAGGTTCTCTTCTATGCGAACTCTGGACCACCCTATACCTCTACGGACCCGAACTCTAGTTCTGGTGGATATGTGAGCTTGTTTTTGTCATGCGAGGTACGCTATATGGGTTTTCCATATCGATACGGTCCTTAACGTGAAGGGGTTAGCCGACTCAAGAGGAGAAGGACACTGCGTATAACGGCAGGTACGAGATATTATCGTGTATTTCTCGCAGGGAGGGTTTGCTTACTGTTATTGTCAGATGGGTCCGCGAAGGACTCTATCGGTTTTCGTTCGAGCTGCACAGGTCGTCCTCTTTCTGGACTCATAGATACGAGATACTCAACCCCACTCAGCTTGAAGAAGAAAGACCTTTTTCATGTCAAGGAAGCACACAACCACTCATTTTCTCATGCTGTACGTATTTATATCTGCTTTTCACCAACCGCGCTCATGATCCACAGACGGCAAACTGGGGATGGTATTACAATTAGTCGTGATTTTGACGACCAATAACTGACTTGCTTGCAGGGCTCAGTTCGCACGCAGAGACGCAGCGTACTATACGAAGAACATCGTCAGGAGCAACGATGCATTTGTAATTACCTGCACAATTACCTCGACACCTGGTCCACCGACCTCTTCACCGACGACTCCCAAATCTCTCGTTCCGAAGGACCTGCTAGAATCAGTTGGCCAGCTGCTAGACGACCCGATCTACTCAGACATAGAGTTTGTTCTTCCATCTCGAAACCCCCGTGTGCCCACTCCGCGCCGAATATACGCGTCCAAGCGGTTGCTTAGTCGTGCAGACTACTTTGACTCAAGTATGCTTGTTCGGACACTTTTAGACCCCCGATCTGACGTTATACCCTCAGTGTTTAATGCTGGTTTTGTGGAGGCATCCTCTGATACGAGTACGTTCGAGATTGCAAACGACACGAATCTGGACAACGTTGATGCCGCGTCTGAGTACACGGCTCTCGGCACTCACCCAGAAGATTCGGATGAGGAAGATGAGGCATACGAACCAGGCGAATTTGATAGCGACCCGCCCAACTCGGATCATGAACCTGAAGACCTGCCACGTGACTTTGTTCCACATGACTTTTTAGAGCCAAGTATCAGCGTTGCGGCCGACGAGCCCGAAGCGGGCGATGATAATGGTGAAGGTGAGGACGAGAAGCCACGTAACGTACGGCAGAAAGTAGCGCATCCCTCGAGCCCCCGCGGCGCGAATGCACAAATCCTCCCTCGCACCGCCGCGATCACCACGGATAGGGACATTCCTGGCCCGCCGAAGTTACGCGTGGTAGTGAAAGACGTCGCATACGCAACTTATCGCGCGGTGTTATACTACGTAATCCTCTTCTCCTTCCCTCTTCTGAGACTTCTACTCATGTTTCACCAGCTGTACACGGATCGAATCCGATTTGCACCATTGTCGTCGTCCTTCCTTTCGTCGTCTTCGCCTGGGGCCACTTGCGAGCAAAACCTCAACGAAAGCCAAGCTAGCCTCGGTCCTGTCACGCGTACGGGGTCGGCGGAAGTGAATGCGGGCGCGAGCTCGCGAAGAGAATGGATCCAGGAATGGGCACGCGGAAACCCTGGGCATCCCGTGCCCTGCTCGGCGAAGGCCGTGTACAGACTTGCAGATAGTGAGCAATGCCTGATTCGGCGTGGGAACCAAGGCACAAGCTGATATGTGGCCTGTAGAACTTGGGCTTGCAGAGTTGAAGTCGCGAGCTTTCGAGGCAGGTGTATTTGTCCTACTCGGTGTTTACCTTCTGACACATGCACAGCATATCACAAAGTCGCTCACGGTAGAGAACGTCCCTTATGAAGTCTTTTCAACCTTTTCTGCCACTTTTGAAGTTGTTCGGAAGGTAAGATGTTGTGGAATTGTGAAATTAGTTCGCGGGAACTAACTCAGTCACCGTTATCAGGTGGAGGTGAAATATTTTCTCGACCACTGGGCGGAGATACGAGGCTCGGATGCTATGCGCAGCGTCTGGCACCAGATCAGATTGGGACGACATCCCGGCTTCGAGGAAGGTTCGCAAACGTCACCGCTGTGCCGCAGCACTCCAGTTGACCTGTACTCTCTAGTTTGGCCTGTCATTGCTACGAACCTCGAGTTCAAGCCCCAAGCTAATGGGGCGGGTAGTGACAGAGAGGACTCTAATCGGCAGTCTTGAGAACTCTCTCTGCCATATCGCGGAAACCCCTGGTTCTATCTATTGAGTTTTCTTGGGGCTGCTGAGTAAGATGTGATTTTACGTGTAGGCGTGAAGAAGTTGCTTTTTTGGAGTGTTGTATATGGGCCTGCCTGGAGTGGCACTCTGACAGATGCTAGGATAGTAGAGCGATGTTACCAGTGCAGGTGTGGATGTTGTGTTTACGCAATGGCAGTGCTGCGCCTTGGTGTGATGGATAGGATGATGGATAGAACGAGGCTGGCCTAGATCGGGCGTGGGAAGCAAGTAATGCCGCAGAGCAAGCAGTGGAACTCTCCAGAAGGGGCGCTGCACACAATTTGTATTCCAATACCCGTAATCTATCTCTTCCCCCAACCACCACCACCCCAGCCTGCTACCTGGCCATCTACGAATTAGCAGAACATCCTCTCGACTCGCTACTTGCATATTTCCATGGAACAACACCCTCATGGGACCAACTTGTTTGCTGATGCATTTCACTACATGTTCGGCCGTGCTCGGACGTCAGTGAATGGACGTGGCCATCCAGTCTCCGAGCCAGCGTCGCAGTCCTCTCTCCCAATTCAACCCGTGCGTTTACCGCCGCTCAAACGCAGATGACACTCTGATGACTTCATGGTTGTAATAGGACCGTCAAGCGATATCCTTACCGGGCTCGCCAGTCCCACACCCCGTGGACGAAGATGTTGATATGCTTTCGGCGGTTCACCCAAGCACTACACCCCTCGTCACCGCAGCAGATCCTCTTTCGCCCTCACCTGGCCTATCACCATCACCATCGTTGCCACCTTCTGGTTTTCTTGCTCCTTCTTCACATTCATTAATCGATTCGGACTTGTCACACCTCCCACACCCCTCCACAATAGATGACGATGCTCGTAGCGACATTTCAATGCCTCCTCTTTACGATGCATCGGATTCGGAGTCTGGGGAGGAGCCTTTTCTCCGGAACGTCTATGACTTTATGTCCGATTCGGAAGTGGACGCCCACGATGTCGAGATGACCCTTATGCTTGACGATGGGAACTTCTCTGACAGTGGCGGCGCAACTTATATGGATGATGTGGTACCACCGCCATCTAATGCGATGACGACGGCTGAGGAGGGCAATATGGACCGCGATGTGATGGTTGAGGAGGATCATCATTTGCCACATACTGGTGAGTGTACAGGTTTACGACTGTTCCTGGGTGCCATGAGCGTTAATATGGCTTTCAGATGCCGTACCCCTTCCAAGCAGTTCAAGTGGCCCGCAGCTTGGCACATCATCACACGTCGAAACTCATTCACACGCACTTCCTTATCCTCATCCACTCGCTCACCCATACCCATACCCGCACTCACACACTTCCCGTCAACAACATCCTCACCAACACTTGCATCTACCTCACCCACCACAGCTGCATGCTGGAGTTCAGCTTCCTACTTTTCCTGGTATGCCCGGCCTTCGTGCACAAGGCCAGGGTGATGCCCAGGTCCCTCTTCCTGGACTCCGGACTCTGTTCCAACCGCTCTTCGTGGAAGCAGTCGCCGAAGCCGGTGAGCGTCTCCGGACAGCACAAGCCAGAGGTAATTTTGGTCCCGGTTCTGGTCCCGCTACTGGGCCAGACCCACCACCTGTAGGGGCGAATCGCACAGGCGTCCCTGTTGTGCAAGTGACGTTTAATGTGCCCGTATTTCGCGTACCCACGGACCGACCAAGACAACAGCAGCAAACGGAGAACCAACGTCCAGCTGAGCAAGCGGGTGAACAAGCGGGTGAACAAGAACGTCCACCTGCCGCGGCGCCATTAAGAGCCGACAATGCCAATGCGGAAAATAACCCACCTAACCCAATTCCCGATGGCATTCCCGCTGCATTACGTCAATTCATCGAAGCGCTCGATTTCAACCCCAATAATGCGAATCCTGATGGCCCGCAGGTCGGTGCGCCACCAGCATTGACTGGCCTCTTGGGTTTGCTGTTCGGTCTCGGCCTTGGTTCCCCCGAGCTTTATCGCGAAGACCCTGCCAGAGCGAAGCGACTTATCAACGGCTTGGAAACAGTGAACTCAGGTTTGGTGAAGCGGATGAGGAAAATCGGCGAGGGTAGTGCTGACGGTGCTATCTGTGCTATTTGTTGGGATACTCTCTTGGATGAGGGTGCCGAGTCTGCGGAGGTGCCCATCTGGGATGCCGCTTCTGATCGTGAACAAAATCGCGAACATGCCACTGATTCCGAACCAGGTCCCAGTAGTCCTGTCAACCCCGAAGAGCCTCTCCCAAAGGTAGTTGCGCTACCATGCTCGCATGTCTTCCATAGCGGGTGTCTTGTCCCTTGGTTTTCGCGCCCGAAGCAGACGACATGTCCGACCTGCCGATTCAACGTGGACCCTGATAACTTGACCTATGAGCCTCCACGTCGACCTCAGGCCGAACCTCGTCAACCTCAGCAGCAGCAACCACCAATGGCACCACAACCAGCTGCACCGGCGCCGGCACCAGCGCAACCAACACATCAGCAGCAGCAGGAACCTTCATCTGGTCCTGTACCGCTTCCTCAACAAGCTCCTCAACAAGCTCCCCAGCAACCCGCGCCAGCTCCCCCACCTCTACGACGAACAATATTTGAACATACTTTCACAATTCCATTCCCACCCCCGTTCCCATTCCCGATGCCACAGCCAGGCAATCATGGCCCCCAGCAGGGTTTCCCCCCAACGATGGATCCCTTTTCACCTCAGGCATTCCAACGTACTCTCCACACTCTCCGTCAGTTCGCTCCTCCTATGCAACACCAGCCACAGCCACCACCGGACGGTGCTCCTGCTGAGCAGGAGGGTCCTGTCCCGCCCCCAATCCCCCCGCAACCCCAGGGACGACCTCCTATGCAAGCGCAGCGGCAAGGCCTACAGCCTCCACCGCAGGACGCCAATGCGAACGGCATGCCACGCTTTCCTGGCCTCTTCCAGTTTGAGCTCCCGCAGGTCGTCCACATGCCAGACGACACATGGTTTTGGGCTGCGCCGTTGGGGGACTTCACGACACCTATGACTGCCGCGCGACCTCCACATCCACCTACGCCTCGCGTATGGGCGCCACCACCACCACCCGGACTGACATTGCGACAACGGGTCGAGCAGGGCGAGCGTGAGCAAGGCCTGCGCTGTGACGACATGTCGTGTGGCGTGGGGCCATCAGACGACGATCCAGAGCCGACGGCCGACTTGGAGCGTGTTGTCATCCACGAGGTCGGAAACGGGCATCCCGCGTGCGACCATCTCTTCCACCCAGCATGCTTGGTGAGCGCAGAGCGTGTCGCGGGATGGGCGCCAGAGGACGAGTGCGAACGCGAGCGTACGGCCTTACCCGTCGAAGTCAGCTGCCCCTTGTGCCGTGCCGTTGGCGCTATCCCGTATGAAGATTGGAAGAAGGGCGTGCATGACCTTGCGTGAGCTGCCGTTCGATTGCCTTGTTTCTTTTTTCATGTCCACTTCACAACTTCGATATGTCTTTTTCACGTTCTGTTTGTGCTGTAATTTGGTACGATACACGTCCCGTTTAATTTCACGGCATGATATAAAACTGTACTTGATTGGCTCGCACGTCTTATAAAAACGGACATGTTCTCCACGATGACTGAATTGTGACATAATAGCATCAGAAAATCAAAATATTACAGCAGAAGTTGCCTTTGAACCATGTCTATCAGATATCTTACGACCAGACTAGCACAACAGGTATGTCCGCGCTGATCGAGAACTTGTCCCAACGGATGCCCTGCACAGATCGATGAAGAGCTCATGGGCGCCGCGGGTGCCTTTAGCTTGGATCAGGCAAGTGGGATTGCCGTAAAGCATGCATGCCCTCAACTGGATGTCGGTCGTAGCTTATGGAACTCGCTGGCCTTGCGTGCGCCCAGACCCTTGCGACTGTCTATGACAAGGAAAGGTATCCGCGCGTGTTGGTCTGTTGCGGACCAGGAAACCAAGGGGGAGACGGACTCGTCGCTGCGCGTCACTTAGGTGAGGGGCGACGGACGGGTACGACGATCGTGCTTTGTTGAATCGCTCGACATTCTCAGGGATGTTTGGGTACAAGCCGACGATCTGGATGCCGAAGGTATTGTCGTCTCGCGTCATGTCACCATACTTGCGCTCAACACGTTCAGCAGCCAGGATCAAAGGATATATACAAGGCACGTCTTGATATCATTGACGGTCCCGCCTTTGCTGACGGCGCTGTGCAGCGCCTTCACAAGCAATGCACGAACATGGACATCCCGACGCTTCCCACGTCGGAGAGCACGCTCTCGACCGCGCTCGCGTCGAGCGATGTCATACTCGACGCGATCTTCGGCTTCTCCTTCCAGCCGCCCGTGCGAGCCCCGTTCGACACCGCGCTACCGCTCCTCGAGTGGGCGGGCATCCCCATCGTCTCCGTCGACATCCCATCGGGCTGGGACGTCGAGCGTGGCGACGCAGCGGGGCTCGGGCTGCACCCAAACGTGCTGGTCAGCCTCACGGCGCCGAAGGAAGGTGTGCGGGCGTTCGCGGGGCGGCATTTCCTCGGCGGGCGATTCGTGTCGCGGTGAGAGAGTCGGGGTCGAGCTAATTGATCTGACCGGCTGACTGGCGTCCACGGCAGTGCTCTTGAAGAACGATACGAACTTAATCTGCCGGCGTATCCCGGGACTGCCCATATAGTCGAGCTGGGTCAGCAGGACGGTGGGCGTTTGTGATGGGATGGATAGACAGAAATTGTGGACGGCGGCTGCGGCAGTTGTGGCACTGTATAATATTATCACTTTAAGCGATGTGATGAATTTTATACTTTGTGTTGTTTAACTATCTCTTAATTGCGCCTCCGACAGTCGATCGCTCGTTCCCTCACTCACAACGATGCCAGCCAAAAAATGTCGCTTCTACTCCCCAACGCAGCCGCCGAGCCTATCTATGAGCGAACTCGTCTGCAAGACGCTCGACCACGACGCGACGGACGTGCTGATCGACAAGTGGCTCGAGCATCGCAACGACGCGTACTGGGACTGGTTTATGCGCGTGCGCGAACGCAGACACTCGGCTCTGCGCACTCTCCAGCGCGGGGAACAGGTGCTTGCGTGGAGCAAGGGCGACTTTGTCCCGGAGAACATCTTCATGCGCACGGTAGACACAGCTCGCATGATCCCTCTCGACCGCACATGGACCACACATGTATACCACCACCGCTCGATGCAGGACCGGAAGTTGTCTATGATGCCGGTGGTATTCACGATGGTGTGTAGCATGCTACTGTGCACATCACATCTATAGTCTGAGGGCGCATACAGCTCCCCGAACTTATGCTCCTGCGGGGCATGCACGACCACGGTTGCGACGACATCTTCATCATCGTTACGGATATGAAACGGGCAGAGATGGACGCAGCGACTGAATACTTCAAGTTCGTCTGTCAATACACGTTCGGCCGGACGGTGAAGCGGACGACGGAGCGGGAGATACACTATCGACGTGAGAATATATGCTTGCTAGCCTAAGTTGCCTCCCTCCGCTCCGTAAGCTCACGTCGCCGCGACACAACAGACGCGCGCCTCAAATACGCGCTGGAGCACCAGCGCCGCACGCCTTGTTTCCCACAGATCGACCTCATCTTCCGCGCGATCCTCTACGAGCGGCGCCCGCCCTTCATCGTGCTCTTCTCGCACCAGACAACGTCCTACTCACAGATATTCTTCACCCACCCCATCTTCGTCCCCGCAGCCGACATATTCGCCGACTTCCCCTCCGGATGCCCGAACCCCTGCTGCACAGAGGACTGCGAGATGATCCGCTTCCCTCGCAGCGGCCTCGACTCCGCAGTCGTACTCCCGTTCAAGCGCGCACGCGCACGCTTCCGCCGCGTGCGCGCGCAGGAGATGTGCAATTGGGTCGACTGCGACGTCGCGTTCTCAGAGGAGAATGCCTCGTGCGGCGGCAGGGAGGGCAGCAGCGAGAGCGCGTCGTCCGTGAGTGGGAAGAGTGCAGGCCCTGATGCTGCGCGGCCGGCCGTGCGCGGACAGGTCTGTGGAAAATGCAAGTTGGTCAAGTACTGCTCGGCAGAACACCAGCGCAAGGACTGGGAGGAGCATCGCCGGCTCTGTGCCAGACCGGCGCAGGGGAAGGAAAATGAGTGAGGTTGTAAGTTTTTTGTTGTGCAGGTGAACGGTTGTGTAGGAGAGGTCTACTCTGGTTTCATTTTCCCGACGTATGTGATGATAGGATATATCACTTGTGCTCGTACCCTTTCCTTGTTGTACTGTGGAATGACACACCGATACCACGACGTAAAGATGCCCTGAATGAATAGGCGGGAACGGAGAAACCTGAGGAAACAGACCTGGTAGTTGGGTGTTATGCCTCCGATGAGTTGCAAATGCATTCGAGTTGCTGTACGCGGCTAGTCGGGTGGGTACGAATAAGGAAGGTGACCGGTGATCGTTCACAACCATCGATCGTTGGCCCAAGATCGATCAACTCTCTTTCACCTTCAATGGACACCGAACAACCCTTGGAACAACCCAGTCGTCGAATTCCAAATGTCCGATTCCGAGTCCTTATCGTAGGAAGGGCAAATGCAGGAAAAACATCCATACTGCAACGAGTCTGTGAAACAACGGACAGCCCCGTAATTTACCGGCGAACTGGGAAGGAAGGTGAGAAGCGAAGCGAGGAGGTACGTGGCCCAACTTTTTCGTCTGCAAGTTAGATCTCACTGCCGACCAGGTAAAGCTTGAGCCGTCTATCGATGTCAGTATCAGTGGTACTTCTCTTGGGTTTTCCCTCTAACACTGAGCCAGCGAGGCGAGCACACCATTGACGATGAACTTGTGTTCTCCAATAATGAGGGCTACGTTTTTCACGACTCGCGTGGAATCGAGTCGGGTAGCACAAAGGAACTCGGGATTTTGCAAGAATTCATTCGACGCAAGTGTGGAGAAGGCCAACTAAGTTCTAGACTGCACGCTATATGGTTGGGACTCCCGAGTGTGCCACTCGATTACGACAACTGATAGTATATTTTGAGGTACTGCGTCCCAATGGACAACCAACGACCACAGCTCGACCTGAAATTTTACAAGGACATTTGTCCTGATCAGAATGGTGCGTCGTTACGAAAATTCATGGCTCTATTTAACGCATCACTTTGAAGTTCCTATCATTGCGGTGTTTACCAAATATGACCAATTCTTGCGCAACATCGGGATGCATTTGGCAGATTACCCAGATGAATACCCGGATCGCAATGTATCTGAAGTGGCGGAGGAGCTATTTCAAGAGTACTACCTGCATCTCCTTGGCGAAGATTTTAGATACGTGCGATTACAAAGTGGGTTCAGCGTCAAACGCTAGCGGTTACCTACTGATCCCAGTGTCCTTCGGTAGAAATGCACAAGCAGAATACAAACTGTGATGATCTGATTGAGAAGACGGCTGCAGCTTTGAATGACGATATTGTCGCATTGATGCTTGTAGCTGTGCAGAGGCGTAACTTGGAATTGAGTGTTAAAATAGCTCTGAACCGGTGAGTGTGCCAGAAAGGATGAAGTTAGCGAATTTCTCAACCGAAAATTGCAGTGTCCATTCTCATGCTGGGTTTGAAGTCAAACATATACTTCAGGAATGTCTTATTCCATTTCCATATGTCTGGGTAAGTGTTGATAGTTTTAATCTGCAGTGCATACTCATAATATGATACTTGATGTTGCCCAACTCCCAGTTGGTAAGTGTTGGCTCCTGCTCATGCCTTTCAAATTGGCTGGCCTGACATGCTGGTGCTCTGCTCTCCAGTTTGTGAGTGGTTGCCATGCATGCCAATGTGTTTGTGCTTTGACCTTCTGGTGTTCCAGCTTGTTAGGGTGAGTGGCTATCATGCCTTGCTGTGTTTCAACCTGCCTGACAATGCCTGTCCTTGGCTGTTCAGTCTGTGAGTGATTGACATGCATTGCTGCATCTTAAACCTGCTGATAATAGCTGTGCTGAATTCTCCAGAATGTGAGTGGCCAGTATGTCTTACTGTATATTAAGCCTGCCAACATTGCCCATTCCTGGTTCTCCAGCATGTGAGTGGCTGACATTTCTTGCTATGTCTAAAGCTTGCTAACAGTGCTTGTCCTTACTTATCAGCCTGTGAGTATCTGCCATGCCTTACTGCATTTTAAACCTGCTGATAATATCCATCCTTGGCTCTTTTAGATTGTGAGTGGCTGATATACCTTATTGCATTTTCAGCCTGCTGATGTTATCCATCCTTGGCACCCTAGGGAGTAAGTAGCTGCCATTTCTCACTGCATTTCAAAATCTCTGACAATCCACATCCTTCACTCTCTAGGAAGTGAGCAACTGTTATCCTTACTGTATTTAAAGTCTGCTAACAATGCCTGTCCTTGGCTCCCTAGGCAGTAAGTTGCAGGCTTTCTTGCAGGCTTTTCTTGCAACATTTCAAGCATGCTCATAACATCTATCCTTGGCTCTCTAGTTTGTAAGTGACCAGCCTGCCTTGCTGCATTTAACCCTGCTGATGATGACTATCTTTAACTCTTGAGTTGGTGAGTGCCTAGCCTCACTATGTTTTAAGCCTGCTAATAACAATTGACTTTGACTCTTTAGGAAGTGAGTGATATCTGTGCTTCATCAAGTTTTAAGCCTGCTGATGACACCTGCTCTTGGCTCTTTAGTTTGTGAGTGGCTGCCATTCCTCACTGCATTTCAGACCTTCTAATAATGACTGTTCTTGGCTCTTCAGTCTGTGAGTTGCATTCAAGCCTCACAGTGTTTTAATCCTGCTAATAATACCTCTCTAGTTGGTGAGTGATTGTAACACCTTATATGTCAAACCTACTGATGATGACTATCCTTGGCTCTCCAGTTTGTCAGTGCCTGTCATGCCTCACTGTGTTTTGAGCATATTAATGACCCTTATCTTTGGCTCTTCAGAAAGTGAGTAGTTGTCATGCCTCACCACATTTCATCCCTGCTAATAATGGTTGTCCTTGGCATTCTAGCCTGTGAATGACTGAAATGCCTCACTGCATTTCAAATCTGCTAACAGTACATGTCTTTGAATTTCTAGGGAGTGAGTGGCTGGCAAGCTTTACTATCTTAAGCCTGTTGATAACACCTATTCTTGGCTCTTCAGTTTGTGAGTAGCTGTCATGCCTCACTGTTTTCAAGTCCACTGACAACGTCTGTCTGGCATTCTAGGGAGTAAGTGGCTAGCAGATCTTACAAGGTTTTAGGCCTGCTAATAATGCCTGGCCTTTTGTTACAACCTGCTGTCTAAACCGTGGGAAAAACCTGCCTTATCAGTGGGACACGTAAGACTGGAGACCCTTAAGATTCTTCTCCAGTCAAAAATGGGGCCATGGGGCCGCTTCTTTTTCCTTACTTAGCAATGGACTTACTCATTATGGTTACCTTCTCGTCCATATATGGTCCGGCCCCGTTCTATTAATATCCGGCCCCATTCTATTCTTAGACCAGGCTTCTTGACCATATGTGTAACGAATGGCACTTGCGCCCAGATGAAACCTTCTGCACAGCCTGGTGCAGGATCGACTTTGACGTGCGACGAGTGTTACGCTCAGACCCTACTCTAGCCTGAAGACAGCGCAAATGCCTGCACGAACACTGGAAGAATTGCCATGATTACCCAGAGGCGCATACCTGGGAGTCACGTGCAGAAGAGGACATCGAAGAAGAAGAGGCCGTACGCGCACTCGTAGCAGCAGAAGACGACAGTTACCTCGCTTATGACGAGGCGTGCAGAGTCCGCCAGCTCGTGAGTAACCTGATAACTCGCAGTAATCCCCCAGATGCTGGCAGGAAGGTTATTACAGGACGGATGAGGGTCACGTGACACGGTCACGTAAGAAAACCCCCAGGTCACGGGATCTGACCTAAGCAATAAGTCAGGGGGGCGCGAAGGATGGAATTGTCCCAGGTCACAGTACGTATCTGGCCTAACCCATAACTCAGGGGATGTTGGAAGAAGCCATGGAATTGGCGGAAGACAGTTGTGTCCTGAAGACGACCAACGACGATGGATAGCGATTGTGTGGTGTAAGACCAGCGACCTGAGGCTGCCGATATCAGCGGGCCGTGGCTGCCGTTGGGACGCACTCCAGCGGGCCGGGTTTGATCCCCTTTCGGGTATGTGTTCAAGATGGATTAGTCCAAGGAGCGCCTGTGTTAGCGCCGAGGCCATTGCTTACTGTTGCATGGCGGATTTGTGATGTGGATGACATTTCCCACTTATGCTTACTATTGATTATTGTTCTCGCTTACTGATGCGATGAGGTGGGCTTATTGATGCCCCATGGTTGCTTACTCACTGGTTGGAGGTGCTTGGTCACTCATTGGTGGGGACGCTTACTTATGGCTTATTGATGCCTTATTCATGCTGATTGATGTGAGTCATCATGCTTATCATTCACTACTCATACTATGTGTGTCACCTTTGGGGCTTGACGGACATTTACTATAAATACTATACAAGTTGCGCTATGGTTCGCTAGCTTAGTTGTCTTGAAATCCACCTGTATTCTTCTCAGGAAGTTCAGACAGTCTTATAGCAGAGTCATTGTTCTTTGTGACTATCTTGTTGCCAACTTAAGTGTTAGGCGTTGCCACCTTGTAACGAACCTCAAGCTAGGCGGTATTAGGGGACCTTATTGATTATTCGCCCTTTACAAGTCGTTCAAGTCGTTCCTGAGTTCAGAAGCCGTGCGCTTTGCTCAGAGTTGAAGCAAGGAAGACCCATCAGATCCAAGTCGGATCAACGTTCAGTGGAAACGTTACAACGAGAGCCGACGCTGGCGAGGTGACGTCTCAACCAGCCAACAGTGAACAAGGACTGTCCCTAAACAGGGAACAGCCATAGATAGACGAAATAATGCCACAAAGGGCAAGGGACAACGCAACAGAAAGGAGTGTGGATTACTCTAGCTATTAACAGGGAACCACTCCTAGAAGAGGGAATCTGAGAATGCTAAAGTGAGGAACTCTACCGTCCCCACTACTATACTTATACTGCACAAGGACTGGGTTTAAACCTAAGTCCTTGGCGATGACTACAACTAAATGAGTCCGCATGTGTCCATGAGTAAGGCATCAGTAAGTAAGTGACAAAGCACTACCGCCATTACTAAGTCCCTGAGTAAGTCCGTCAGTCAGCCATCAGTAATGCCTCAGTAAGCATACGGCTGGGCGCCTCGGACTAGCGCCTCCTGACTCTTCCATCCAGAACACCTTCCGAAAGGGGATCAAACCCCGGCCCGCTGGTATCCGTCCCATCGGTCCGCCTGAGGCCTTACACCACGCGATCTTTCAGTGTCCCTTCCGTGCCTTCGTCGGCCTGCGCGCATCCTGGTCCTGATGCGGCGAGTGTCACATGACCGCCATGGGCGATACGTAACAATATGACTCACTTCTTTTCTATTGTTCTCCCTCTTTCGGATGATTCCTCTCACACTTCCCTCCCATGTGATTACTGCGGACTGACATGTGATTACTGCGGATTGCTGCGGATGGCATCATCTATTTGTTCCATACAAACATACCTCTATCTATATAAACTCGACTCTTAGGTACCTTGTATCCTTAGACTCGACTTCTTTACCACAACAGTGCTTGTATTCCCTTCACTGGGGTTACTTCAGATCTGTGTGCCTTCTTGTCTCGGACTTCCCTCTCATATCAAGTGTATTCCACTTGATACTTGTTATCCACTTAACCCTTGCCGATTATAGGCTATTTCTCCCGTACTCAGAAACCTCGGAACTAGACTTACACACGTCGTGTAGTATGCCCCCACTGTGGCGTTACACCTTTGCTCTTCAGTCTGTGTGTAACGTCCTGGGTCACAGTGCGTATCTGACCTAACCCATAAGTCATGGGACGTATAGCAATCGAGCATGGTAAGGGGGATGACGAGTCACTCCTCAATACTTACCAAGGCAGTGCGGACGATGACTGATATACTTACGATGACTGATGATCTTACTGTACGATTACACAGCAGAGGCAATTACTGATCAGACATGGACGATTACACAGCAGAGGAGTAGTAGTAGTAGTGGCGGTCTCGCTGACGAAGGCGGACTGAAGTACGGTACTATATAAGGAAGCTATCGACTGTTGTGGTCGATAGCTTGGATTTCTTGTAACACTCTCATCTTGTTATCCAAGTCGTGGTTTCCTCTTTCCCTCTCGCCTGTTGAGGCCGCGTACCAACAAACAAACGAACAAGACTCCGCCTTCACGCGTTGAGACGATACTCTGCCTTCGCGCTAGAGTCCAGGACACTGCTGAGTCACCGCGTTCACCCTTTGTTGCCTAAGTCAGGCTCACGTGCAGCTCGCACGTAACATTAAATCCAAGCTCTTTCAAAAATTCATTGAACGCTGTGGCGACTATCAATACCAAGGACGGCTGGGACTTCGTACCCTATCGTATCGACACAAGAGAACGAGACGCACCCACTCGTTACCTTATAGGACGAGTAAGGTGGCGACACGTACCGGACACCAGAAGATCCGACGAAAACAACACAGGATACTACGCGGAGGCAGCTACCTCACAAAGATACCATCCCGTAGTTTTTAACAAGGAACGCTGTTGCTGGGTCAAACTCCGGTGGAGCAACACCAACAGCTATTTCGAAGCAACACGACCAGCGGCCGACGACTTACACGTCAACATACCATTGATCGACGCACGACCAATTGATCAACAAGGACCGATAGACAGTCAAGAACCAGAAAACCTCGATTTGGAACCACCAAGGACCGAATTCCAACTACGGATAGAAACATCGGCTGTATCAAGCCATACTAGCGAACGATCGCCAACCCCACAAAGTGAAGTAGCAGAACCTGAAGAAATCGCAGTGCAGTCACCAGAAGTAGACGCACTAGCCGCGCAAACAGCTGAGTTACACATCCCCGAACCAATCAGGGGAATACCATTCAGCCAGATGACTACCCAAACAGAAGTATCACCACCCCGACTTGTCATTAACGAACAGACAGGTCACGTCCAGCAAATACAACCAGAAGACATGGAAGCCGTCAATCGAGCAATGGGACCAGATGTCCCCGATGCACCAAGCATCCCAGAGGGAGCCGAAATGTTTTACGAGTTCTGACTCAACCGAAACAGAGTACCCTCACCTGACAACAGACCGTTTCCACCTAGAAGAGGACCACCAGGAGGAGGACCACCAGGAGGGGGACCACCCAATGGTGGATGGCCACAAGGAGGAGGAGGAGTGGGACCTCCAACGGGACCCGCAATAGCCAATCAACAAGGAAACGACAAGTTCATCGGTAACCCGCCACCCACATTCACAGGGAACAGATCCCAAGCCGAATCATTCATCCTCTAATGGGAGGTATACGCAGGAGTCAACGCCAACCACTCTGCCATGAGAAACAAATACCAAAAAGCTATGTTGTTTCTCACATACATACAGGGAAACGCGGTTAACCAATGGGTAATGTCCGCAAGCCGATGGCTCGTCAACGAGGTGGCCACAGGAACCGATCAATTCAACAATAGGCTATGGGAGAACCTGCTCAACGCCTTTCAAAGACAATTCGGCGACGTTCTTAGTAAAGAACGAGCCCAAGCCCAGCTCAATGCTGGAATACATATGAAGGATGGAAGGATCGACGACTACATCGCGCAATTTGAACAGCTGGTTCGACACGCCGGGTACAACATTAATGCCGAACAAACCATCAAGTACTTCACGAAGGGACTACCATGGGCATTATATGAAACAATGTACCAACACGATGACCCCCGAAACTATGAAGAGTGGAGAGATTCCGCCCTGAAAAGGCAACAGAAATGGATCCACATGCAGATGGTCAGGGGCAACTTGGACGCCTTTAAACCAGGAAGGGCTTCAGGGGGGGCACTAGCTAAGTTGCTCGCACCACTCCAGAATGACGACCGAATGGACACATCCGCAGACCGTGTACGAGGACGACTAGCAGGAGCCGAAGACATTGTGGCAAACCACTACAGGAATACCAAACCCCCGCAACCACCATTCCCACCACGAGGGGGATTTATCCAGAGACAATTCAAACAAGACCACAGCCAAACGCAGTGTTACAACTGCCAGAAGATGGGTCACATCAGTCGCGACTGCAGACAGCCCAGAAGGCGTCGCGATGCACAAACACGCACCACTGAAACCGCGCCAACTAAAGAAGAAAAGGCAGCGGAATGGCTATGAGGAGTAGCAGGAGATGACGAAGAAGTAAAGGACCTGGTCCTACAACAACTGATGGGACAGGATTTTGGAAATGCCTAAACCCGGTGGCCTGGGTAAGGGCAATACATTGTAACTCCATGTATATTATGCGCTACCGATCTATGAGAGTACCAGTGTCTATTCGCGCAAGTTACAACATGGCCGACATCAAAGCATTAGTGGACTCAGGAGCCACTGATAACTTTATACATCCGAACTTCGTTAGGAGGATGGGATTGGGACAACGGGCATTAGATAAGCCAAAAAATATCTACAACATCGACGATACCACTAATAAAGCGGGGCAGATCACACACTATCTCACGCTCCAAGTGGAAATGGGAAAAACAAAAAATGTTACGTGCGGGCAGCACGTGAGCCTGACTTAGGCGACGAAAGGGTGAACGTGGTGACTCAGCGAATTCCTGACTCTAGCACGAAGGCTGAGTGTCGTCTCAACGCTCGAAGGCGGAGTTTGGCTTGTTCTTTAAGTGATTCACGACCCCAAAGGATGAGAGAAGACACAGCCTTTGATAACAAGACGAGAGTGATACAAGAAATCCAAGCTATCGACCACAACAGTCGATAGCTTCCTTATAACGTATTCGGGCGATCCGCCTTCATCAGCGAGACCGCCACTACTACTAGTCTGCTAGGTAATCGTCCATGGGTGTACAGTCATCGTATCGTAGGCCGTCAGTCAGCCTTCAGTCATCGTACAGTAATCGGTCAGTCAGCCATCAGTCATCGTACAGTAATTGTCCCCTTTGATCACGCCCCCTCGGTTATCGGTTAGGTCAGATACCTACTATGACCCGGGACGTAACATCACCCCCTTCACAAGGGTGAGCGCCCTCGCTCTACTACCCAATTAGGCACCGCGGTCAGCCCCACATCTGTCTCGTGCTCATCTCGTATCCTTAAAAGAGCGTGAGCCCTACCCAGCCGCTTTGCCGAGTGACGTGCGTGGTCGACATGGACGAAGATGTCGTCCTCGAGCCTCTTGATCGCAATCTCCAGCTCCTTGATGACCTCCTGGGACGCGCGGTAGCGCCTTACTTTGGCCGCTAGGGAGATATCTCCCAGCCGAGCAAGGGCTTCGTCAACCTGGCGCCGTCCCCGGAAGTCAGCTCGTAGGTACTGTAATTCTTCGCGGGTGTACTCAGCTGCTGGCCCCATGTCTCGACACGGCTCGGCATGTATGTCTCCCCGGTATACTGGCGTGTGACGCCCCATGGTCCCAAAGACCTCCGGGTTGTCGCACATCCTCACCTGCACGTATCGGGCGGGGATGCGACGCCCCTCGTGTTCGATTACCATGGGGACCCAATTCATCCCGTTGTTGAGGACGAATCCGCCGGGAGTAGGCGATATGGGACGGACAGGGCGCCTCGGCGCATTTGCTCGGCACGTATGGATGGGTGAGGTATCGTGTGCCTCGGCGTAGGATGGTAGCCCTCGCATGGCGTACCCTTCCTCCGCAGTCGGTCCGTAGATGACAGCAACAGGCGGTGCTCGTTCTGTGTCATCCACGGCTTCTTCGGTAACGTTGTCTTCTTCTTCTCGGTTGTCGACTCGGGGGGGAATGCGCATGGGGGCGCAGTGGCAGTAGTCTTGGGGATTATCGCACCGGGTGCAGATAATGTGGGTGTCATGGTACGAGCCATTGGAGGACTCGTCGCTGTCGTATCGATCGACAGTGGTAGTGGACGTGAAAGCGGTGGAGGGCTGGAGGATACTTGCCTCATCAGCCGTTGTATCCTCGTCCGTCTCTCCTGTGGCGTCATCCTCGTTACTTGGTCCATCCTCCATGAGGTCATCACCTCCTTCAACAACCCATAGTCCTTCCTCATCTGTCTCCACTCTTCCACTTGCGGGTGTGGGGAATCGCCGGCGAGCCTCGGCCAAGTCCCGCTCTTGTTGTTCTCGCTCTTCTCGGTCGTGCTCTGCGGCTGCTCTGACATGCTCGACGGCAGAGCAGAAGGGGTCGTCCACATTGTTGTTGTCATCGTATGTGGTGAGGGTGTGGACGTTGGGGATCTCGTCAATGGTGATAGTGGTGAGTGGGACATGGGACATGTTAATAGTGGGTTTAGAGGATGGGAGTACTAGTGGTTTCGTCGCGGCTGCTTTTATGTGAGTTTCAGCGGTTGGATTGGTTTGTTTGTACTTCCTTATCTCTTCGTCCGCATGTACGTCGTCCCACGGGACCCACTGGTTGTCCGAGTCGGCGTAACCTTTCCACTTGATTAGGTATTGCAGTTTACGCCCCCTTCCACGCCTTCTTGAGTCTAGTACTTTTTCGACCTTGTATTCTTCCACGTCTCCTACCAATTCTGGTGGTGGGCGCTGATAGTTTACGCCATGAGTCTTCGTTTCTTTGTAAGGGGTCAGGAGATCTGTGTGGAAGACATCATGGATGCTCCACTGCGTGGGAAGCTCAAGTCGATAGTTTACAGGAGACATCACCTGGATGATCCGGAACGGCCCATGTCTTCTGGGCGCAAACTTCGTGGTTGGCTGGTTGGTACGTAGGTGGCGTCCTTCAAGCCAAACTCTGTTCCCTATCTGGTATTTAGGAGTGTCACAATGCTTGATCCACGACTGTTGTGCGCGTCACATGTGATTTTGTGCCTGCTCTCTTATCTCCTTCAATTGTTCTAGTCGCTTGTCGACCCTTGGTATTGGCGATTTCTTATCTGTCCAGTTAGTAATAGGGTGATAGCCCATTAGTAACCTGAACGGTGTTTCGCGCGTGGACTCATTGGTCCAATTGTTGTGTGCGAACTCCGCGAGCGCCAGATAGTCCGCCCAGTTGTTTTGTCATTCGTTAGCCCAAAGCCTGAGGTACTGCTCCAACCATTGGTTGGTTCGTTCCGATTGTCCATCCGTTCGTGGATGGTAGGCTGTTGAGATATTTTGTTGTATTCCTAGGACTCGACATAGTTCCCTTGTAAACTCTGATGCGAACCGGGGGTCCCTGTCGCTGATGATTTTCGAGGGTAATCCAAACCGCACTATGACATGCTTTGCGTAGAGTATTGCGGTTTCCTCTCCCGAGATTTCCTCTTTGCATGGTATGAAGATGGGTGCCTTTGAGCAGTCGTGGTCTGTGACTGTGAGTACCGAGTCGTATCCTCTCGACACCGGTAGTTTAGTAATGAAATCTAGCGCCACCACCTCAAATGGTAGCGCCTCTGGTTGTGGAAATATGGGTTGCAACGGTGCTCTTGTTTTTTGTGTGTTGACCTTGCATCGTTGACATTCTGCACATCCTCGGACGTATTCCGCAATGTCTTGTTTCATTGTTGGCCACCAGTAGTGGCGCTCCACCAATTGCGTTGTTCAGTTGATTCCTGGATGGCCATGAATAGGGGGGTCATGGTGTGTGGAGATTACTTCTCTGATTTCCTCCATTGGTCCTGTTATGACAAGCCGTTGTCCCTGGTACCACCAGAGCCCGTCTGCTTTTGTCAGTTTGTGGGGGTCGACCCACTTGCGTATCCTTTGTTTGTCCTGTTGTGTGGTGGTCGCAGTTGTTCGTACAAACATTTTATCTGATAGTACGACGACGCCTTCGTTATCCTTCTCTCCTTGATCATAGTCGGGCCTTCGAGATAGAGCATCGGCTTGTCCATTAGCCACACCTTTGACGTGGTGTATCTCGAAGTTGTATTCTGCTAGTTCGAGTACTTCCCTGGCAATTCGCCTACTGATCTTCTGGGGATCCCGCCAGTATCTAAGGTTAAGATGATCGGAGAAGATGCGTACTTTATGTGGCGATCCAGCCAACAGATGTCGCCAGTTTCGCAATGCTTTTACGATGGCTAACAACTCTAGGTTGTAGATGTCGTAGTTGCGTTCAGCGGCGTTGAGTGTTGCCGAATAGTAGCCCACAGGATGTCGTTTTCCGTCTAGTTTCCTTTGCAGTAGTACCGCTCCGACCGCAAATCCTGACGCGTCCACTTCTAGGTCGAATTGGTGGGTTTGGTGTCACGTGGTGACATTGTACCGAACCCTGCGCGCACCAAACATCGCAAGTGCACTCATGAGCACTGGAAGAACTGTCAAGATTACCCTGAAGCACACACATGGGTATTAGGTCAACCGGCATATAGCGAAGAAGAAGAAGAAGTTCGTGCTCTCGTATGGGCCCAGGCAGATGGATACCCTGAGGCAGAAGAAGAAGATTATGAAGTGGAGGAGGATGAAGCCCTCTGTATATGCCAGTTAGTGAGTGGAATGGTCGTCCACCTGTCGACCACAGACACTGGCACAAGTATTACAGGAAGGATGAGGGTCACGTGATCTATCACGTGAAAGTCCCAGATCATGCCTTGTATCTGGTCTAATCTATAAGTCATGGGACTTCAAGGATGGAAGGTTATGTAACGTTTCCTCAGATGTGAAATTCCCGAGAGGCTGAAGAAGATGTCACGTATAGAAGAGGAGGTCAAGTCCCAGGTCACAGTATGTATCTGACCTAAGCCATAACTCAGGGGATTTCGGTGTTGTATCAAGAATGGAAGATTATGGAAGGTTCTGGAAGGGCCATGGTAGGCATGAGGTCAGAGGCAATTCCTGACAGCTGAAGGTCTAGACATTCCCTTTTGTGGTTCAAGTTCTGATGGAACAGGTTCTGATGCGCTAGTATTACGCCGAGACATTCGTTATCTTGTTATCTTGTTCTATGATGTCATTTGTGAGTCATGTGTTGTTCTTATCTCTGACTCATGGTTGTGTTATCTCTGACTCATGTGGGGCCTTATGCCTCATGTACTGTATGTTTCATGATAAGCCCCTGTGGCTTGATGGACAATTCCTATTGGCAGATAAGGTCGTAGGTCGTGTTACTATAGTTCGAGCTCAGTTTTAAAGCTAGCTTGAAAGTACTATATATACTAGGCAGGTTTCGCCAGTAGTCGTTAGCTTAGTTGTTTTGGACTTCCACCTGTATTCCTCTCAGGTTTTATTCAAAGCATTCTCATAGCAGAGTCATTGGTCTGTGTGACTAGCATCTTATCTTGTTGCCAACTTGTGTGTCAAAGCTATCACCTTGTTAGGCCATTCCAAGGGGACCTTTTCTGGTTTATTGCCCTTCACGAGTTCTTGTTGAGTTGTAAGCCGTGCGCTTAGCTCATCGTTTGATTCAAGGAAGCTCTCGGATCCAAGTTGGATCAGTGTTTGGTGGAAACGCTACATTTGGTCCGCGTGTGCTAGTATGGGTTCTGTGGTGACTCGTTGCTTGAGCATGTCGAACGCTACTTGATGTCTTGTTTCCCACTGCCATGGTTCGTCTTTTCGTGTAAGCTCGTTGAGCGGTTTGGCGATGTTGGCAAATCCTCTGATAAACTGCTGATAAAAGTTGCAAAAACCGAGGAATGATCGTACGTCCTTTACTGATGTAGGTGTTTGCCAATCGCGGACACCCAAAATTTTGACGGGGTCCATGCATGTTACCCCCTCTTCAAGGATTACCCCCAGGTAATCAATACTGGGAGCGTTGAAGACACATTTTTCGGGTTTGAAAAATAGATCGTTTTTCTGTGCTATGGCTAGCACGTCGCGGACTGCGTCTTGGTGTTTTTCAATTGCTAGTGGCTGCCTTTTGGTTGCTATGGCGATATCATCCATGTATACCCTGATTGTCGTTCCAGCCGCTTCATGTTTCGTGATTATTGGTTGATAGATATTGTTCATGAAGCTTTGGAATGTAGCCGGCGAGTTGCACAAGCCAAAGTACATGACAGTCGGTTTGAATAGTCCACGGCGTGTTTTGAACGCGGCCTTGGGTTCGTCTCCTTCCTTGATCCTGATGTTGTTGTATCCCTGTCGGACGTCCAGTTTGCTGAATATCTGTGCCCCTCCGAGATCCCTGGTTAGATCATCAATAAGAGGGAGTGGATATTGGTTTCGTATTGTCCACTCGTTGATCTTTCGGTAGTCCTGTACAGGTCGTAGCTTTCCGTCCTTCTTTTTGATAAAAAAGAAGGATGATGCGTACGGGGACTTTGAGGGACGAATATATCCCTTTTCTAGTTGTTCGTCGATAAACTCGTCCAGCGCTGCGTCTTCTACCCTTGTCATCGGGTATACTTTGCAGTTGATGACGTCTGGTGCTCCCTTTTTGAATTCAATTGCGTGGTCGCAACTTCATTTTGGTGGGAATCGTTTTGCCTCGTCTTCGCTGAATACTTGTGCGAATTGTTGGTACTCTTTTGGTATTTCGACGTTTTTGGTATATTGCTTGGCGTCTATTGCAAGCTCGACCGCTGATCGTCGTCCATATACTTGTTCTTCTAGTTTTGTCACGATTTGTTCTTTTGCCTCCGTAGTGAACATTCGCGATATCTTGACGTCTTTTTCTTCTTCACTGAGTAGTCTCGCTAGTACTGCCTTCTTGTCATTTGGATTGACTGATCGGAGCACTATGGGGAGTTGTTTTTCGTCAATGGTGGCGTGTCGCCAGCTGAACCGTGGTTCGTAGGTTGCAAGCCATGGATAACCTAATAGTATGTCTTCCTTGCCGATGTCAGTGATCAGGAAGCACATTTCTCTTTGAGTCCCCCCTGTTTCCACGTTAAGTGTAAGGTAATGTGTAATCTGCCCCACTTTATTAGTGGTATCGTCGATGTTATAGATGTTTTTGGGCTTATCTAATGCCCGTTGTCCTAACCCCATCCTTTTGACGAATTGCGGATGGATGAAGTTGTCGGTGGCTCCTGAGTCCACCAACGCTTTGATGTCGGCCATATTGTAACTTGCACGAATGGATACTGGTACTCGCATAGATCGGTAGCGCATAATGTACACAGAGTTACAATGTATTGCCCTTACCCAGGCCACCGGGTTCAGGTGTTTCCAAAATCCTGTCCCATCAACTGCTGTAGGACCAGGTCTTTTACTTCTTCGTCGTCTCCTGCAACTCCTCGCAGCCATTCCGCCACTTTTTCTTCTTTGGTTGGCGCTGTTTCGGCTGTGCGTGTCTGTGTATCTTGGCGTCTTCTTGGTTGTCTGCAGTCGCGGCTAATGTGACCCATTTTCTGGCAGTTGTAACACTGCGTTTGGCTGTGGTCTCGTTTGAACTGTCTTTGGATAAATCCCCCTCGGGGTGGAAATGGTGGTTGCGGGGGCCTAGCATTCCTGGGGTGGTTTGCTATAATATCTTCGGCTCCTGCTAATCATCCTCGTACACGATCTGCGGATGTGTCCATTCGGTCGTCATTCTGGAGTGGTGCTAGCAACTTAGCTAGTGCTCCTCCTGTAGCCCATCCTGGTTTGAAGGCGTCTAGATTCCCCCTGACCGTTTGCATGTGAATCCACTTCTGTTGCCTCTTCAGGGTGGATTCTCTCCATTCTTCATAATTCCGGGGGTCGTCGTGTTGATACATTGTCTCGTATAGCGCACATGGTAGTCCTTTTGTGAAGTACTTGAGCGTTTGCTCGTTGTTGATGTTATATCCCGCATGTCGAACGAGTTGTTCGAATTGGGCGATATAGTCATCGATTTTTCCATCCTTCATGTGGATACCGGTGTCGAGCTGGGCTTGTGCTCGTTCTTTGCTGAGAACGTCGCCGAACTGTCTTTGAAAGGCGTGGAGTAGGTTCTCCCACAGCCTATTGTCGAATTGGTTGGTTCCCGTGGCGACTTCGTTGACGAGCCATTGACTTGCCGACATGACCCATTGGTTAACTGCGTTTCCCTGGATGTATGTGAGAAACAACATAGCTTTTTGATATTTATTCAGCATAGCTGAATGATTCGCGTTGACTCCTGCGTAGACCTCCCATTGGAGGATGAACGCCTCGGCTTGTGACCTGCTCCCTGTAAACGTGGGTGGTGGGTTACCAATGAATTTGTCGTTTCCCCCTGGGTGTGCATTGTGGGCTACTGCAGGTCCCCCTAGAGGTGGTCCTCCTCCTGGTGGTCCTCCTCCTCCTCCTGGCGGTCCTCCTCCTCCTTCTGGCGGTCCTCCTCCTCCTCCACCTGGTGGTCCGTTATCTCGTGGTCGCAAAGGTGGGAATGGCCTATTTTCAGGCGATGGTACCCTGTTACGGTTGGTCCGAAATTCGTAGAACATTTCTGTTCCTTCGGGGATACTTGGTGCGTCGGGGACATCCGGTCCCATGGCTCAGTTAACGGCTTCCATATCTTCTGGTTGTAGCTGTTGAATGTGACCTGTCTGTTCATTTATGACAAGTCGGGGTGGCGATACTTCTGTTTGAGTAGCCATGTAGCTGAATGGTATCCCTCTGATTGGTTCGGGAATGTGTAACTCAGCTGTTTGCGTGGCTAGTGCGTCTATCTCTGGTGATTGTACTGCGATTTCTTCAGGCTCTGCAGCTTCACTTTGTGGGGTTGGTGATCTTTCGCTAGTATGGCTTGATGGAGTTGGAGTATTCATTCGTAGTTGAAACTCGGTTCTGGGTGGTTCCGTGTCGAGATCCTGTTCGCCTTCTTGACCGTCTATGACTCCTTGTTGGCTGATTGATCGTGCGTCAACCAATGGTATGTTAATGTGTAGGTCATCAGCTGCTGGTCGTGTTGCCTCAAAGTAGTTGTTGGTATTGCTCCACCTGAGCTCAACCCAGCAACAGCGTTCCCTGTTGAATACTACGGGATGATATCGCTGTGTGGTAGCTGCTTCTGCGTAGTATCCTGTGTTGTTTTCTTCAGATCTTCTGGTGTCCGGTACGTGTCACCACCTTACTCGTCCTATAAGGTAACGAGTGGGTGTGTCTCGTTCTCTTGAATCGATGCGATAGGGCACGAAGTCCCAACCGTCCTTGGTGTTGATAGTTGCCATGGCGTTCGATTTTAGAAGAGCTTGGATTTAATGTTACGTGCGGGCAGCACATGAGCCTGACTTAGGCGACGAAAGGGTGAACGCGGTGACTCAGCGAATTCCTGACTCTAGCACGAAGGCTGAGTGTCATCTCAACGCTCGAAGGTGGAGTTTGGCTTGTTCTTTAAGTGATTCGTAACCCCAAAGGATGAGAGAAGACACAGCCTTTGATAACAAGACGAGAGTGATACAAGAAATCCAAGCTATCGACCACAACAGTTGATAGCTTCCTTATAACGTATTCGCGCGATCCACCTTCGTCAGCGAGACCGCCACTACTACTAGTCTGCTAGGTAATCATCCACGGGTGTACAGTCATCGTATCGTAGGCCGTCAGTCAGCCTTCAGTCATCGTACAGTAATCGGTCAGTCAGCCATCAGTCATCGTACAGTAATTGTCCCCTTTGATCACGCCCCCTCGGTTATCGGTTAGGTCAGATACCTACTATGACCCGGGACGTAACAAAAAAGGAAATGAGGTTCCTCATCACCAACATCGGAAAAGAAGACATCCTGCTAGGATACCCATGGCTCGCCACTTATGAGCCAAGGTTCAGCTGGTGTCACGCTACCATAGATGAGAAGCAACTTCCCATAGTATTGCGGTCGATTAACCCAAATGACAGGAAAGCAGTATTAGCAAGACTGCTAACGGAAGAGAAGGACGACGCAAGGGTATCACGAACGTTCACAACGGAAGCAAAAGAACAAATCATAACAACCTTGGAAGAACAAGTACATGGAAGAAGATCAGCGGTAGAACTCACGGTGGATGCCAAACAATACACCACGGAGGTCAAGATACCAGCAGAATACCAAAGCTTTGAAAAAGTATTCAGCGAACAGGAATCAAAGAGATTTCCGCCCAAAAGAAGCTGTGATCACGCAATAGACTTCAAAAAGGGCGCACCAGAAGTAATCGACTGCAAAATATACCCCATGACTAGGGTAGAAGACGCAGCATTGGATGACTTCATTGATGAACAAATTGAAAAGGGGTACATACGCCCCTCAAAATCCCCGTATGCATCATCATTCTTCTTCATTAAAAAGAAGGACGGAAAGCTACGACCCGTACAGGACTACCGACGCATTAACGAGTGGACAATACGAAACCAATACCCACTCCCTCTCATCGATGACCTCATCCGAGACCTTGGGGGAGCTCAAATATTCAGCAAACTAGATGTCCGACAAGGATACAACAACATACGCATCAAAGAAGGGGACGAACACAAAGCCGCGTTTAAAACACGCCGCGGACTTTTCGAACCAACCGTCATGTACTTTGGGCTGTGTAACTCACCAGCAACGTTCCAAAGTTTTATGAATGAAATATACCGACCAACAATAGCAAAACACGAACCCAACGGAACAACCATACGGGTTTACATGGATGACATCGCAATAGCCACGAAACGCCAACAAAACACACTTGAACAACATCAGAAGGCAGTGCGCGATGTCCTGGAAGTCGCTCAGAAACACGACCTATTCTTCAAACCAGAAAAATGCGTATTCAATGCCTCCAGTATTGATTACCTGGGGGTAATCCTTGAAGAGGGGGTAACATGTATGGACCCTATCAAAATTTCGGGTGTTCGCGACTGGACATCTCCCACATCAGTTAAGGATGTACGATCTTTCCTCGGCTTTTGCAACTTTTATCGGCAGTTTATTAGAGGCTTTGCAAACATTGCCAAACCACTGAATGAACTAACACGTAAAGACGAGCCATGGCAATGGACCACAAGACATCAAGCAGCATTCGACACACTCAAACAACGGGTTACGACAGAACCCATACTGGCGCACGCAGATCAAACACAGCAGTTCGACCTAGAAGTAGATGCCTCAGGATTTGCGGTAGGAGCAGTGCTACTACAGAAGAAAGCAGATGGAAAACGACACCCTGTGGGGTATTATTCGGCCACACTCAATGCCGCCGAGCGCAATTACGACATCTACAACCTGGAGTTGTTGGCCATAGTAAAAGCGCTAAGAAACTGGCGACACCTACTAGCTGGATCCCCACACAAAGTACGCATATTTTCGGATCATCTCAACCTTCGGTACTGGCGAGATCCCCAGAAAATCAGCCGACGAATCGCTAGAGAAGTACTGGAATTAGCCGAATACGATTTCGAAATACATCACGTCAAGGGAACCGCAAATGGAAGAGCCGATGCACTTTCACGACGCACTGACTATGACCAAGGAGAAAAAGACAATGAGAACGTCATGGCCCTACCTAACGAGTTGTTTGTACGAACAACTACCACCCAACCACAGCAGGACGAACAGAGAATACGCAAGTGGGTTGATCCCCACAAACTAACTAAAGTGAACGAACTTTGGTGGTACCAAGGACAAAGACTAGTTGTCACAGGAACACCGGGGGAAATTAGAGAAGTGATCTCTACACATCACGACCCCCCTATTCACGGACACCCAGGAATAAACCGGACAACCCAGATAGTGGAACGCCACTACTGGTGGCCCACGATGAAACAAGACATCGCCGAATACGTACGAGGATGCGCTGAGTGCCAGCGATGCAAGGTCAACACACAAAGAACAAAGGCACCGCTACAACCAATATTCCCAAAACCCGAAGCGACACCATTCGAGGTGGTAGCGCTGGACTTCATTACCAAACTCCCAATATCAAGGGAGTACGATTCCATACTAACAGTCACTGACCACGACTGCTCAAAAGCGTCGATATTCATACCTTGCAAGGAGGAAATATCAGGCGAAGAAACCGCAGCCCTATACGCCAAACATGTTGTCGTGCGATTTGGCCTACCAACAAAACTAATCAGCGATCAAGACCCCCGATTTGCATCCAAATTTACGAGAGAACTATGTCGACTCCTGGGGATACAACAGAACATCTCAACTGCCTACCACCCACGAACGGACGGACAATCGGAGCGAACAAATCAATGGCTGGAGCAATACCTCAGACTCTGGGCCAATGAGAGACAGAACAATTGGGCCAATCACCTCGCACTAGCTGAGTTCGCGCACAATAATTGGGTTAACGAATCCACACACGAAACCCCATTTAGGTTGCTGATGGGATATCACCCACACACTAATTGGATGGATAAAACATCACCCATACCACAGGTCACGGCCCGACTTGAACAATTGAAAGAGATAAGACATCAGGCACAAGAACAAATGCGCCGGGCGCAACAGTCATGGGTCAAACATCGTGACACCCCCAAATATCAGATAGGAGATAGGGTATGGCTGGAAGGACGTCATCTACGAACCAACCAGCCAACCACAAAGCTTGCGCCCAGGAGACATGGACCGTTTAGGATTGTCCAGGTGATGTCTCCTGTCAACTACCGACTCGAACTTCCCACGCAGTGGAGCATCCACAACGTTTTTCACACAGACCTTCTCACACCTTACAAAGAAACACTGATTCATGGCGCAAACTATCAGCGCCCACCACCAGAATTGGTAGAAGACGTGGAAGAATATGAGGTCGAAAAAGTATTAGACTCGAGAAGACATGGACGAGGACGCAAACTTCAATACCTTATCAAGTGGAAGGGTTACCCAGACTCGGACAACCAGTGGGTCCCGTGGGACGACGTTCACGCGGAAGAAGAGATAAGGAAGTTCAAACAGTCCAACTGTAACGTCCCGGGTCATAGTAAGTATCTGACCTAACACATAAGCGATGGGACGTGATCTAAGGGGACGCTTACTGTACCGATACATGACTGATGCTGTGCTGCATGACTGATGCCTTGTTTACTGTACGATTACTGATGGATGACTGAGAGCTTACGAATAGCTGACTGATTACCAGTGGACGATTACCCAGCAGATAGTAGTAGTGGCGGTTTCGCTGACAAAGGTGGATTGCGCGTTAGTGTTATAAGGAAGCTATCGACTGATGTAGTCGATAGCTTGGATTTCTTGTATACTTCTCGACTTGTTATCCAAAGCCGTTTCCTCTCTTCTCACGTCCTTCGGGGGCCGCGTATCAAAGACAACCAAAAGCATCAAAGCTCCGCCTTCGCGCGTTGAGACGTCACTCAGTCTTTGTACTTGAGTAAGACCACTGCTGAGTCACCGCGTTCACTCTACGTCGCCTAAGTCAGGCTCACGTGCCGCTCGCACGTAACATTAAATCCAAGCTCTTCTTCTATCGAACGCCGTGGCAACTCTTAACACCAAGGACGGGTGGGACTTCGTGCCCTATCGAATCGACTCAAGAGAACGAGACGCACCTACTCGTTACCTTATAGGACGAGTAAGGTGGCGACACGTACCGGACACCAGAAGATCCGAAGAAAACAACACAGGATATTACGCAGAAGCAGCTACAGCACAGAGATTTCATCCCGTAGTATTCAACAGGGAACGCTGTTGCTGGGTCGAACTCAGGTGGAGCAACACAAACAATTACTTCAAAGCGACGCGACCAGCAGCCGACGACTTGCACATCAACGTCCCACTAGTCGACGCACGACCAATCGACCAACAAGGGCCCATAGACGGCCAAGAAGATAACCTCGATTCGGAACCACCAAGGACCGAATTCCAACTACGAGCAACATCACCGGCAGTATCAAGCCATACCAGCGAACGATCGCCAACCCCACACAGTGAAGTGGTAGAACCCGAAGAGATCGCAGTACAGTCACCAGAAGTGGACGCGCTAGCCGCACAAACAGCTGAGTTGCATATTCCCGAACCAATCAGGGGAATGCCATATAGCTACATGACTACTCAAACAGAAGTATCGCCACCCCGACTTGTTATAAACGAACAAACAGGTCACATTCAACAACTACAACCAGAAGACATGGAAGCCGCACACCGAGCAATGGGACCAGATGTTCCCGACGCACCAAGTAACCCTGAAGGACCAGACATGTTCTATGAGTTTCGACTCAATCGCAACAGGGTACCATCACCCGAAAACAGACCATTCCCACCATTACGACCACGAAACAACGGACCACCGGGAGGAGGACCACCGGGAGGAGGACCACCGGGAGGAGGACCACCGGGAGGAGGACCACCGGGAGGAGGACCACCGGGAGGAGGACCACCGGGAGGAGGACCACCGGGAGGAGGACCACCGGGAGGAGGACCACCGGGAGGAGGACCACCGGGAGGAGGACCACCGGGAGGAGGACCACCAGGAGGAGGACCGCCTCTAGGAGGACCTGCAGTAGCCCACAACGCACACCAAGGGGGCAATGACAAGTTCATTGGTAACCCACCACCTACATTCACAGGAAGCAGGTCACAAGCCGAGGCATTTATCCTCCAATGGGAGGTCTATGCAGGAGTCAACGCGAACCATTCAGCTATGCTGAATAAATACCAGAAAGCTATGTTGTTTCTCACATACATACAGGGAAACGCGGTTAACCAATGGGTCATGTCGGCAAGTCGATGGCTCGTCAACGAAGTCGCCACGGGCACCAGCCAATTCGATAATAGGCTGTGGGAAAATCTACTCCACGCCTTTCAAAGACAATTCGGTGACGTCCTTAGCAAAGAACGAGCGCAAGCCCAGCTCGACGCCGGTATCCACATGAAGGATGGAAAAATCGACGACTACATTGCTCAATTCGAACAGCTCGTTCGACACGCAGGATACAACATCAACGCCGAGCAAACCCTCAAGTACTTCACAAGAGGATTACCACGCGCGCTATACGAGACCATGTACCAACATGACGACCCCCGAAACTATGAAGAATGGAGAGAGTCTGCCCTGAAGAGGCAGCAGAAGTGGATTCATATGCAAACGGTCAGGGGGAATCTAGACACCTTCAAACCAGGACGAGCAACAGGAGGGACACTAGCTAAGTTGCTAGCACCACTTCAGAACGACGACCGAATGGACACTTCCGCAGATCGAGTACGAGGACGACTCGCAGGGGCAGAAGACATCATAGCAAACCATCCCAGGAACGCTAGGCCCCCACAACCACCATTTCCACCCCGAGGGGGGTTTATACAAAGGCAGTTCAAGCGAGACCACAGTCAAACGCAGTGTTACAACTGCCAGAAGCTGGGACACATCAGCCGCGACTGCAGGCAACCAAAGAGGCGCCGAGATGCGCAAACACGCGCCGTCAAAACGGCAACGACTAAAGAAGAAAAGGCAGCGGAGTGGCTACGCGGAGTAGCGGGAGACGATGAAGAAGTCAAAGACCTGGTCCTGCAGCAATTGATGGGACAGGATTTTGGAAACGCCTGAACCCGGCGGCCTGGGTAAGGGCAATACGTTGTAACTCTGTGTACATTATGCGCTACCGATCTATGCGAGTACCAGTATCCATTCGTGCAAGTTACAACATGGCCGACATCAAAGCGTTGGTGGACTCAGGAGCCACTGACAATTTTATCCATCCACAATTCGTCAAAAGGATGGGGTTGGGACAACGGGCACTAGATAAGCCCAAAAACATCTACAACATCGACGATACCACTAATAAAGCAGGGCAGATCACACACTACCTCACGCTTAATGTGGAGACAGGAGGAACAAAAAAGGAAATGCGCTTCCTAATTACTGACATCGGCAAGGAAGACATATTACTGGGATACCCATGGCTCGCAACCTACGAACCAAGGTTCAGCTGGCGACACGCCACTATTGACGAAAAACAGCTTCCGATCGTACTACGAACTGTCAACCCAAGCGACAGGAGGACCGTACTAGCAAGGTTGCTCAGTGAAGAACAGGACGACGCCAAAGTATCACGAATGTTCACCACCGAAACAAAAGAACAAATCGTGACCACGATAGAAGAACAAGTATATGGGCGACGATCAGCGGTTGAGCTTGCCATAGATGCCAAGCAATATACCAAGAACGTCGAAATACCAACGGAATATCAACAATTCGCACAAGTATTCAGCGAAGAAGAAGCAAAGAGGTTTCCACCAAAAAGAAGTTGCGACCATGCAATCGAATTCAAAAAAGGGGCACCAGAAGTCATCGATTGCAAGGTATACCCAATGACAAGGAACGAAGATGCAGCACTCGACGACTTCATCGACGAACAAATGGAGAAGGGATACATTCGTCCCTCAAAATCCCCGTACGCATCGTCATTTTTCTTTATCAAAAAGAAGGACGGAAAGCTACGACCTGTTCAGGACTACCGAAAAATCAACGAATGGACGATACGGAATCAATATCCATTACCCCTCATCAACGACCTAATCAAAGATCTCGGAGGGGCGCAAATCTTCAGCAAACTAGATGTTCGACAGGGCTACAATAACATACGGATCAAGGAGGGCGACGAACACAAAGCAGCGTTTAAAACACGCCGTGGACTTTTTGAACCAACCGTTATGTACTTTGGGCTGTGCAACTCACCTGCTACATTTCAGAGTTTCATGAACGAAATCTACCGCCCTACCATAGCAAAACACGAAGCGTTAGGGACGACGATACGAGTCTACATGGATGATATTGCCATAGCCACAAAACGACAACCGCATGCTCAAACAAAACACCAAGAAGCAGTCTGCGACGTTCTTGCCGTGGCTCAAAAACACGACCTTTTCTTCAAGCCAGAAAAGTGTACTTTCAACGCTCCTAGCATCGATTACCTGGGGGTAATCCTTGAAGAGGGGGTAACACGTATGGACCCCGTCAAAATTTCGGGCGTTCACGATTGGCCATCCCCATCATCGGTAAAGGACGTACGATCTTTTTTAGGTTTCTGCAATTTCTACCGGCAATTTATCAAAGGATTCGCGGCAATCACTAAACCGCTAAACGAACTAACGCGTAAAGATGAACCCTGGGAGTGGGGAGAACAACAACAGACGGCGTTTGACACGCTTAAACGAAGAGTCACAAGGGAACCCATCCTCGCACACGCTGACCAAACCCAACAATTTGACCTGGAAGTCGATGCATCTGGGTTCGCGGTGGGAGCGGTACTACTACAGAAGAAACAAGATGGAAAACGACACCCAGTAGGATATTATTCAGCAACGCTCAACGCAGCTGAGCGCAACTACGACATATACAACCTCGAGCTACTAGCCATAGTAAAAGCGCTGCGAAACTGGAGACATCTACTTGCAGGGTCACCCCACAAAGTACGCATATTCTCAGACCATCTTAATCTCCGATACTGGCGAGATCCCCAGAAGATCAGTCGAAGAATAGCAAGGGAAGTTTTGGAACTAGCCGAATACAATTTCGAAATACATCACGTGAAGGGAACCGCCAATGGAAGAGCGGATGCCCTGTCAAGACGACCCGACTATGACCAAGGGGAGAAAGACAACGAGGACGTGACGGTGTTACCAAACAAACTGTTTGTATGAGCCGTCAAAACCACAAGACCACAAGACGAACAAAGAATACGCAGATGGGTGGACCCGCACAAGTTAATCAAAGCCGACGGACTGTGGTGGTACCAAGGACAGAAATTGGTCATCACGGGAGGACTAGACGAAACCAGAGAAGTAATCCGCGCACACCATGATCTCCCAATTCACGGACACCCAGGAATAAACCGAACCACGCAGTTGGTGGAACGACGATACTGGTGGCCAACAATGAAAGACGACATCGCGGACTATGTCAAAGGGTGCGCCGATTGTCAACGATGCAAAGTCAATACACAGAAAACGAAAGCCCCGTTACAACCACTGTTTCCAAAACCGGAAGCAACACCGTTTGAAGTGGTGGCAATAGACTTCATCACTAAACTCCCCAAGTCGAGAGGATACGACTCCATCCTAACGATCACTGACCATGATTGTTCCAAGGCGTCCATATTCATACCATGTGTCGAAGAAATATCGGGAGAAGAGACCGCAATTTTATACGCCAAGTATGTGGTAGCGCGATTTGGACTACCCTCAAAAATCATCAGCGACCGCGATCCCCGGTTTGCATCCAAATTCACGAGAGAACTATGTCGAGTCTTGGGGATAAAACAGAACATCTCGACGGCCTACCATCCCCGCACCGATGGACAATCAGAACGCAACAACCAGTGGTTGGAGCAATACCTCCGATTCTGGGTCAATGAAAGACAGGACAATTGGGCGGAATACCTAGCGCTGGCGGAATTCGCACACAACAACTGGACCAATGAGTCCACACGCGAATCACCGTTCAAATTACTGATGGGATATCACCCACGCGCTGACTGGACAGATCAGCTGTCACCAATACCACGAGTCGAGGCAAGGCTGAAACAATTGAAAGAGATAAGACAACAAGCGCAAGTACAAATGAAGAAGGCGCAACAGTCATGGATTAGAAATCGTGACACACCAAGGTACCAAGTAGGAGATAAGGTCTGGCTCGAGGGACGTCATCTACGCACCAATCAGCCAACCACGAAGCTTGCGCCCAGAAGACATGGCCCGTTCGCCATCACTCAGGTGATGTCGCCCGTCAATTATCGGCTGGAACTTCCCACGCAGTGGAGCATCCACAATGTGTTTCACACAGATCTTCTCACACCTTACAAAGAGACGGTGACTCATGGCAGCAATTATCAGCGCCCACCACCTGAGTTGATCGATAACGTGGAAGAATACGAGGTCGAAAGAATACTAGACTCCAGAAGAAGGGGCCGAGGGCGCAAACTACAATACTTAATCAAGTGGAAAGGGTACGCCGATTCAGATAACCAATGGGTCTCGTGGGACGACGTCCATGCGGACGAAGAGATAAGGAAGTACAAACAAGCCAATCCAACCGCTGAGACTCACATAAAAGCAGTCTCAACAGAACACGAAACTTCCAACCCCTCTCATAACATGTCCTATGTCCCACTCACCATTATCGCCATTGACGAGATCCCCTACGTCAACACCCTCACCACATACGACAACAACAACAACGTGGACGACCCACTCTGCTCTGCAGTCGAACACGTCAGAACCAATGCAGCAAGAGACCAAGAAGAGCGAGACCTGGCCAAGGCTCGCAGGCGATTTCCCACACCCGCAAGCGGAAGAGTGGAGGAAGATGAGGAGGGACTACGGGCTGTTGAAGGAGGTCATGACCTCCTGGAGGCTGGACCAAGTCACGAAGATGATGCCGAAGGAGAGACGGATGAGGATACAGAGGTTGACGCGGCAAGTATCGTCCAGCCCTCCACCGCCTTCACATCCTCCACCGCTGTCGATCGTTACGACAGTGACGAGTCCTCCAACGGCTCGTACCATGACGCCAACGTCATCTGCACCCGATGCGACAATCCCCAAGAATATTGCCACTGCGCACCCATGCGCATGCCCCCCCGACTCCAACACGAAGAAGAAATCGACAACGCTACCATTGAAGCCATGGATGACGAAGGAGGAGCACCTCCGGTTACTGTCATCTACGGCCCGACTGCGGAGGAAGGATACACAATGCGAGGACTCCCCTCATACGCCGAGGCGCGAGATGCCTCACCCGTCAATACGCGCCGAGCGAATGCGCCGAGGCGCCCTCACCGTCCCCTATCGCCTACTCCCAGCGGATTCGTCCTCAACAACGGGATGAATTGGGTGCCGATGGTAATCAAGCATGAAGGACGTCGCGTCCCTGCCCGGTACGTACGGGTACGGATGTGCGACAACCCGGAGGTTTTCGGGACCATGGGGCGTCATTCGCCCACCTATCGGGGAGAGATCCACGCAGAGCCATGTCGAGACATGGGACCCGCCGCTGAGTATTCCCGCGAGGACCTCCAATACTTAGGAGCTGACTTCCGGGGACGGCGCCAGGTTGATGAAGCCCTCGCTTGGCTAGGGGATATTTCCCTAGCAGCTGAGGTGCGGCGCTACCGCGCGTCCCAGGAAGTGATCAATGAGCTCGAGGCGGCGATCAAACGGCTCGAGGACGATATCTTCATCCATGTCGACCGTGCACGCCACTCCGCGAAGCGGCTGGGAAGAGCCCATGCGATTGTGAGGGTGCGAGACGAGCACGAGACCGATGTCGGACTAACGGCCGTGCCTAATTGGGTAGTGGAGCGAGGGCGCTCACCCTTGTGAAGGGGGTGATGTAACGTCCCGGGTCATAGTAAGTATCTGACCTAACACATAAGCGATGGGACGTGATCTAAGGGGACGCTTACTGTACCGATACATGACTGATGCTGTGCTGCATGACTGATGCCTTGTTTACTGTACGATTACTGATGGATGACTGAGAGCTTACGAATAGCTGACTGATTACCAGTGGACGATTACCCAGCAGATAGTAGTAGTGGCGGTTTCGCTGACAAAGGCGGATTGCGTGTTAGTGTTATAAGGAAGCTATCGACTGATGTAGTCGATAGCTTGGATTTCTTGTATACTTCTCGACTTGTTATCCAAAGCCGTTTCCTCTCTTCTCACGTCCTTCGGGGGCCGCGTATCAAAGACAACCAAAAGCATCAAAGCTCCGCCTTCGCGCGTTGAGACGTCACTCAGTCTTTGTACTTGAGTAAGACCACTGCTGAGTCACCGCGTTCACTCTACGTCGCCTAAGTCAGGCTCACGTGCCGCTCGCACGTAACACCAACCCAGACGCCGAGACTCACATAAAAGCAGCGACAGTTGGACGAGCAAAGACATCAGCTCCCACTTCAATGGCACATGTCCCACTTACCATCATCAACCTTAACTTCCCTCCTGTCGACACCCTCACCACCTACGACACCTCCAACAATGTGGACGACCCTTTCTGCTCCACAGTCGAGCAGGTCAGGACAATTGCTGAACAAGACCGAGACGAGCGCGAACAACGAGAGCGAGACCTGGCTGAGGCTCGCAGGCGATTCCCCACACCTGCTAGCGGAAGAGTGGAGACAGATGAGGAAGGACTACGGGCTGTTGAAGGAGGTGATGACCTCATGGCGACTGGATCAGGTGACGAGGATGACAGTGAAGGAGAGATGGGAGAGGATACTGCGGTTGACGAGGCAAGTCTCTTACAGCCCTCCACTGCTGTCACGTCCACCACCACTGTCGACCGATACGACAGTGACGAGTCCTCTGATGGCTCCTACCACGACGCCCATGTTATCTGCACCTGATGCGATAACCCCCAAAGCTACTGCCACTGCGCCCCCATGCGCATTCCCCCTCGAATCAACCACGAAGAAGAAGAAGAAGACATTGCCGACGAAACCATGGATGGCGCAGGATGACCACCACCGGTTGCTGTCATCTACGGCCCAACTGCGGAGGTCGGTTACGAAGCGCGAGGACTCCCACCATACCGGGAGGCACACGATCCCTCACCAGTCACTATGCGCCGAGGCGCCCTATCCGTACCGTATCACCTACCCCCAATGGATTCGTCCTCAACAACGGGATGAATTGGGTACCTATGGTGATCAAACATGAGGGTCGACGCATCCCCGCGCGTTATGTGCGGGTAAGGATGCTCGACAATCCCGAGGTATTCGGGACGATGGGGCGACTCTCACCCATATACCGAGGAGATATCCACGCTGAGCCGTGCAGAGATATGGGGCCCGCAGCTGAGTACTCTCGAGAAGATCTGCAATACCTACGCGCTGACTTCCGGGGACGGCGGCAAGTAGACGAAGCCCTCGCTAGGCTGGGGGACATTTCCCTCGCTGCCGAAGTGAGACGCTACCGCGCGTCCCAGGAAGTCATCCAAGAGCTGGAGGCGGCGATCAAGAAGCTCGAGGACGACATTTTCGTACATGTGGATCGTGCGCGGCACTCGGCGAAGCGGTTGGGAAGGGCACATGCAATTGTAAGGATACAGGACGAGCACGAGAAGGACGTTGGACTAACAGCGGTACCGAATTGGGTAGTGGAGCGAGGGCGCTCACCCTTGTGAAGGGGGTGATGTAACGTCCCGGGTCACAGTGTGTATCTGACCTAACCCATAAGTCATGGGATGTATAGCGATTGAGCATGGTAAGGGGGATGACAAGTTGCTCCTCAATACTTACCAAGGCAGTGCGGACGATGACTGATATACTTACGATGACTGATGATCTTACTGTACGATTACACAGCAGAGGCGATTACTGATCAGACGTGGACGATTACACAGCAGAGGAGTAGTAGTAGTAGTGGCGGTCTCACTGACGAAGGCGGACTGAAGTACGGTACTATATAAGGAAGCTATTGACTGTTGTGGTCGATAGCTTGGATTTCTTGTAACACTCTCATCTTGTTATCCAAGTCATGGTTTCCTCTTTCCCTCTCGTGTCACGATCTGACATCGTCTCGCCTTCGGACAACGTCAAAACACGCCGTTGCATGCATGAACATTGGAAAGATTGCCAAGATTACCCAGAGGCACACAAATGGGTAGGCAAAGATCCAGAGTACGACGAAGAAGAGCAGGTACGCGCTCTAGTGTGGAGTCAAGGAACAGACGAAGAAGATTACATTGGAGAAGGAGAAGCGTTGAGGATTGCCCAACTTGTGAGTGGAATGCTAGTTCATGCAGAACCCTCCAGTGCTGGCACCTCTACTGCAGGACGGATGAAGATCACGTGATCATGTCACGTGAAAGTCCCGGGTCATGGCATGTATCTGACCTAATCTATAAGTCATGGGACTCGTTGGATGGAAGGTTATGGAAGACCATGGTAAGCATGAGGTCGGAGGCGGTATTCCCGATAGCCGAAGGTCTGGACAATTCCCAGTATGGGTCGATTCTGATGGAAGGTATTCTGATGCGCGGGTATTGCGCCGAGACATTTGTTATCTTGTTATCTTGTGTTATGATGTCATTTGTGAGTCATATGGTTGTCTTTATCTCTGACTCATGTGGGGCCGTATGCCTCATGTACTGTATGTTTCATGATAAGCCCCTGTGGCTTGATGGACAATTCTCATTGGCAGATAAGGTCGTGAGTCGTGTTTACTATAGTTCGAGCTCAGTTAGAATACTGTCTTGGAGTACTATAAGTAGTTGGCAGGTTTCGCCAGTAGTCGATAGCTTAGTTGTCTTGAACTTCCACCTGTATTCCTCTCAGGCATAGTCAAGCATTCTTATAGCAGAGTCATTGGTCATTGTGACTATTCTTCTCTCATTATTCACTTGTGTCAAGAGTTATCTTCAAGTGACGCCGTATAAGGGGACCTTCTGTGGTTATTCCCCCTTTTCGAGTATTTCCTAAGTTGCAAGCCGTGCGCTTGACTGGGAAGTGATAGCAGGAAAGCCTTCGGGTTCAAGTCGAACCAGCGATTGTTGGAATCGTGACATCTCGCCTGTTGAGGCCGCGTACCAACGAATAAACGAACAAGACTCCGCCTTCGCGCGTTGAGACGATACTCTGCCTTCGCGCTAGAGTCCAGGACACTGCTGAGTCACCGCGTTCACCCTTTGTTGCCTAAGTCAGGCTCACGTGCAGCTCGCACGTAACACTGTGAGTGACTATCATGCCTTGCTGCATTTTAAACCTGCTGATGATGCCTGTTCTTTGCTCTTCAGTCTGTAAGTGGCTGACATGCCTTGCTTCATTTTAAGCCTACTAATAACACCTGTTCTTGGTCTTTAGATGGTGAGTGGTTGTCATGCCTTGCTTGTAACGTTTCCACTGAACGTTGATCCGACTTGGATCCGATGGGTCTTCCTTGCTTCAACTCTGAGCAAAGCACACGGCTTCTGAACTCAGGAACGACTTGAATGACTTGTAAAGGGCGAATAACCAATAAGGTCCCCTTCAACCGCCTAGCTTGAAGTTCGTTACAAGGTGGCAACACCTAACACTTAAGTTGGCAACAAGATAGTCACAAAGAACAATGACTCTGCTATAAGACTGTCTGAATTTCCTGAGAAGAGTACAGGTGGATTTCAAGACAACTAAGCTAGCGAACCATAGTGCAGCTTGTATAGTATTTATAGTAAATGTCCATCAAGCCCCAAAGGCGACACACATAGTATGAGTAGTAAATAATAAGCATGATGACTCACATCAATCAGCATGAATAAGGCATCAATAAGCCATAAGTAAGCGTCCCCACCAATGAGTGACCAAGCACCTCCAACCAGTGAGTAAGCAACCATGGGGCATCAATAAGCCCACCTCATCGCATCAGTAAGCGAGAACAATAAGCAAAATAGTAAGCATAATGGGAAAATGTCATCCACATCTCGAATCGCCATGCAACAGTAAGCAATGGCTTCGGTGCTAACACAGGCGCTCCTTGGACTAATCCATCTTGAACACATACCCGAAAGGGGATCAAACCCGGCCCGCTGGAGTGCATCCCAATGGCAGCCACAGCCCGCTGATATCTGCAGCCTCAGGTCGCTGGTCTTACACCACACAATCGCTATCCATCGTCGTTGGTCGTCTTTAGGACACAACTGTCTTCCGCCAATTCCATGGCTTCTTCCAACGTCCCTTGAGTTATTAGTTAGGCTGGATACATACTGTGGCCTGGGACAATTCCATCCTACGCGCCCCCCTGACTTATTGCTTAGGTCAGATCCCGTGACCTGGGGGTTCATCCACATGACCATGTCACGTGACCCTCATCCATCCTGTAATGACCTTCCTGCCAGCATCTGGGGTTCTACCGCGAGTTATCAGGTTACTCACGAGCTGGCGGACTCTGCACGCCTCGTCATAAGCGAGGTAACTGTCGTCTTCTGCCGCTACGAGTGCGCGTACGGCCTCTTCTTCTTCGATGTCCTTTTGATTACGTGCCTCCCAGGTATGCGCCTCTGGGTAATCATGGCAATTTGTTACGTCCCAGGTCATACCACGTAGCTGACCTAACCCATAAGCGATGGGACGTGACTGGGGTTCTTACGATTTGTCTATGACCGCTCGCCGTGTTCTTACTCATTCATACGATGTGGATTACTGATACTGTTACGGTTCGATGACTGATGATTAGTGGACGCTTACTGTACGATTACATAGGATTAGTGGACGATCACTCAGCAGTAGTAGTAGTGGCTGTATCGCTGATGAAAGCGTACAGTCAAGAATCGGTTATAAGGTAGCTATCGACTGATGTAGTCGATAGCTTTACTGTCTTGTATCACTCTCGAATCTATTCGGCTTCTCTCTTCTCAGAAGTCCGGTCGCTCCCTTAGGAAGGCACTTTCAGGTGTCCTTGGAACTGTCACTCTTTCACGAGTTGACGCACCCTGCTAAGTCACGTTACTTGCCATCGCGTGGTCAGGTCTAAGTCAGACCTCGAACGTAACATTACAGTAAAGCTCTCCTCACACGCCGTGGCGCCGATCACAACAAAAGACGGTTGGGAATTCCAACCCTTTCGAGTCAATTCAAGAGAAAGGGACGCCCCAGCAAGATACGTAATCAACAGGGTCCGTTGGAGGACAATTCCCGACGACAGACGCAGCGGCACCTTAGAACACTTCAACACTGGCTACTACGCCGAAGCAGCAACCGCTCAACGTTTTCATCCAATCATCTTCCACCACGGAAGGTGTTGCTGGGTAGAACTTCGTTGGAATAGAACGCAAGAATACTTCGAGGGAGCAAGGCCGGCCGGAGACGATTTGAATTGCAACATTCTCCTCTCCGAAGCACGAGAAATCGAAGATCAAGGGAGGATCGACGGAACAGAAGAAGAAGAAATCCCTGAACCCCTGTCACCAGAACTCCAGCACAGGGCACCCGCAAGGTCCAACACCAGTCACACCAGTGAAAGAGCCCAAACTCCGCTAACAGGAAACGAGCCAGAAGTGGTCTACATTCAAGAAGAAGAACCAGCGGTAGAAGAAATCATTACACAAACAGCTACGTTGCATATCCCTGACCCAATCAGAATGGCGACGCAAACACAGGTAGAGGAACCAATGCCTCTAGTCATCGATGAAAGAACCGGGCACGTCGTACAAATGGACCCCGAGGACGTACAAGCAGCACAAAGAGCCATGGGACCGGACGAACCAGACCAACCAGGCGGGTTCGATTTTGATTACAACGAACCACCGCCCAGAGCCTTTGAACATATCGGAAGAGCTCACAGGCAACCAGGAGGAGACCCGCTAGGAGGGGGACCACCAGCACATGGAGGAGGAGGACCACCAATGGGTGGAGGAGGAGGACCCCCACCGATGGGAGGAGGACCTCCTGGACCGCCTCAAGGTGTTGGTAACACCACCGACAAATTTATAGGAAATCCCCCGAATCTATTCACCGGAGAAAGGTCAAAAGTTGAAGGCTTCATACTCCAATGGGAGATATACGCAGGAGTCAACGCGAGTCACACGGCAATGAGGAACAAGTACCAAAAGGCAATGTTGTTCCTCACTTACATTCAAGGGGACCTGGTTAACGCCTGGGTCATGTCAGCGAATCAATGGCTGATACGAGAAGTATCATGAGGTGTCAGCCAGTTCGACAACAGACTGTGGAACAATGTTCTGCAGGCATTCAGGCGACAATTCGCTGATGTACTCAGCAAGGAAAGAGCTCAAGCTCAACTGGACGCCGGGATCAAAATGAAGGAAGGAAGAATAGACGATTACATCGCTCTATTCGAACAACTCGTCCGCTACGCGGGTTACGACATCAACACAGAGCAAACCCTGAAGTATTTCATAAAAGGGTTACCAAGGACGCTCTATGAAGCGATGTACCAGCACGACGATCCAAGGACATACGAAGACTGGAGAGCGTCAGCCCTCAAAAGGCAGCAAAAGTGGATCCACATGCAGACAGTACGCGGAAACCTGGATCTGTTTAAAGGATCCGCTAACAAGAACCAAACGGGAGCATTGGCCAAATTACTGGCACCACTATCACACCCTGATGCAATGGACACATCAGCGGATCGAGTCAGAGGAAGACTCGCAGGAGCAGAAGACATCGTCAATAACCCAAAACCTCCGTTCCCACCACGAGGAGGGTATATGCAACGACAGCGAAACAACAGGACGGACTTTAGCCAAGTTCGCTGTTACAATTGCGGAAAGATGGGGCACATCAGTCGAGACTGTCGCCAACCACGTCAAAACCGTCGACAACAGATACGAGGAGCAGGAGAATCATCAAAAACTGATGAACAGAAAGCCGAAGAATGGCTACGAGGAGTGGCAGGTGAAGAAGACGACGTAAAAGACCTCGTCTTACAGAAGTTGATGGGGACGGGTTTTTCAGACGCCTGAACCTGACGGCCTGGGTGAGGGCACTTCGTTGTAACTCTGTGTACATTTTACGCTACCGATCCATGCGAATTCCAGTTCAACTACACACGCGTTACAACACGGCCGACGTTAAAGCACTAGTGGACTCAGGAGCCACAGACAATTTTGTGAGCGACAGTTTTCTCAGACGACAGGGAATCAAAACAAGGTTGTTAGATACACCGAAGCGCATCTACAACATCGACGATACAACAAACAAAGCAGGACACATAACCCGCTATGTTGTCCTCCAAGTCAATGTCAATGGAAATAGTAAGGAAATGAGGTTCCTTGTCACTGACATTGGCAAGGAAGACATACTATTTGGGTACCCTGGCTCGCAGCCTACGAACCACAATTCAACTGGAAGAAGGGAACGATCAATCAAGCCCACCTTCCTGTTACTATCAAAACGGTCAACGCAGCAAACAGGCGAGATGTTCTAGCTCATCTTCTAACAAAAGAGTACATTGTCAAGAAGCTCGAAGATGAAGAAACAAGGGGGCGACGACTGATGGTCCCCGCAGTCAAACATGCAATAGAGGCGAAACCAAAAGAGGAAAAGACCCCCACATTACCACCGCAATACGAAGCCTACAAAAAGGTATTCGACGAAGTAGCCTCGACAAGGCTACCAAACCGACGATCATGCGACCATGCCATTACACTCCAACCCAACGCACCAACATCAATAGCATGTCGTCTATATCCAATGACTAGGACGGAAGACGAAGCACTGGATGCTTTCATAGACGAACACCTAGCAAAAGGGTATATCAGACCCTCTCAATCCCCTTACGCATCATCCTTCTTCTTTATCAAGAAAAAGGATGGAAAACTTCGACCAGTTCAGGACTACCGCGCAATCAACAGGTGGACGGTCAAAAACCAGTACCCACTACCACTAATAACAGACCTCATGCGCGACCTGGGAGGCGCGGTTATGTTCTCAAAGTTCGACGTTCGACAGGGGTACAATAACATACGCATCAAGGAAGGGGATGAACATAAGGCGGCGTTCAAAACACGAAGAGGACTTTTCGAACCTACGGTTATGTATTTCGGACTTTGCAACTCACCTGCAACCTTTCAGGCGTTCATGAACGAAATATATCAACCTGTCATCGCCGCATTCGCACCTAAAGGCACTCAAATACGAATATATATGGACGACATTGCGGTCGCCACTAACGATTGTGGCTCTTTACAACAGACCAACGATGCACACACCGAAGCGGTATCGGCAATTTTGGCGGTAGCTGCCGCCCACGACCTCTACTTCAAATTGTCGAAATGCGCATTCCATGTCCCGTCTATTGATTACCTGGGGGTAATCCTTGAAAGGGGGATGACACACATGGATCCAGCGAAAGTTACGGGCGTCAGCACATGGCCTGTACCATCAAAAGTAAAGGACGTACGCAGTTTTTTGGGTTTTTGCAACTTCTACCGTCCCTTTATTAAAGGATTCGCAAATATCGCAAAACCAATGAATGAACTCACACGGAAGGACGTCGATTGGCATTGGGGTCCAGCCCACCAAACCGCCTTCGAAACACTCAAAGCACGAATAACGAGCAATCCGATCCTCGCTCATCCAAACCCAGACAAGCAGTACGATCTCGAAGTAGACGCATCCGGATTCGCCGTAGGGGCAGTACTGATGCAGAAAGGGGACGACGGCAAGAAACACCCAATAGCCTTCTATTCGGCTACCCTCAATGAAGCCGAACGGAACTATGACATCTACAACTTGGAACTACTAGCCATCGTAAAGGCGTTGCGAAATTGGCGATACTTGTTAGTGGGCTCGCCACACAAGGTCAGAGTATTCTCCGACCACATGAACTTACAATACTGGCGAGACCCACAGAAGATCAGTCGACGAGTAGCAAGAGAAGTCCTGGAACTTGAAGAGTATGACATTGAGATACATCATCTCAAAGGCAGGGCAAACGGTAGGGCTGACGCGTTGTCAAGAAGACCAGACTACGACACAGGAGACAAAGATAACGAACGAGTCACGGTTCTACCAAACCAAATCTTCATACGAACAGTGACGGGAATCTCGTCGGGACACATTACACAAGACGAAGATCGAATCGCAGCGTGGGTTAGCCCCCACGAACTCAAAAAGATTGACGGAGTATGGTTCAAAAACGGACAAGTAGTGGTCACAACGACCAAACACGAGGAGTTAAGGGAAGTCATCAAACCATACCATGATGCATTAACCACAGGGCACCCAGGCATAGCAAAAACACAGGAATTGCTAAGTCGACACTACTGGTGGCCCGATATGAAGGACAACGTAAGGACTATGTACAAGGATGCGCAGAGTGTCAACGACACAAGGTCAACAATCGACCTACCAAAGCGCCCTTCGAGCCCATATACCCACGACTAGGAGCAAACCCGTTCGAAGTCATCGCGGTAGACTTCATAACGAAGCTACCTCCATCAGACGGGTATGATTCGATTCTAACAATCACGGATCACGATTGTTCCAAGGCATCGATTTTCGTACCGTGTCAAGAAACCATAACAGGGGAAGAGACGGCAATGCTATACGCTCAGAAGGTTCTCCCTCGATTCGGACTCCCAAGCAAAATATCAGCGATCGAGACCCTCGATTCGCCGCGAAGTTCATGAGGGAGCTCTGCAGAATCCTTAAAATCGAGCAAAACATATCGACCGCCTACCACCCAAGAACGGACGGGCAGTCAGAACGAACCAATCAGTGGCTCGAGCAGTATCTCAGACTATGGACTAACGCAAATCAAGACAACTGGGCTGCGCAGTTGCCTTTAGCAGAATTTGCTCATAATAACGCGATAAGCAGCACCACAAAACAAACCCCGTTTTTCACGCTGATGGGGTATCACCCTAGAGATAAATGGGCCCAGGGACAATCAGTCTGCCTAGCGTATCCAACAGGCTAGAACAATTAACAGAAGCCCGTCGGAACGCTCAGGAGAACATGATAAAGGCACAAAAATCATGGGTCAAGAACAAAGACACGGCCAAGTATGTGATAGGTGACCAAGTTTGGCTAGATGGGCGCAATCTACGAACCCATCAACCAACCGCCAAGCTTGCGCCCAGGAGACAGGGGCCATTCGAAGTCGTACAGGTGATGTCCCCTGTGAATTACCGGCTCAAGTTGCCCCCGCAATGGAAATACATGACGTGTTTCATACAGACTTACTCACCCCTTACAAAGAAACACGAATGCACGGCGTAAACTACTTGCGCCCACCACCAGAGTTGGTCGACGGAGTAGAGGAATATGAAGTTGAAAAGGTAATAGCCTCAAAAAGATCAGGCCGAGGGCGTAAGCTCCATTACCTCATCAAGTGGAAAGGATACGCGGACTCTGAAAACCAATGGGTACCATGGAACGATGTCCATGCGGAAGAAGAGATAAGGAAGTTCGCACGCTCGAACCCGGAAGCTGAAACTCACATAAAAGCAGCTTCGACAGCACCGACTACCTTATCCTCCCTCTCAACCCCTCATACAATGTCTCATGTCCCTCTCACCGTTATCAACATTGACGAGGTCGCCTTCCCCCACGTCGACACCCTCGACACTTACGACGGCAACAACAACATCGATGACCAATTCTGCTCAGCCGTCGAGTATGTCAGGGTCACAGCAGAACAAGATCAAGCAGCCCGAGACCTCGCCGAGGCTCGCCGGAGATTCCCCACTCCCGCAAGCGGAAGAGTGGAGGAAGATGAGGCGGGAGTACGGCCTCTTGAAGGAGGTCATGAAGTCATGGAGGATGGATCAAATAGTGAAGAGGACGGCAGCGGAGAGGAGGATGAGGATCGCATTACTAACGAGGCGAGTTTCGGCCAGTCCACCACCTCCCTTACTACCACTCTCGTCGGCAGCGGACAACCCTCTAGCACCTCGCTTGCCACCACCGCCGTCGATGCCACCGACAGCGAAGATGAGGACGACAGTTCAGACGAGTCCTACCACGCCGCCAGGGTCGTCTGCGTTCAATGCGACAATCCTCCCAACTACTGCCACTGCGCTCCCATCCCTGTACCTCTCCGCTCCCGCGACGTTACCGAAGAAGCCGAAGATGAGGCGAGCCGACCACCTGCAGTTGCTGTTGTCTACGGAGCAACGGCGCAGCAGGGATACGATGCGCGCGGGTTACCCCCATACACCGACGACCGCGACCCATCGCCCTTCGTTACGCGCCGAACGAATACACGCGGTTCCCTGTCCGTGCCGTATCGCCTACTCCCGGCGGATTCATCCTCAACAACGGGATGAATTGGGTCCCTATGGTAATCGAACACGAGGGTCGAAGGGTCCCTGCAAAGTACGTGCGAGTGCGGATGCTCGATAACCCCGAGGCATTCGGGACAATGGGTAGAGGACATCCCGTGTATCGAGCGGACATTCACGTGGAGCCGTGTCGGGATATGGGCGTCGCAGCTGAGTACACCCGTGAAGAGCTCGGGTATTTCCGCACTGACTTTCGTGGACGGCGACAGGTGGACGAAGCCCTCGCCAGGTTGGGAGACATATCCCTCCAGGCTGAGGTGAGACGTTACCGCGCGTCCATGGAGGTCATCGCCGAGCTCGAGCAGGCGATCAAGAAGCTGGAAGACGACGTGTTCGTGCACATCGACAGAGCCATGCACTCGTCGCGATGACTTGGGCGAGCGCATGCTCTCCGACGAGTGCGCGACGAACACGAAACGGACGTCGGCCTTACCACGGTAACTAGCTGGGTGGTGGAGCGTGGGCGCTCACCCTTGTAAAGGGGGTGATGTTACGTCCCAGGTCATACCACGTAGCTGACCTAACCCATAAGCGATGGGACGTGACTGGGGTTCTTACGATTTGTCTATGACCGCTCGCCGTGTTCTTACTCATTCATACGATGTGGATTACTGATACTGTTACGGTTCGATGACTGATGATTAGTGGACGCTTACTGTACGATTACATAGGATTAGTGGACGATCACTCAGCAGTAGTAGTAGTGGCTGTATCGCTGATGAAAGCGTACAGTCAAGAATCGGTTATAAGGTAGCTATCGACTGATGTAGTCGATAGCTTTACTGTCTTGTATCACTCTCGAATCTATTCGGCTTCTCTCTTCTCAGAAGTCCGGTCGCTCCCTTAGGAAGGCACTTTCAGGTGTCCTTGGAACTGTCACTCTTTCATGAGTTGATGCACCCTGCTAAGTCATGTTACTTGCCATCGCGTGGTCAGGTCTAAGTCAGACCTCGAACGTAACACAATTCTTCCAGTGTTCGTGTAGGCATTTGCGCTGTCTTCGGCCTAGAGCAGGGTCTGAGCGTAACATTGCTGCCTTTCAAGCCTGCTGATAATATCTGATCTCAACTTCTCAGATAGTGAGTGGCTACTGTGCCTTTCTGTGTTTTAAGTCTGTGAATGATGCCTGTCCTTAACTCTTCAGTCAGTGAGTGGCTGACATGCCTTGCTAATTTTTAATTCCACTGACAAACCTTGTTCTTATTTAGGAAGTGAGTTGTTTGGTGTGTCTTATTACATTTCAAGCCTGCTGATGATGTCTTTGTTTCTATAGGATGTGAGGAGCTGGCACTTATCATTGTGTTTTAAACTTACTGATAACACCTATCCTTGGCTCTTCAGACTGTGAGTGGTTGACATGCTCTACTAAGCTCAAGACTTCTGATGACATCTATTCTTGGCTCTTCAGTATGTGAGTGGCTGTTGTGTGTTGCTGCATTTTAAGCCTGCTAATGATATCTGTCCTTTTCTCTTCAGCAAGTGAGTGGCTGTTGTGTGTTGCTATTTTTCAAGCCTGCTGATGAAACCAGTCCTTTAATTTTCAGCAAGTGAGTAGCTGCTGGGTCTAACTGTGTTTCAAGTTTACTGACAATACCTATCCTAGGCCTCCTCAGAAGTAGGTGGTTATTATGCCTTGCTGCATTTCAATTCTACTGATGATATCTGTCTTTGGCTTTCTAGCCTGTGAGTGGCTGGTGTGCCTCACTGTATTTTGACTATACTAGTCTTTGGCTCTTCAGAAAGTGAGTAGTTGACATGCCTCTCTGCAAGTCAAGCCTGCTGATAACATCTGTCTTTGACCCTCTAGGATGTGAGTAGCTGCTACATCTTGCTGTGCTCTAATGCCTCTGACTATGCCTTTCTTTGCCTTTCTTTGGTTCTCTAGGAAGTTAGTGGCTGGCATACTTATTTATGTTTTAAGCCTGCTAACAATGCCTATAGTTGGCAAGTGGTTAGCATGCCTTGTTATGTTTCATATTTGCTGATAACATCTATTCTTGGCTCTCTAGTTTGTGAGTATTAGCCATGCATTGCTATGTTTCAAGTCTGCTGATAATCCTTGTTCCTGGCTCTTTAGTTTGTGAGTGGCTAGTATCCCTTGCTGTGTTTCAACCTGCCTGATAATGCCTATCTTTGGCTCTTCAGTCTGTGAGTCAGAGTGACTGACATGCCTCACTTTCAAGCCTGCTGATGATGCCTGTCCTGGGCTTTTCAGACTGTGAGTGGCTGCAGTACCTTGATATGTTTCAAGCCTAGTGACAATGCTCATTCTTGGCTCTTTAGTTGGTGAGTGACTGCCATGCTTTACTGCACTTTATCTGTTAAGAATGCCTGTGTGGGCTCTTTAGAATGTGAGTGGCTGCCTATATTTTATGCTTGCTGGTAATACTTGCCCTTTGCTCTTTACTAATCATAATCTCTGCCCTCCTAGAATGTGTGTGCATGCTCTTCTTTCAAGCTAGCTGAGGGTGTTCATCTTTTATTCCCCAGTGTGTAAGTGCTCTTGTGTAGTCACTGAAGTATCTCACTTCTTTATAAGGTAGAGAATTTTATGTTACTGCCCACAATCACTGGTCTTGGTGGTAATCATCTAATCATTGGTAACTCCCTTTTTAATTCTAGAGTGTATTTAACCTTTGTGAAAGCTGTTATTCTTATCTTGAAGCATGCCACATTTTTACTTCTCAAAAACTTGCAATCTGGATTGGCTATAACCCATGCAGAGCTGGACTATCAGAAGGCAAATACTGACTTGAAAATTCAACAATACCTCATGGCATCTTCTCAAGAGCCCTCAGTTGAACAATTAGCAAGCTTTATTATGGATACTGACATTGGTTAGTTTATTCTTGCATCTGATGAGATAATATCTCATCAAGTTAACAGAATGCACACACCCAAACCTTGACAGCTACCCAAGTCACCCACCAAACCCTTTGGTGCCATCTCAGTCTTCAGTCGACTCGGGAACACATGTGTACCGTAAAGATCATTGGTTCCAACGGTTCTTGGAACCATTGAGAAAGACGACAAGGCGGGATAAGTAGGCTAATGTCAAGTGGTCCAGAAGTTGTTTAGTTGAGCCATGTATGATGTAAGGCCTTTCCGCATTGTTATCCGATGTTCGTATCTTTACTGAAACTTGTTTCCGTTATGAGACAGACGGGTGCACGACTGCCAGTGATCCACCAACATTGCCGTAGGGCCCAGTTAGCATCTGAGATGCATATTTCATTCTGTCGGAGTCGCGAGTTGACGAACACATGCGCATGTGTTCAAGTTGCAAAGTTCGATACCTTCCGTGTTGGTTTGTTCAATGACGCGAGATAGTATGTATGGCAACGAATTTGCTTTGTTCTGACGTGCGGGCACAGAAAGAAGGAATCTGACGGACTTGAAGATACAGCGAATCGGAGGTGTTTTGGCCCTTACGGGCTCCGTCGAACGTAGTACCAGAGATATCGATGATGAAGGGAATGAAGACGACGAGCAAAACCCGAAGAAGCTCAAAGAATAGTAGGCCCGGGGTAACGGACGACTGACGACAAGTACTTCTGTAGCTGTAGGAGGGTGAGAAGTCTGCCAATTGTCTGTTCGCATCTCAGAGTCTCTCCGAGTCGCAAGCCCTCAGGCTCATCATAAAGAATCTACGTCTGGGACATTAGTATTGTTATCTTTCTCTTACTGGCGGTGACGCCAAAGCTAGTACTGAGTGACTTGTCAATGTCGCGGCGGAGACTTACGCCGAGGCATAGAGCGAGGAAAAATCAGAGAGATGTAGTTCATCAAGGAGCAAGCCAGTGATGACAAGACGGAGGCCGAACTTGAACGTGAATGTGAACAGTATGTGAACTGGTCTGACTCAAAAAGTGGCGGCCCGGGCACACATGCTGCCGACGGCTATTGCGCGGATTCGTTGAATCAAGTGGCACAATCGTATCTGTCTTGCGTTCATACCATTCCTTCGGTCTTTTCATCCTAGGCTGGGCTCTAAGGACTCGTGTCTCACCCGTGTCTTCGCTCCACTGGCGCCCCGTAGTCACGGTTGAAGAAGCCAAGAGTCTCAGACTCGGAGAAGAATGGAAACGAACATAATCTAGGTTGACGGGTTCTGTTCTGTTCTGTGTGGAAGTTCATAAAATGCTATAGTCTACTATGCCGGCTGTGCCCGCTTGCAGTGAGTTTACCTGCCAGTAGGATTGGACAGAGGGCGTAGTCCATTTGACGATGTTTAGGGGCATCAACTCGTTCTCGTTCACTGACACGTGTCTTGCGTTAGACCTACGACTCCAAGGACGGCGATCTCACTGAGGGAACGGCCACCAGTACTGTACTGCAGCCGCGGCGCCATGCTAATATCTCCATCGAGCTCAAGCCGCCTGCCTTCCAAGCCAAACACACGGGAAAGGCAATCGCCCAAATCCGATATCACTCGAGCTCGGCTCAACGCACGGTACTGTATCCTTCCCTCTGTCCAATCTTCTTGCTTTATTCTATATAGAAAACGAACGTGGAAACGTGTATTCGTCCTGCTTTCGAGAATGGATGCATTCATAGTGCGTGCCGCCGGCGAGACCCGGTGACCGACCTGCATGCATGCTTGGACGCTCGAGCGAACAAGCACTGGCAGGAGACCTTACCACACTAGTAAGGCTGGCGCCGTCCCTACAGTCCCCCACATTCTGTTTTCCCTTGTGGGTATATTCTATTCCACGAAGAAATATTAGGCTTTTGTCAACCAGTTCGCGTCCCGCGCGCTTTCGCCTCGCCTCCTGCCCTACCTACGATCTAAACTTCTCCGGAGTTCTCGTGTTGCACGCGTGACACGAGTTGATTGGCCTGGTGGCTCATGAACCCCTTGCGCACCTCCCGTCTCCTTAGGCACGCCGCCGCCGCATCCTTTGTTCGTACCCACCGACATGGCTGTGTGGCGCTTCCCCTTCCGTGCACACGCACTGCCTTCGAGGCGCCACTATCACTTTGAGGAGTGGTTCGCCCTGTGCGCCCCGCCTCCGAACAAGAACCCAACAAAGCAGCACTGCTGAAACCACTGAGAGCTTTGTATGGGCCCAGCCTTTTAGTACAGCTTCCAGGCCCACCCAGCACCGCACGTGCTCCTTGCCCTTTCCGGTTTGCCTAACCCACTTGTTCTTGCGCCGATTTCTATCGTCTCAAAGTCTAGGCCTAGCCCTCATAGGCGCCGATCCTAAGCCACCACCAGTCCACACGTTCTTTCCTTTTTCCCTTTCCTTTCAAGTAGTTCATTTTTCCTTCGATCAGATCTTTCTGGTGGCTAACATAAACAAAACTAAATGCGCGCCGCATCTCAGGCTGCTTTGCTTCTTCGTTCGTTTGTTCTTTGACCCACACCCACCGCAATCTGTTTCGCGGCCCCAGTGCGGGCCTTGGCAGCTTGTGCCTCGTGCAATCAAAAAGCAAATGATTAGTTATTATCTCTTACTTACAGGGGGCGAGAGAGCGCTCCGTCGTGTTCATTCAAGTCGTCCGTTCATGCATCGGCTTTCATATTCCCCGTACACACACTCCACTCCTTTCTGACAGAAGACATGCGTTAAATTTCCGCTACTAGTTTGCGCCGTGCGTGATATTATCGATCGGTGCGAGGATAGACGGCGGGAAAAATGATCGGGAGTATTCATATGTGCGTGCAATTTCGGTTTGTTATTCAAGTTGGAGCAAATGAATGTTTTGCCTCGATGCAAACGCATCAGACACTCCCTCGCCCCCTCCCGATGGCGCCGTCCGGATCATCAATTGAATAGATCGGCTAAGCCTATGTGAAGGTGGGCGAGTCAGGTGGTTGTGTTCTCGGTCTCAGGTTGGTGAGATGGCCGATCATCTATCCTATCCTACTTAGCATTAGTCCCTATATACGACCCTGTGATTTGCGCAAGCTCCGCGACAATGCGCTCCATCGGACGGTACATATATCCATTTGACGATTTCACAAAACGTGGTGCGACGGCGTACTGTATCGCAATATCACGCCTACAACGCTCCACACTTCACCACCACCACTCCAGCACGTTGTGAGTTCAGAATTCAATACTGATTAGCTCCTCCCGATATCTCGGGGCGCCGAGAGAAGAACATGGGAAGAGGTGCTAAGCGATGGCGCAAGTTAAAGCCCACTTTCGAGTATGCAGTGTGCAAGACGTCCATTGGTTTATCGTAAAGTACGAGCACGAGATTATCAATATCCAAGATAGCAGTAGAAGACAGACATGACTGATCATTCACCCCCCCGGATGCATCAGAGTGCCTCACGGGGGGAGACCATCGTCGGAAGCGAACTACGGCTACATCTCCGGGACCAGCGCGGAAGTGGGAAACGAGATGGTGGTAGGTATAAGTACATATCGCGATGAGCGGGGAGTAATAAGAACAACAGCCAAGAAAAAAAATAATCAAATAACACACTGGTCCCCTAGACGCCGCCTAACATAACGATATCATAGAGAAAAAGGAAAAGGGATGGGGGAGCGTAACCGAACATGCATGAATGCGTGAAAGGAAGGAATGCAATTGCGAGGGGTATGAATGGAAAAAATGCAAGGACAAACGTAACTCAAATGAATGAGAGTGGTCATGTCGTGTCAGAATGGTCAAGAGAGGAGCATTGGGGAGGGGGCGGTTTTGATTCGCGAGGAGGTGGTAGGGCGCTACCGGGGAGTTGGAGATCCGACTTTGAGGCACCAGCAGCCATCAGGGTATCGCGGGTCGGTCGGGCGCCAATCAAGCCCAAGGAAGAGTGTTTTTCCCTCGAGCAAGTCCCGCCGACGCACACCCTTCTTGCCCGCGGCACCCTCGGGCGTCGGCGGCCGGCGGCGCTCGATGTCGCGCACGCGTTGCTGGTGCATGTTACGCTCGGTCGTCGTGAGCACGACGTTGTACGTGTCGCGGATCGCCTCGAAGACGTCCACGCATCGGATGCCCGTCTGCCGCGCAACGTACACGGGCCAGTCTGGTAGCTCAGCGCAGTGGATCACCATCTCCGTGAGGCCCGGCTCTGCCGCCGACTTGTTCCGCTCTTGCACGGACAGCGGCCGCGCACCGACGTGCCGCGCTTCCGCGAGCACGATCTCGTCGACCTCGTGCGCAAAGTCGAACTTGACTTTGCCCTTGGAGCGCTGGGAATCGAAGGGCAGGAGCTTCCAGTGCAGCGTCGCCGGTGGTGTACTAGGGTTGCTGTTGGAGTCTGTGGCGGGGGTGATTTGAGCGTTTCGCATACTCCCGTCAGTCACTGAAACTGAAAACGCACTCGCGGAAATTACGGGAGGTTTGCTTTTGGACGGACGACTCTGGGACACCGATCGCAGAGACGGGGGCTTTTCGGGAGAAGAGGCATATCCATCTCGATCCTGCCGCACCAAAGACGCTCTGAATACCACTGAGGACTCAGAGCTGCCTATGATATCAGATATGATTACATCAGCATAGTTCCCCGCAGCTCGGGTCGGCTCGCGCTCATACCTGTCTTCAAGATTCCCTTCAACGGTGGTGGAGGTGGCGCTAGGGGCGATCGCACGGACTGGGAGGTGGGGCGGGGGCGTTGCGGTGAGGAGGACGATTCCACCGAAGATGTGTAACCGGATTCGTCCGTGCGTTGTCGACGATGATTGGATGTCGATGTGGAAGCTCTGGGAGTCGCCTGGTGTTGTGACCTTGGGATCGGGATTGGGGAAGAGGCGAGCAGGGATCCGATGTCGGGCAACGGGCAAGGGTTGATTCGGGGGGCAGGGGGGGTGAGGGAGGCCCCACGAGGCTGGTGTCGTGTCTTAAGCATAGTCTAGCGATTGTATGAAAAAAGTCGTAAAGCGCGTGAGGGAAAGAGGGGAAAGCAAGGTGAAAGATAGGACTGCAACATGGATCGATGCGTTGTGAGTGCAAGATATAGCGGTGGAAAGGGCTAGGATACCTAGTAATAGGGGGCAGAGCCGGGGATAAGAGAGGAGGGTGATATCGGATTGTCAGCCGCGGAGCCCCCGCATTCAAGGAGTTGCAGCCTTATGAACCTGCTGCGAGCGGGGGAGCAAAGGGGCGTGGCAGGGAGAGGGGGGAGAGGGACACGAGCCGAAAGGCGCGCGGAGGAGAGATATATGTCCTGCCGTTTGGCACGAGGCTGATGAGCGTGCGCAATCTCGTACCTATCCTGGTCCGGACGAGGGTATCGAGAAACCAATCGCGTCGGGTTTATGGCCGGGGCTACTTGAGCTCGCCCAGGGCGATTATCTATAGTGCTCCAAGAGGCGCCTGTCCAGCCACGAGACCCTTGAGCTATGTGGCTGCATGCTAGAACAGTGTGTGGCGTCCAGGGCTTCCATGGACCGCAGTAAACCAGTGGGTTGCTCGACACGAGGCACTGTTCAGCACCACAAGACTCTATAGAACGTTCCTAGCTGCTGTCCCGTGCCTCTTCTTATGTAATCATCGTCCCCTCCTCCCTCACAGCCATGGCCACACACATCCTCTTCGAGTCCGCCTCTGGGTATGCCATATTCGAGGTCAAACTGCGCGATGAGCTCGCTTCCATGACAGACGCTGTCCAAAAATCCATCCAGGAATTAGGTAAATTCAAAAAAATGGTCTCCCTTCTCAGCTTTTCCCCGTTTAAAAATGCTGCCCACGCGCTCGAAAACGCGAATGACGTATCGGAGGGTGTGTACATTCTCCACTCACACTTGTTTCATCTTCACGCTGCGGCGTAGGCACCGTCAACGAGGATCTGAGGGCACTCCTCGAACTTAACCTGTCAAAACCCTCCAAAAACTCATCACTCGTGCTCGGCGTTGCCGACCCGATCCTCGCTAGTGCCATCAGGGCCGCACTCAAGATCAAATGCGACACGTCCGAATCGACTGCAGAACTCCTCCGCGGGATCCGTTTTCACGCGTCGAAGCTTCTGAAGGGTCTCCAGGCAGACGACCTCACGAAGGCGCAGCTCGGTCTCGGCCATTCCTATTCGCGTTCCAAACTAAAGTTCAACGTCAACCGCGTCGACAACATGATCATTCAAGCCATCGCCTTACTCGACCAGCTTGATAAGGACGTCAACCTGTTTTCCATGCGTATACGCGAGTGGTACGGCTACCACTTCCCCGAACTTGTCAAAATCGTGCCGGACAACTATGAATACGCCAGAGCCGCCAAATTCATCGGTGCCAAAGAGACCCTTACCGCAGACAGGCTTCCTGACCTCGCTGCGCTTCTCGGTGACGACACCATACGAGCCCAGAATGTCATAGATGCCGCAGCAGGGTCTATGGGCTCAATCCTTTCGGATATTGACATGCTTAATATCTCCGCATTCGCTACACGCGTCGTGTCAATCGCCGACTACCGCAAGTCCCTCACGTCCTACCTCGCGGAGAAGATGAACCAAGTTGCACCTAGCCTCACCGCCCTCCTGGGCGAGCGCATCGGTGCCCGCCTCATCAGCCACGCAGGTTCTTTAACCAACCTTAGCAAGTACCCAGCCAGCACGGTACAGATACTCGGTGCCGAAAAGGCTCTCTTCCGCGCCCTCAAAACCAAGGGCAATACCCCTAAGGTCGGTTAGGCTTGGTCATTGCCAATGCCGACGCCACTCACACACACCCCTCCAGTACGGCCTGATCTATCACTCATCTTTCATTGGTCGCGCAAAAGCTGGCCACAAGGGCCGCATTTCACGCTTCCTCGCCAATAAATGCTCAATTGCCTCGCGCATCGACTGCTTCTCTGGTAATCCCGCCTCTTATCGCGCTCGCCGGTCATCTGACCAGATGGTTTTACAGATACACCCACGCCCAAATTTGGCGAGGCGTTGCGTCAGCAGGTGGAAGAACGCCTCTTGTTCTTTGAGAAGGGAGAAGCGCCAGGCAAAAATGCCGATGCGCTCCGCAAGGTTCTCGACCAGCTATCCCTCGAGAAGGAGGAGGACCAGGAGATGGCCGACGCTGCTGAACCAGTGCTCCCTCTCATCGACGCCGAGCCTACGAAGAAGAAGGAAAAGAAGAAACGGAAGCTGGAGGAGGTGGAAATGGACGGAGATGATGGTAGCGAGGGAGAGGGCGAGCCCGTGAAAAAGGTGAAATTGTCGAAGGAGGAGAAGAAGGCACTGAAGAAGGAGAAGAAGCGTGAGCGTAAGGAGAAAGAGGCGAAGGAGACAGCCGAGGTGAGTCGTGTCCTCCGTTTCCTCCCCTCATATCTTATTCGCGTTAGGGCACACCCCCGAAGAAGGAGAAAAAGGAGAAAAGGCAAAAGGAAGAGGTGAACAAAGGGAAGAAAGAAAAGAAGAGCAAGCACTAATCCCCACAACCCTCGACCCATATATTTATATCCTTACCTTTTGCTCACACCGTACCGTTTTTGCATATCTGTACATTATGCATTGTGCATGTAATATCGCTCCTTTGGTCATGTGCACCCCTCCCCGTCGCTGGCAAAGTTGACATGGTATCAACAAGATGATGGTATAGTGTTACAAACGACTACGAAGTACGTTGAATCAAATCGGCAAGAAATCGTGAATTCATCAAAGTCGTGTCTCATAATAGAGACGTGGGTTAGATGTCTTCTGACCTCTTAGTCCTCGGAGTGAATTCCGGACACCTGCATCACCAGCAAACTAGCGTTGAGGCCCGCCATCACAAACGCAGTCCCGACGTCCCCCACCGTCTTCTGCACGTCCGCGCGAACCTCGCCGTGCTCCTTCTCCAGCGTGCGCAGTTCCGCATGGTGGTCCTCCACGGCAAGACGGCGCGAGCGCCCAACGACGACGATCGCGGGCCCAGCGTCCCCGCGCGCCGCAGCGCAGCTTGCACCGGCGTCGGGCTCGCGAGTTCCTCGAAAGTCACGCGCGACAGTGCGTCCGCCAGCGCGTGGTCTCTCTCTGCCGCCACCTCTTTCAGAGACTCGGTCGGGGGAGGGGCGTACCGCGCCCAGGTGACGCCGTCGGCCGTCTCGGACTGCATGCGCGTGTGCGTCGTCGCATTTCCGTACATGGTATCCGGGAATCCCGTCGTCTACACGCACGCGCCGCGTGTCATAAGTAAAACTGAAGGTGGGATGATGTTGTAGTACGCACCGAGCGCACGGAGGCGATAGTCATCAAATTCGCCTGCAGGTCCGCTTCCACCTTTCCCGCCTCTTTGTCCCTATCCTTATCGGCAAGACGTGCCACTTCGGGCTCCGCGAGTTCAGCGCGTACATCGCGCTTGCTAAGACGCAGGACCGTCGCGCGCACACGCGGATTCGCACAGAGCTGCACGACGAAATCAAGCGCGAGACGGTCATCAGGCCCACCGAAGAACGGGAGGAACAGGCGCGTCTCCTCGCGTACGCCGAGCGGCGCGCGACCGACGAGCAGCGCGACGTTCGTACCTGCGTGCGCGAACACGCCGCGCACGAAGTGGGAGTGGAGCAGGGAGGTGGAGCGGTCTGCGCGGAAGAGCGTGTCGAATGGGCTGCGGTCGGCTGCGGCTGCTTCTACTGTGCTCGTCTCAGCTGGGGCGTGGGGTCCGGGCCTGCTTGATGGGCAGACGCAGGTGGGAGCCAGGGCACTAGGACGAGCTGCGCGCCATCTGCGCGGACGTGCTCACCCACGCTCGTTGCGAGCGCATCGAATGGCACGATCGATAGCGCAGCTGATACGGCTAGCCCGTTCAGTTCTGAAAAGGTGCGGAAGATGGCGAGTAAAGGGTCGGTGTGCAGCAACGCGTCTGTGGCGGATGATTTCATCACGTCCGACGGTCGGTCGGCCAGCTCGATAAGGCGCAGTGCACCGAAATGGGTGGGTTCTTCCTGTTCTGATCTTGATCCTTGGCTGGAGGAAGATCTTTCTGTAGGAGCGTGGGTTGGCGCCGGGGGCTGGAGGAGCTGAGTAATCGCCATCACGCTAGGTAGATGTTCGATTTTGTCGAGGATCACGGTGATTCGACGTTTCCAAACACCATCTTCGTCATCCTTGGGGCCCAGCCGGCGATCTTTAGTGCCACTCTCGTCGTCCTTGGGATCGCGAACATTTGCAAACGATGGACCAGTGGCGGTTGCGCGCGTACGAAGATGAGGAGGATAAAGGAAGCAAACAGAGGGGGTAGTCGCGAACGTGAGAGTCAGAGCCTCTAGGACGAACATAGAGAAGACGAGCTGTTGGACGCTAAGTTACAGGACATATCAGAAGACGTGTAGGGTGACTCACCCTCGTCAAGATACCGGCTTGTAACCCGACATTGAGAACAATCAACTCAATGAGACTAGATGCAAACAATGAGGATCAGTCATATTGGAGTACTTAAATGGACTGACCCTTTGCAGCTCATCAAGGAACCTATGGTGCCCGCCTCACGCCAGCTGAAGCCAGCGTACCTCGCTGCCAATGAACAACCGCCGAATTTCCCGGCAAAAGCAAGGACGCAAATGGACACTGTAAATCCCCAGATTGTCCCTAACAATCAGATGCAATGTCAATCAGCTAGTCCAGCCCACATGTGATGGAGGTAATACCAGTATTTAGTAAGCCGAGATCAGTTGAAAGTCCGGAGAGTGTGAAATACTGGTACTATCAGGATATGCATCGGAGTTGGAAGTAAAGAAACTTACGAGAGGTAGGAAGATCACCGTGACCATATCTTCTAGCTTCTCGGTCAGCGCGATCGCGAGGCCTCCATCACGAGGCACTATGACTCCGGCGAGGAAAGCGCCTGTAGGCGCAACTGAGTCAAACCAAAGATCTGCGAATGACAAAAACGCATACCGAATATTGCGTGAACGCCGATAACATCAGTAAAGAATGCGGAGCCAAACAAAACCAAAGTCGTCATAGTCATGAAAAACATCGTTGGTCCATTCTCGATGGAGCCTGTGGTGCGAGCGAGCCAGAATAGCACTCTGCGGACGAGGAATAACATGAAAAGGGTCCATCCAACACAGACAAACAAGACCCATAACGCAGTAAGTCCACTTCCGGCATTGACAAGGGCAACACTGAGGGCGAGTAATGTCCATCCAATGATGTCGTTGCCAACACCGGCAGACAAGACCACGATCCCGACGGTCGTGTCAAGTAGCTTGAGTTCGGTCAGGATGCGACACAGTACGGGGAAGGCCGTGATTGAAAACGCGACACCGGTGAAGAGCATGAAATGCGTGTATGATACTTGCGAAGAGTCGATGAAGTGGTTGTACACGGGAATAGCAAGCGCGGCTCCAAATCCAAATGGTATGATGACGCCCGCGGCAGCGACGGTCATGGAGAGGCGCGCATTGCGACGGATAATTGCAGCATCTATCTCAAGTCCAATGATAAAAAGGAAGAGGCAGAGCCCGATGTTTGCAACGAGAGAAAGGTAGGATATTGACTGGGTAGGGAATATGTGGTTGGAAAACCCGGGTATACGCCCAAAGGCGGTCGGACCTGGGTAGCGGCTCAGTTGATTAATGAGCAGAGCCAAAATTTGTAGTCGTACCAAGAAGAATACCACCAAGCACTTCCGCGATTACTCGGGGTTGTCTTAGCTTGCGGAGGCCAAGACTAAGAATCTGTGTCGTTATGATAATGATCCCTGCACAAACCTATGAATGATGGAGAGTGAAAAGCTGAGGTCAAGACTGACCGACTTGAATGATCCATAATCGCAAAGGATCAGATGGATTGAACTGTGTCGGGTCTTTTCCCGTAAGGAGTCCACCCTTTGTCTTGGGCTTTAGTTGACAAAGACGAATAGCAATGCAAATACACAAACCTGATCCGGAGCGGCCCGCCTTCGTGATGTACTCGACTGCACAAGCGACTGCACGAGGTTTATAACCTGCCTCGAGAACCCGGACATGCTGGTGGTGGTCGATACAGTCGGAGGATGCTACAGGTTAAAAATGTCCCGCGGATGTCCTTCCTTCAAGTTTTTCAGGGTCACTTCCCGGATGGAGCCCGGAGCTCGGGTTATGTAAGAGCGTGTCGTCTGATTGTCGTCCACGATAGTATATGTTCTCCTTATCAGGTCTAGTTGGACCAGGTGTTGCCTTTGATCTCGTCACTCATAGCTGATCCTTCGGTAGGGATGATTCTGCAGACATTCCGAACCCTCGGACCACAGAACCCCAGCCATTGCGGACACTCGTTTGCTATACCCGCGGCCGCAGTAAGGGGGGCGAGACAAGAACATAGTTTGGTGAGAAAGGTGGTCACTACGGCATGACTTTGCTACCTTCACTCCGTCGATGAGACCGTACAAGCCCCGTGCATTGCGTCTTATTCTGACCTCGTCCGTATGGACCGAAGGTGAACCAGAGAACCTAGCCTTTAGGTAAAGCCCAAAACGACATTCTTGATCCCAAGAAAAGGAATGATATACCATGAATGGAGACCGCCTTTGCTTTCCACGTTGTACAGAGTGTCTCACTCACGACAACCCCCTTGATACTGGCATATCGCGTGTAAGGCCGAGGCTATCATAGTCTCGGGTGCCACACGAAGTAAGGCATCATCAATGCCTGAGCAGGATCAGAAGGTCATCAAGTTCAAGTTGTCATTCAAGTTGTCCGATGCGAATGTTCTTCCGAAGCCCGAGAAAGACAACCTGCAGTCAGAATCGACGTAGCAAAGTCGTTGCAATTTCGACAGTTGCCACCATATTCCACGTAGGCAGAACGTAGTATAACACATTTAGCGTGGCACTATTCTTGTGTGTAAGAAATTGACGAGCAGCTTCCCAAAAAGGCGGTGCTCAAAATAGTGGAAGTAAAACCAGTGGCCTGAAAATACACATCGACTGCAGAATGGGCCGCTCATGCACACCTTTAAATGGTCAACGTTCAACATTCAACCGTTGATCAAGCAACGAATTCCCAAATTCTCCTATGGCAGTCCTTTGACTGATGATCGATGATTGGCTCCTGATGTAGACCGGCCCTGGTATCTTACAGTACTAGCCACACTTGTGAGAGGTAACATGGCCGAGATCTTTCCAAGGACGATGCCACTTACTTCATACGCTGTTAGTTGAAATGGTGGTCGTGAGATGTCTGAAAGCCTGGCGCGAGATCCGAGCCGTCGTTTTCGTGTTCCGGGACTTGGATATTTTGGATCCTGGAATATGGCTTTCGTAAGTTTCGTTCCACGTTCTACGTCTTCCGGGTCCACTTTTTAAGTCCAATCTCTTGCGCCATAGAGTAAGTTACCCTATGCAGCACTCCGTTTCTAGTCTCCTCCAGGTATTTCTGTTGCTAAGTTATGGTGGAACGCCCGAAGGAAATTCTGCACTGTCAACAGCGCCTCCTCCGAGTCCTCGGTCAACGGCCAACGTGTCAAAGTCCAGCGCCATTGGGCGCTTGAGAAGTACAAGGCGATAACTTCCCTGCGCAGGTCTCCCTGGCAGCCATGGGCAAAGTGGCGTCCCCTGATGGACCACTCCACATCGTCACCCGCGCAGTTTGACTAGGGAAGTACTATGTCCAACAGGGCGCAGATCGTCAGTGGAGCCCCCTTGTGGAATCCGTTGGAACGGCCAAGCCGAGAACAAGGTGCTATTCCCCGTTTCCCGTTAGTTGCTCTTGCGCTTTTGTCTGTCGATGCAGGTGACGGTAAGCAATGACCGTCATGTACAAGCTGTATCGGCGACGTCCTCGTCACTTGTTAGGTGACATGCTTCTATTCATCATTGTTTGCGCCGTTGACCATAGGATTGCGTAGCATCATCCCTTTTGCTAGTAACCTTGCGGTATCGCCACGGTCTTCATGAAGGTTGCAGTCAGGGGACAGAAGTGGCATCACCACGCTCAGAGAACGTGCATCTCAGCACGTTAGGCGCAAGAAGCATGCACGCCCATACCACACCCTTGCGTTCTCAACGCCCGTTGGGCCGTGTATTTGGGATCACGGGACGCTCGATGGAGCACTGATTGGGCAGACCCTTATCCCGGACGATTCGAATACCCTGAAGAATCAGAAACTGAGCTAACTTACTCTTATCTCCTTATACCATTTGTGGGGCTTGCATGACGGTTATTTACCCGTACGTCCCCGTATATATGTCCGGGACCCAGGCCTACTCACATGAGGTGTGTATCTGGCTTCGCTTCTCATCAACACCCGTTTTTTTACTTCTAATTGCGGGAACGAGCTGGAGACAACGTGTCCTTCCAAGACACCTGCGTTTGCCTTACATGCGTTTCATTTTACGTATTGCGAGCAAGGCATCGTGCTCGATGGGCTTCCACCATGTCTTAACATCGATGCTGAACGAAGGCTCTTCAACGCCTCTACTTTCAAAAGGACATATTCAACAAAGCTTTTCCCCCATTGGCGATATTTACAATAGGGGTGAAATTGCGAATCCAACAATTTGCGGGCGCCCGTATTCGTCGTGTTCCGAGTGATCCCTGCGCCAGAGAGTCGTCCAGGATCAACTCTACCAAATTAGTGCCCTTTCAGGCTTTCACCATCACGTGTGCCCCAGTTCCACTTTATCCGCTATCCCAAGTTGTCCCCCCCCGTCTTAGTGTATACCTTGTTGAGGACAAGATTTGGTAATGATAAGGAGGCAGTGTATCCACACCGCCTTCCCTAGTACACCGCTATAAGTATTTGCCCCGTCCCCAGGCTGTCTGCTTAGCTCCTCCTTCTGCTTTCCTGGCTCCGGCTATGATGAAGCTGTACATTGGAACCCGCCAGCCGGCGGCTTCGTCCTCTACCGACCCAGCCCCAACCTTGTCAAAGACGATTTCCCAGAGGCATTGACCTACCGCTTCAACGACAATAGCGCATGGGTGCCAGCAGCCAGGACTCACGATGTATATTCGGTTTTCTTACTATCCTTACTATTCCGTTAACAAACCGTGGGTGTTCTCCAGGAGGCTGTTGACCTCGCAAAACATGCATATCCGGAATTGAGGAGCGTTCGACGTGATCGCATCACGTTCCACACAACTGGAAAGTCCAGTATTGCATGCATCACACCGGCGGCATGGCAACTCGTCGTGCGGCGCCTTCCCCCATACCACGTCGTAGACGTGAGAATAAGGGACCTAGAAGGACTCGATGACGACTGTGACCTACCAGAATATCCATACATGGCAACCAACACGGTGATGAGGGAAAAGGAGGAACAATATGTGCGGAAGGAAGAGTCTCGAGCTTCTGTGACTAGCGGTTCCCAGGTTGAAGGGAATCGCCTTAGTAGGATGATGAGCTTTATTCGGGGGGTTGATTCCTAGATGTTATACGACTATCGGCGTGGCGTGTTCTGGGACCGTATCATCTACTAAAAATCTTTCTGTGTGTGGCACGGAACAGAGCATTCCGGTTGACACGATTAAGGATAAACTTCCATTTAATTGTACAGCAACTTATCTACTTGGTCGTCATCTATCCTTATGGCGTTTATTATCACCCAAGTTCCGAAGTGATATGTGTAGGCCCGGCGACAACTGGAGTGGCGTGGCGCTGACCGACATCGGACGGTTATTGTAGTGGTGGCTTGGTGTAGCCTCCATCATGATCAATGTGTGTTACAATCAACAAATTGCTTGACGGGCACCACCACCATAATTGTTCCTGTGTCCTACTATAATATCCCTGATGCTTGTTCACTTCCCAGGGCCGGCTGCGCCACGAACCTGTAAATTTGTTGCACGTTCCTCTCGCTGAGCGAATCGTATTTTGGGGTGGGTTGTTGCTATACGTAATAGTACACTTATTTCCATGTTGCGACCGCCGCGTTGACGCGTACTACTATATTGACGTGACGGGTCGCCGGCCAATTTCTACAGCACTACTCGACCTGTGCAAGGTGGCCTGACTCAATGATACATGTAGCTTTGTTTTTGACGCCAACTGCCAGTATGATGGCCACCCTAGGCGTACCCTTTGGGCTTCCTTGCTCGCTTGACATGACGGATGGAAGCGTACCAAACGATACACATGCCAGCCTCGACTGTTCCTGATTCCTGTGGACACCTTTCTAGACTCGGAGCTCCAGGCCTCATGCGTCCGAAATCACTACTATCATAGGAACGAGACAGACGCTTCGAGCAGGAAATGTCCCCACACCAATCGTGCAGGACTCGTCGAAGGTAGCGCAGGCCCCTGTATCAATTTGTCGAACGTTAAGCGGGCGCAATCAGAAGGGCGGTGGCGGAGGGGTGGGCGGTCCAGGTCCAGCCCAGGGACTGTTACAGTGTGAGTGTATTTGAAGTTCGTGCGCCGGTGATTACTGAAGCTCTTGAGCTTCAAGGCATGCATCGGGCATCGCATTTTTGACAACGGTCGCGTGCTTATCTCTAGGCGCCTGCCACAAGCCCTAAGTACATATTCAGCCCGTGTTCCGACTCTTCTTGCCCGGCGTTCTGTCCTTTATCGCCCTCTTCCCCTCTAGAGGTCTCTTCCGCTAACCATGACGACCCTTTATGATACCGATGTTGACAATGCGTCACTCTCTATCCCATTTGTACCGCAGCTACCCATCGTCGACGAGTCCATCAGACACACAGATCCTGTGATTCAAATTGCGCCACCAAGAATCGTACGACCGCCTGTTGAGATTGAAGTGATAGAAGATAGAGGCCGCAGTCGCAGTCGCAGTCGCAGCCCCCGTCGACTGGCCCCCATTATTATTCACCCCCCATTCGGCCGTAGTAGCCGTGGCCGTAGCCGTACCCTCAGCCGAAGCCGCAGCCGTAGCCGTAGCTCGAGCCGAAGCTGGAGACGCTGCGTCCGCCGTCCCCGTCCTCGCAGCATCTCCCCAGGATGTCCTTACATGACCGCACTCCGTCGGTCGCGAACGCCATCTCCGTGTCCCATCCCTATCGGACCTACAATCGTTTCTGTGTCGCCTGAACCGGGGTTCGTGGTGATCCCGCCACCCCCTCCACCTCCAATGCTAGGCCCGCTGCCGCCTCCTTCGCCCTCGCTGTGGTATACCAGGCCACCTTCTGGCATCTGGCCATACCAGGCCCCGAAGCAGCCCGTCGATATCCTGACCTTCCATTATAACGAGAACATGGCATACGCGCCTGCTGCCAAGACCTACGATGTAAGCTCCTTGTTATTGTGTGTGCATGCGTGTGTGATCTGACTGGACGTGTGCATTGCAGGAGGCAATTGATATTGTGCTCGAGCTCTGGCCGGAGTTACGCGAGTTTGAGCGCGATCGGATCAGGTTGCTCGTGACAGGCTCAGACCACCTCGTGCGGGTCCCTAGGATGACTTGGTCAGCTGTATTGTGTGACGTCCCTCGTTATGAGGTCGTTCACGTCCAGGTAGAGGAAGTGCCGCCCCCTCCCCAGTACCAGGGCAAGGGCAAGGGAAAAGGAAAGTGGGGAGACAATAACGAGAAAGGGCGCCGGTCGAGCGGCCTGTTCTCGTCGATCAGGCGCATCTTCTTCGGCTGAGTTGGGGGCGTGCAAGGGGAAAACAGGGTCATTCACAAGTATGGGGCCTTTGGGTGTGCTGCTTAATTCACGGAACCCTTTTCCCATCCTCGCCAGTTCAAGTTAGATCCTTTCTTGCTGTACGAAACTCGTGTGTAACTTAGTGGTGTCGTCGCCGCCACTACTAGATGATGAAATTATGGTGACGTCTGGCTGAGATGACGGAACTGCCTAAACTAAATAGTGTCGATATTAATAGATGAAGACGCAATAAACGTGTGGCGAGGCCCTGCTATGATCTGACATATCATCCTCGCCGTCGTCATCGTCAGAGAAGATTGCGAGGCGAGGCGAGGGTGGCGTTCGGCACGCGTCCTTCATCGTTCAAACGTTCAAGGCTGACTTCGATGCTGATATCATGTCGGAGGACGAGTAGGCGAATTCGCACTTCATGCTACCTGTGAGGCCTGTGAGGAGGGCACCCCCATATTGATCGTGACATCGCCACCGCTCCCCGTGCAAACGGTTCGCTGGCCATTCGCTCAAAGGCCGCACCCTAGCCTCATGCCACTTTTTTATCTATCCACGCAGTCCATGTCTCATATCACCAACTCCTTTGAACTGTTACTATGCTGCTTCACTTGTCATTGTGATCATTTCGACCACCGACCACCGTCATTTTTGTCTATGGGCAGAGGCGTGGTCTCCTCATTGTGCGTGGGTCACTGGATCTCGATTCTCTTATGTTATAAAGAGTGTAGGCGAGAGTAAGTGCGCCGTAAGCCACACCTTTCCCTCGCCTTCACATGGTGGTGAATAGTCAAAATCACGTAAGAGAGCCTGATGATGTCGCACCCTCAGCTTCTTGACAGGGCAATGTATGCGTCGAAAACTGGTTAATCCTGCAGATGGTGACGTACAGCGTTCCAATGAAATGACGCACTGACACAGAAAAGAAGACGTGGAACGTAAGCGCGTAAGCCGCCATCGCGCGAAACTGCGTGCAGTTGGGGTAAGTTAGCGGTGTCACGCATGACGGACCCTCGTCTGTCATCGAGAGGAGGTGTGGAGGCAAGAAGATTGTGCAATTCATGCGTGCGGCGGAGGTTCGACATTTTCTTTCTAAATTTAGGCGGTCAGCAGAAGGCTTGGAAAGCGCAGGTACATCTCATTCTTACGTACAACATTCCAAAGCTACGGAGCACTCACAGAGAGAATGAGATGGTGTGGAGCCAAAAAAAAAAAAGTCAGCAACTTGTAGGTAACGGATCCTCGCCCTCGAGAAGAGGGTGGGCATCGTGGGGATGTTCTGCATTTTCGTTCTACCGTGGATGCGTGCGTTCAGAGGAATGCTTGGGGCACGCAACTTCGACTCATTCTTTATGTAGTGCATTCCAACCCGAGCGTGGAGAAGTATTTCCTGGAGGGAAACTGCTACGAAGCAGCAGACATGAAAACGCTGCATCTTCTGGCTGGACCTTGGGCTGGACATCTTGTATCAAATTCGGCTACCCATTATGGTCCGGAAAACGTTGCCAAAGAGAGAAAACAGGAGCACGCAGATGAGTGCAACGAAATCCTATGCTGTTTCTTATTGGCAGATACACAGCACAGTTTTAAGGGCATCAGGGACGGGAACAGATGGCAAGATGTGAAAACAAAGCTATTTGTGTTAGGACCAATTACCACCAGCATGGCCTCGTCGGCCTCATCGTCGACGATGGCTTCAAGCTCCAAGCTCCAAGCCTCAGGGCCTCAGCTTCAAGAGTCGCCACTGACTTAGGGACATATACGAGAAACAAGGACGGCCGTAGCTCGGAGCACGGCGCGTGTGGTGCCTTCACAGCATCTGACCCGGCGAAATGGCTTGGCGCGGCGCTTGTGGCAAATTTGTTGAGTACACGGGCGCGATCAGAAAGGCGATGTATCAGAGACACAGTATTTGTTCGTTGGTGACCACTGCAGGCAGCGCAAGAGCTTCGGCCCCCACTGCCAGCGCATCGCAATTGGACAACGACCTCGTGTCTTATCTCTGTAGGCGCCTGCCTCGAGTACATATATGGAGCCATCTTCCGACTCGTTCCCGAGCGTCCTATTATCTTCATCGCCCTCGTCCCCTCTAAAGGTCTTTGCCCTTAGCCATGTGTCCCATCCCTCTATCCCCTCCAACGAATTCTATGTTCCTCCACTCCCTTCCACTGGCCCTGGCTGCTATAACATGGTCGAAGAGGACAGAGGCCGCAGTCGCAGTCGCAGCCCGAACCCTGTTCGGGTTGTCCGTTGCTATACCCCCCGTAGCCGTAGCCGTAGCAGCAGTCGCAGTCGCAGCCCCTCCCTATTCATACCCCGCCATCTCCGTATCCCGCTCCCATCTGCCAGCTCGGACCTACTCCAGTTGCTTCGCCGCCTTCATGGGTTCCCCCGCCCTCATGGTATGCCGCACCACCGTCGGGCGGCTGGCCAATTCAGGGTCTAGGACAGCCTGTCGATATCCTGACACTCAAGTATAACGAGCACATGGCATACGTGCCCGCCACTAAGACCTACGATGTACGTCTACACACACTTTGTCTTCTCGTGTACGTGATCTGACAGAGGACGTGTGCATTGCAGGAGGCAATCGATATTGTGCTCGAACTCTGGCCGGAATTACGCGATGTTGAGCGTGATCAGATCAGATTCCTCGTGTTGGGCCCGGGCCACCTCGTGCGAGTTCCTAGGATGACTTGGTCGGCTATATTGTGTGACGTTCCTCGCTATGAGGTCGTGCATGTCCAAGTGGAGCAAGTACCGCCTCCTCCCCAGTATCAGGGCAAGGGGAAAGGAAAGTGGGGAAACGATGATGAAAAGGGTCGCCGGTCGAGCGGCCTGTTCTCGTCGATCAGGCGTATCTTCGGCTGAGTTGGGGGTGTCACGGTGCAGGGTCATTCACGAGGCTCGAGTATGGAACGTTTGGATATGCTGCCTGTTTTCACGAACCCTTTCACGACGCGTGTAGGACTGACGATTCGATTCCTGCCAGTTCAGGTTAGAAGTTTTTCTTGTACAAAAGTTCCGTGGAGTGGTGTCACCGCCACTACTAGATAATGAAATTTATAGCGACGTCTGGCTGAGATACCATAACTGCAGGAACAAAATACTGGCGATACGTGTTAACATGTTAACATGTGAAGAAATACGAAAAACGTGTGGTGAGAGTATGTATGATCTGAGATATCACCCAGCTGCTGTCAACTGTATCGCCTCGAGCGGATGGCCCCAACGCTCCACCAATTCCCTAGTTCGCTTCTCGGAAGCCGCACGTTCACGAGCCAGCCGTGGCGCACGTTGTGCCCACTGCACCCGATCGAGGAACACAGGACGGAAACGACGCGAAAGAGGGAGCGTATCGTCAACCTCGTCGGCCTCTGCATCCGCATCCACATCCACGACGGCCATATCGTCCTCTACCTCACCATCAACATCGTCGTCAGAGAAGATTGCGAGCATTTGCATGCGAGCCGACGGTGGCGTCTTGTACGTATGCGTCGGCGGCGCGGTGCTAGTCTTGTTCCGCCGCGGTGTCGATGGTCCCGCGACGGACTCAGACGCGACGAGCCGTGGTTGGCGTGCGTCTGGCATCTCGACGTCATCCTCGGACGAGGCGGACTCTGCCTTCTTGCGCACGGGCATCGTGCGCGGCGTGGTGCGCGGGCGTTTCGATGGTGTCTCGGGTGGGAACGCGCTGTCGTCGTCCTCCGAGGCTGATATGTCGGAGAGCGAGAAGGCGACTTTGCGCTTCACGCTGCTGGTGAGGGAGGGTGTCAGACTCGTCGTACGCGTACGCAGGGCGGACTTGGTCGGCGATGCAGATCGCGAGTGTGAGGGCGTCGATGTTGCTGTCGTTGATGTTTTCGCCGATGCATCGCTGCCGGCTTTCTTCTTGCGCATCTCCTTTATCGTGCCTTTGATGGATTCTTTCAGTTCTACGCATTCTTCCTCCAGCATCTTCACGATGCGAGAGAATATCTTGAGCGATACCCCGTGTTTCTCGACAAGGGGCATATGAGTTATATTTGAGAGCTGGGGGGGGGGCGTGTTGGTAGGCAAGAACAAGGGACACCCAGATACGCGCTACGCACCTTGATAGTTTGACAAACCCAGAAGAATACTGCTATTCGTACGTCTTTTTCCGAATCAGCGAGACGGGACGCAATTTTCTGCTGGTAACGTGGTAGAGCAACCAGAGCGGCCTCAGCTTCCTTCATCCATGATGCAACGCGCGCAGGCTGTCCTATCTTGTGCTCTTTGATAAGCGCAGCGTACGCGGTAGGGTCACCAGTAGTCCTTGATTTACTCGGAGAACCAGCCGGCGTCGTCGGGACGTGGAGGACAACCTTGATTGTTCTCAGAGTGTCCGTGAATGTCCGGGGTTTAAGGCAAGACGCCTTCTGCGCGACGTCTTCCGTAACGTCAGCGTATCCCGCGCTAAAGTAGTATTTCCCGTGATGAATATTGTGGTGAGAAAAGTGCAGAGACAACGCACGCACTTCTTGGACGCGATGTACGCGCAAATGGCGGGTAGACCGATCTTCGCCTCACCTATGTCATGGCCTGTTCCAGGACCGGTTTTGGAGTGCACAGTACGCAACAGCGCGCGTGCCTTTTCTCGCACTTCTGGCCGCGTAGTGAGCTTGTCGATAAGACTTTCTTCGAGTTTGGTCATTGGGAGTTACAATAAGCCACTCATGGTCTTGGACGCGCGATGCGAGACGCGTCGCGTTACCCGTGGGAATCGATCACATAATCAGATTAGGCCAGCAGAACTCCACCAGCGACGTCTTAACGTTAGCGTTGGCGGTCTGAATCGAGTCTCTTCCTCTTCCTGAAGATACGTGGTACTTTCGTTTCTGACGTGGTTATCATTTCACGGCTGCACATCGTTAAACGTCGGGTTCTCTGGTATCTGTGCATCTGCTCGCCATCTCAGGCTGCTGGACTAGCCCGTTCATTCGACTTCTTGTTCTGCTACGTTCGTACCTCACTTGGTCTCACTGATGTCGTCTACGTAACCTCAAGACGTAACCACACCGGCTTTCAGCGCATACCCTACCTAAAAGCTTAGCTCCGAGCAGGGTTACCCCTTGTGGTACTTCAAATTTCCTGCTGTGTACCTCTTACCGCAGTCCCAGGGCCTGGCCAAAAATGCCGCTTCGTCAAGCAGCTCTGAAGGAGTTGTGTAGCTGCATACGAATCTTGCCTTTTCGTCTTTGCTTAACTTGGCATCTCGAATGTCCAAATACGTCCCCGGCGTCAGGCACAATGAGACTGTGTCTGCTGATCCATAACCTGTTGGTGTGCCTGCGATGTCGAACGACGGCCTACCCAGAAGATCCGAGAAAGAATGGCCGAGGGTGGTAACTACGGCTATGTTCTTCCTTGATATACCTCATTCTCCTCATTCAGACATCCTTTGATATCAAGTCAGGCTAAAGCGATCTAACCTGTTTCCTGAAGCAACCTATTAGGGCGATCCTTCCCAGGGAGGGAGTTGCATAATGCCGCCTTTAGCAATCGAGCAGACCGAACCTTTACTTCAGCTTTTGGCAGTAACACACCCCAGATTTGTCAGGGAACGCCAACGGGGAGAAATGTCAAGCTTGTCAAGCCTCGTGGTGTTCCTGGACCAAGACATGTTTTTTAGATGTGCAGAGAGTATCGGTGCCTGAAAGTCGATTCGAGCCACTCCGAGCTGTGCAACCTTGACGGGTGCGGATCGGTCCCGTGTATCGCTTGATCACATGGCGGCGACACAACGCCGTGGCCCAGGTGGCGCATCGTACCCAGTAAGGAGCGCTGCTATCTTTTTCGAGAAGATGACAGTATGGTTCAGTGAACAGGAAACGGACCTTGGTGTTGTTTACACGTGCGGAAAAAAAAAAACTGGCATTGGCCGTGAGAACGGGCGGCATAAGTCGAAACCTCGGTTCCAATAATGCCGTACCGTCCCTATCGTGTGTACTTGATAACAAACAGACAGGTACTGTACTTGATAGATGGACCTAGGCGAAATAAATGGGTGCCAACTTCTACCCAATCGAATTCTGATTAGGACAGAACGATACCTGATGAAGCCCATACCCCCGAACCGGACTCACACAGAATGTTTAGCCCAGTCTGCGGACACCATTGGTTGGTTGTTCATTCTTCTCAACAAGGAACAAATGCTTGTGCCTGCACAGGATGCGGATCCAAGTGCGTAGAATGACAATGACACTGGAGGTCCATCCGGACTGCGTGCTTGTGGCACGCTATACATGACACGGAATCTCACAAGACAGATCGAATGTCCATGGTAGACCTTATCGTGAGTGGCATCTGATGCTGCGTTTCTATGAAAATTGCGCCCATCGAACAAGTGAAAGCACGCTTTGACACTCCCTGGCCTACTGTATGCCAAAGCCCTGTCGCGTGCAAATCATGAAGGTGACACCAGATCACCACTTTTCGATATCTTTTGTGACCCTCAAAATGAATGTACGTACGTGTATTATGATATGTAGTTATGGGGATCATATCACAACCAGTGGATCAATAGAGTCCAACAAACGAGTTGTGATCTGCGTGTATCTGATACCTGATATAGGCCTGATGTCTCACGGATCTTGTTGGTCAGATGGACTTCCACATAACTAGTGTGTATGTACTGTATGCCAGTGATGCACAACAAAGACCATCCATAACCAGTTCTCGGAACCTTTTGCAATTGGATTACTGAGTGAGATCTTTCATCGAAGTATGTAGATTTTGATGTACTTTTGAGCAGTTTTATGCTTTTTTGCAACAGGCAGGAAACGGAAGTATTTCAGACTTTTTAGATCATCACCGAGTCGTCTCCTGCCACAAACCCATCGAGCCTAACACGTGCTGAGCATCTAACCGATAAATATGCTTGCGCGCGTGCCTGCTTGACGCGTACGTTCCGCGGGCGTTTGTTGTGAGAGAAATCGGCACGATGCATGCACTGTGTGAATTACTCCGGTTGTGAGCACTCTCTGAAGCTGGAACCGATTCGAACGGGTCGCGCGGTGAGATGTCACATAACTCGGTATAGGAGCCTCAGGCTCTGGTGTTCGGAGGATAGAGAATCCCGCATGCTTGCTTGGTACCGTTCGGGGGCACGCGCGCGCGGGAAACCAAGATACCCCGAATAACCAATAACCAATATGTGCCACCCGAAAGGGAAAAAACAAAACCTCTAAACCCAAGGGGCGTCTCAGGGTCGCGTCGGGTAATTGGCGTTCAACCACGTGTTGCGGAAAGATTCATCATATCGTGGTTCGACTTAGACGCATCGTCTTAAGAACGTACTGTAAATTACCGTATGAGTTGGACTTGACAAAAAAAAATTATAATAACTTTTTTTGTACAATTCGTGGCTTCAAATGAAGACAGAGGGCTCGTGATCGACGTTTTTTTTCTATTGTGGCGCGGCGAAGGTGTTGATACGAAGACGGCACGCCACCTGTGCGCGGTATGTTCTGCATTCGGGCCAAGTGTCACAGAAAATTGGGTGGCTTGGGCTTGGTTCGGGCTCGGGGTGCTTCATAATGGTGGTGGTCGTATGTTCCCCGTCGCCTGTCAGCACTGCCGACGAGTAACTGATTCGCAAGGGGGTGCACTACTGGTTATAAAAAAAGCGGAGTCCAGTTAATGAACAATGCCGTCGGCCTGCGATGTACTAGTCGCAGCACCACTTCGTACTGTACCGTCGTGGGCCACGCAGGCACCGAGTCCTGTAAATCTCGGTTAGTACTACATGCGTTAAATTTTATTAGACGGGGACCTCGGTAATTTGGGGGACTAATTTGGTGGGCGAAAGTACTCCATAGTCGAAGAGCCGGGCGCACAACCGCTCACGTGGAGACCATGTCTGCCCGAGACTTCTCGTAGATGAAGGTTTACCAGATACCCAGGAGTCTCAGGTGAAACCGAGAGCTTAGGCAGCGCGCTCGAGTGCAAGGTCAGAAAGCAACCGAAGGCCAATGAACTCGCACCCAACTAAAACATGCAGTTTCCGCGTGGTCGACAACCAGCGGTAGCAAGACATGAGGCATCGGATGTGTCGAAAACGAGCGACCTTGATGGTGGCGTGGACGACTAGTGGCAAGGTGGGTCAACAACCGCAATTTGCTACTGGCTCGGGAAGAAAGTAATTGCGAATCAATGCAGCCGCGCAAGAACAGACCAACCACTGGCACGCAAATATCGCTTGACGCCGATCCGTTCGCACGGAGGTGAAATAAGAGGCGTTTCGTGACGCCGCCTCCCAACAGTTGTTCCGAAGGATTACCGAGGCATCACCTTCACAGAAGAGAACTTTGGGGTGCTGCTAGCAGAAGACTACAGCGCACGTCGGGCTTCGCGGGATTCCCATGCATGGGCGGTTGAGGGTGAGCGCCACGGCACAAGATGCAGATTTGCAGACTCTCGTTTCTGCTTCACATAGACGCGCCAGAATGTGAAGCTGAGTAACTTACCAGTGCACATATACCTTGAGTGACAGAGGCACATAAAGGTGTGCTCGGCTCAGCCACACCTATGCATCGTAATCTTGTTTGAAGGCAGTACCGTGCTAATGTTACCCGAGTTGAATGTAAGACAGGGGACAGGAACGACCACTGGGACGCCATCAGGGTTGTACTAAAATGAGGTCATCACCAGGACAGCGGGCGGACATGAGCAATACAACCCAGAAAAGGACAAGAAGAACTGAGAACGCGGACGCCACTAATCGCTTGCGAAGTCGTTCGAGAGCAGATGCATCCTGCCCCCCGGACGGCGCTACCAGTCAGAGAGAACATGTCCTCGTGTTCCCGACTCTCCACTCTGAGAAGAGAAGTTCCCGGTGACATGAAGATCCTAACCACGAATGTCCAAGCTTGGGAAGAATTACCAGCGATGTGATGGATAGTGACTCACGTCCCACACGCGACACCGAAACTATTTTATTTTTTTCCACTCCAAAGTCATTCGATTTTGATTTTCCAGACCCGGATCGACCGTTTGCAGCCCCGCGAGCGCAGGAGCTGGCGCGTACCGCTTCTTTGCCCTGTCCGTGTTTCAGTGTCCCCTTCACTTGACTTGACGAGAATCCCATTCTTACGTCTGTGATTGACAGTTTTCACCAGAGAATACAGACATTGCCATCATTGCACTCGGATTGGTCGAGGGAATCTCAATTGCTATCGCCCAGTTCGTCTGCCTCCTGCCTTCCAGTCCTGATGCGCCCCTTGCTCACCCCGGATCGTGAAGCGCTGCGGCCATCACCTTTGACCTCCTAAGGGAACTCTGCACCAGAACACTAGTCCCATCATCTGATCCTCCATTCTTTGCCGAACATGTGCGTGGCATTCTGGTCCCTCACGCATCCGGAATACGCTCTGTGCGTCACGTCTTCCTGAGCGCGCACGCCGTGTGTCTGTGCTGCCCGAACATGCCCTACTGACGGCGGCGGAGGTAGCGTCCTGTGTGCGAACCGCGACGAGTTCCTGGACCGACCAACACTGCCTGCCCACTTCCATTCGTTCGAAGCACTGTCCCAGCCTGTCTCTGTCTCTAACGCTGCGGTGCAACCAGACAAAGGCACAAGCAGCGTCCTCTCCGGCCGCGACATGCTGGCCGGAGGTGCCTGGCTGGGTATCCACCGACCCACTGGACGCGTCGCACTCCTGTGAGTGCGCCATGCTGCACTTCCATGCACGACGAGAACGCTCAGAAGCTCCTAACCCTCTCCCCCTCTTTGCCCCCCCTTCGTCCCCTATTTTCGTCCCACATGTATCCATATGTAGAACGAATATCACCGAACCTTGGAGTGTGTACGCTTCGTCCAGGGGTACGCTCGTGGCATCGTTCCTGGGTGATCCCTGCGGGGACCTCACGAGCGAAGCCACCGCTCTAACGCGCCGAACCACGCCCTACGCCGGCTTCAACATGCTCCTGCTCGAGCCGGTGCCGTCTACCTCCGCCGCGGCATCCACGCTCGCCTATGATGCGCGTCTCGTAACGAACGACGGCGCTGGCGGGCCGATTCGCTCGCGGCCGCTTACGGACGCCGAGCGCGCCTGCGGCGGGCTGTCGAATGGGGTCGACGGGCGCGGCGGGAGCAGTGGCCTAAAGTGGTGCAGGGGAGGGGCGAGCTTGACAAAGTGCTCGGCGAGCTGTCTCGGGGTCCTGAGACTGAGACGGACGAGCGCCTTGCGAGGCGGCTGATCGAGCTTTTGACGTGCGTGTCAGCTTCCGGTCCTGTTCCGCGTGCGGGTCGTGTTGCCTGCCCATTACCATAACCTGATTCTATCATTTCTTTCACGCCCCCCCATCTCTCTCGCTCATTTCTGGCCTTGCATTGTTGCCTGTCAATTATGGGACTGACTCTCGTTCCTTCCTTTCAAACTTTTTTTTTCTCATCCCGTTATAGTGCCCACTCGCCGATCCCTCCTCCTCGAGAACGCGCGGAGCTGAAAAATACAATCTTGTTCCTCCGTTTGACATGCGAGTTGCCAAGCCCGACGCGCCCCATGCGTACTACGGGACTCGCCTCGCGCAAGTCGTCCTCATCAGGCGCAACGGACACATCACGTACTTCGAACACGATGTATGGCTTCTCGACACCACAGGCGCGCCGATGCGGGCTGGCGCAAACAATATGAGGACGTTTACGTTCCACATGGGATCCGACTCGTAAAGGGAGGGATCAGTGGAGAGGTTGTGGAAACGCGTTTATCAGAAGTATCGAAGTTGATTTGGAGTTGTTCATCTAAGCGAAATGAAAGCCTTCTCGCACACATGAGTCAGGGAAGCACGGTGGAGGGGTGTCTATTAACACAAGAGTATGGGTATTTCCATGTGCCGTATATCGGAAAGTAAACAAAGCTGTCCATAATCATGCTTCCTAGAACACACAACATGCACAGCGGATGAGCGCAGGCTCAAATAGCGCGCGCGCAAAACACCGGTGGCAGAGCAAAGATAGTACAAGGGACGCCAGAAACGGAGAGTTTTGAATAACGTGGCACGGAGAGAAAAGAAAAGGGGGGTATTGCTAATTAGAGACGTGGGACAGAAAACAATGCAGGGGAATGAGCAGATTAGGATACATAAGATAGGCAAGAATAGCGTCATTCAAGGAGAGCCTAGAGCCCGCGGCCTGGAACGCTCCTACATGACGCTATGGAAGTCCGCATGACCATCGAGATCCTTGGCGTATCCGTGCACGCCGTTACGTTCCGGTAGTGGAGGAAGTACGGGTTGTATGCGCTCCCTTGTGCCTGCGAAAGCGCGTGCCATTCCTGTAGCTGCGAGGGCGGGATCGGTGCGCCTCATTCGATGACAGTGGTGTGATCACGTCACTGTCTGGTGGTGTGGACAGGGACTCGTATCCCGTCGAGTCAGCCCCCGCGGCATAGGGCTCAGTACAACATTGACTGGGGATACGTGAGTATGACGACCCTTCGTCCTAATGAGGTTGCTTACTGTAAGATATCGCTTAATTCTTGCATCCGCCGTGTGAGAGAACATGGGGTGTGACCACTGTGCTCTTGCAGCCCGCGCATGACGCCAATGGTACCATGTAGTTGTTGCGAAAGTCCGACCAAAACCGCGCTCGCATTGGGATTCGCGTGACACGGGCAATAGACGTCCCCCCGGGAGTCACTCCCCTGGGACCGATATCTTGGGTCGGTGCTTGCCTCGGAGTGATACGCGCCGGCTTGCATGTAGGGACTGTATGAAGAGCCTGTCGATCCCTCGCTTGAAGAGGCGCCGTTACTGGGGCCATATTGCATGGGGTGTTCATGGTATGATGCAGATGGGGGCCCGTGTGGAGGAACATTTGATATGGTGAGGCTTGAGCCGAGTCCGGGGATGGGGAAAACGGTAGGGGAAACTCTGGAAAGGTCTCCAGGCTCGGACTTGATAGGTGTGTGCGACGCTGAGGTATTTGGTTGCCCAACGTTAAAGGAGTTGCGCTGTCGACGAAGGTCCAGACGCATACCCGGGCGTTTAGCAGCGCGTGAGTGCCACTTCTCATTAGGGTCACCATCGCAAAAATCGCGGTCTGCCCATCTGGGGTGGGGCTTGCCTGCATTTGCAAAGAAGGCAAGAGTCAGTAAAAGATGCATGTGGAGATGGCAGTCTGTCTTACCACGGAGCTCGCGGACTAGACTTTCTAGCTCGGCAATGCGATTGCGGAACCGTGTGTTCTCGTCGATATTTGGGTCGTCTCTAGAGTCAAGATGACAACGTCAGGAGATGAATCAGTAAACTGGAAGGATCGACACGGACCTGATACTTGGGTCATCGATCTCATACACACAGAGACCAGTCTGGGGGCATGTAAGCGATACACCCTCGGGACCAAAAGCGACAACGAAGACAATTACCAAGCCAAGTTGGATGCAGCGCTGACAAGGGCGCTTGCGGTCACACTAAAGAAAAAAAAACCGCGATGAGAGTAAGAACGGAGTTGAAGAGGACTAGTAAGAACCTTTCGTTTCGAAGTATGACAGTTGAGGCATGACTGGGTGGTGCGGTTGCGCCTGCGCTTCCTATGGTCGATGTCGCCGCTGAAGTCATAGGTGTTTATCTCTGTCTTGAGGGGAAGGGAGTCGTACTGAGACTGGGGGTCCATGTGAGCGGAGACGGGTGGTGAGTACGGGGAAAAGAGGGGAGGTATTTGAGGAGACGAACATACCGGGAGTGGAAGGGATAAGATATATAATGAGGAGACGACTGCAATGAAATCCGTTTCAATCAAACAACAATTATTATTCCATTATTTTAATAATATTACATAATAATATTTAATATATAGAGTTGACGGCCAGAAGGTTCGATTTGGACGGTTCGACGGACGGCGGCCAGGGACGGAAGTTTGACAGCTCGTGCGACTGCCGGCCCTGCCCCATGTTCTTTTTTCGCTCCCAGCGGTTCTCCTCAAAGGCGCGAGTCTCGCTCTCCCATGCCACATCACAGCCGCAGCTCTTCTCCCCATTACCATTATATCCATATCTATCTCCGTTCACATCAAATCAACAAACCGACTTTCCATCCCCGCCATCTTTTAATTCATTTACGTCTTTGGGTAAACAACGTACTTACCCACCCTTACTCTACTTTCGTCATCGTCATCCCCAGGAACCCTACCAAACCCATTACCCCCGGAACTCCTGATTCCCTGAATTTTCGCTCCGGGATCAGGTCCCTTCTCTCAGATCTCCCTCTTCTTCCTCTACATGGTTCGTTTTAAAGTAAACCCCTCTTCGCTTGGTTTGCAGAAAACGAACCCACCATCCTGCCGGCATCCCTGTAGCAACCTTACTGCCTCCGTTCTCTCTCTTTCCCTTCCTGTAATAAATCGTTTGAGCCTTGAGGTTCATTGCGTGTGATAAGCTCTTCGTAGATTTACTATGATATGACGCCTACAAACTTTATACATGCCATCGATATGAGACCGTGTTCTTCCCGGCACGAGCGAGCACGACGTCACTGGCATCATGGGCCTGCCTCGGGCTAGCCAAACGACGAGCATTCCTCGCCAGATTCACAAACCCGTTTTGCACACGTGAGCACGCCACATCCGCATTTTGCCAGGGAACCTGCTTTCCAAAACCTTTCATCTTGTACACGTTGCAAGACTCCGCGTGTGTCGGTTTGGGCCAATTCACGGGCACTTCATCCGTGAGAGTTATCTGAACTTTCCGTTCTCTCGGCACCACCTTTGCGGAACTACCCAGCGCCACGACTTGCGCGCTCCGAATCAGTGACAATCTATGAAGAAGCGGCAGCATTTACTCGGCTCTCGCTTTTGTCGCCCTCTCTCTCGCTCTAGGGAGGGTCCTGGGCTCTCCTATATCAAGAGTCTGACGTCGCTCTCCACACTTGACATGAGTCCAGTTCTGCCTCTACGGGCAGGTCGACTGATCATGGGCCCTCCCTCCTACCCAAGGCTATTATAGAAACTTTATTCGTCATGCGTGTGGGTACAGATGACCCCGAATTCGGCGGAGTTTCTCCGGAGAGATGGCAAGGTAAAACCGGTATTACAGTACGGCACCCATCCAGCATAAGTGAAGGTCGCAGCACCTTTGCTCACACACACGCACACGGTTGGTTGGTCAATGCTACAAATGACGAATCTCGTCATTCCGACACGCTTCCGCCGCCCTGCCGCGTGTATAATTCACAGAAGACCTGCTGCCGTTGGATTCATCCAAGTGACGCCAGTCCCAAATTTGTGGGAAATGAGAGGCTTCCAGTCATTTATTGAGACAGCTTGCTCGAAAATAATTTTGGGGCAAGGAAAGGATTGTGGAGTCCGGGACGACCCCCACAACGGGGAGGCTGCGGGCTGCTGATCACTCACGCCGTTTCCTCGACGTTATACGTTATAGTCACCGAGGAAGAATCCAGGCTCGAGAGGATCAAGAACGAGGATGGTGCCTGCATTCTGAGATCGCAATCAAGCGACAAGCGACTAGAGTTTTCACCATCACGTGTTTGTCCTCGGAATTAAGCGTGCACCTCCGAGCCACTGTTCCTTGCGGGCTGCCGAGCGCTGCCGGATGAAACAGTGACAAAGCAAAGAAGCAACACCTGATCTACCTACCTTTGGTTTTGGTACTGTACGGCTACTTACCGCATCCTCCCCCTCATCTATCAACCAGAGCTCGTTCCATCACAATCATTTCGCTTCGCTGACGTCTCGTCGCGTTCGCAACCATGTTCTTGGTTGGACGCATTTGACCACATGCGTACAGAACATCAGCCATCAAGGGGAGTATGCCCATCAAGTTGGATCTGCAAAGCATTGCGAGCGACACTTCCCAAAAGGTCTCGTGGAGTTCATTGGCCGGAATGGGTTTGCATCTGTACATTTTCGTATATTCTCCAACTACCCAACTTTGGTTTGTGGCGCCCCGGTCGGACAGCCTCATTGATAGTGCACGTTATCCTCAATGCGGCCTCCTATGCTTGTCCCGTTCTGTCGCTTGGGGTCGGACTCAGCTGGTCCGGCATTGTGTTTTCGTCACATAGTCTCTGTCGCGCGAGGGGTTCGCCGTCGTTGAATGGGCGTCCGATCCCCGTACTTGCTCCCGATCCCTCGCAAATAATTTTCATGGCATGGCAAAACGCACGCAAGGTAGGCGCGGATGAATACGAATTTCATTTCGCTTGCGTACTCCACGTGTAAGTGAATCCTGTCACTCCACCTTTCCAGCCCAACCCGCGGGGCTTTCCTTCGCCAAAATGACGGTCTCTCGGGAGATTTGCTTTCTAGGCCGTCCCTTCGAAGATAATCGACGGATGCTATGTCCCTCTTGGGTTCCTCACGTGCTTCGCTTCTCGTGCAGTGTCGGATCTAGTGTCATGAAGGAACCACTCCACTTCTCGTTCTCCGCGGACTCCCGGACTTTACCCTCTATCTGGGACCAGACCTTCTCGAAAACGAATGGCCTAGCCGTTGACGTGCCATACAGTATGTCGCGATAATCCTTACATGTTCGGGCCACCGCTCCGGTGATGTCCTACCTCGTTTACAGTCCTGCGACTACATGTGTCGGCCCAATACTCTATGACGAGGTCGGCCATCGATCTACCATTTAGAGCGTTTTTGCGTTGCTAGCCCAGCGCCCTTGGCATCATCATGGAGAATAGGCCCCATCCAGGATAAGAGTCCAGACATTCTAACGTAAGAGAAGCCAATGGGTGACGGTCAAGCCTATCTTGAGGATGCTTGATTCGTGTGCACCTGTCTGGGCTCACCTTTCTAGATGAATGACTTTGGTGGCTTGACAACGTGAGGCAGAAGCTGGCATTATTCCGATGTGCTGCAGTGGCACTGAACGAGCGCAATCCGGAACTAGTCTGCGATTGGATACTCTCGGCGTAATATATTGCGGGCACATTTCGCCATTCGCTCCACGATAGGTTAACGATGGATGGAACATATGCTCTATCGCAACGAGGTTCATACCTGATCGAAGACACTAGACCTTGCACCGACCATTCTTAGCATCAAAAGGCGTAAAACCGAAAGTTAAATGGCTGCTGGCCATGCGCCTTTTACATATACAGGGTAGATATGATACTTTGTGATCGTACCTGGTTTGTTAGAACCGTTTAATGAAATGAAATACACCCGTACAGCCGCCTTCAGTGGCGCAAGAAGATTCTGGATGCTTGGCTCTCTTATCTCTCTTGAAAGTTCGCGTGCGAATGAAGCGCGCCTTTGGATAGTGGCAGTTATGACTTCTCGGAGATGATCTGTCGGGAGGTTGCCGTCCGCCGACGTACTTGTCATGTCTAGGTGGTCTAGCAACGCGACTGCCCTTGATTGAACGGATGGAAGGGCGAGAAGGCTGTTAATAGGTGTCTGTCGCTGAGACAAAATGTTGTCGTCGTTGTCATTTCATTTCAGAAATGAGGTTGATGAACGTTCGTTCTTATCAAGTCCATCAGCCACGTTGTGATAATTTAACCCTCCAAAAAGAATAATTTGCTGTAATTTAATTCGTTGTAGTTATGCACGTGCCTTTACCACGTGCACGGTTATTTCCTGATTTGGACGAGGTGGCTGGCTCCAGCGGCATTTGCAGCAACAGCAATGCGTCAGTGCGTGCAACGCGTTGTTGCGCTTGTTTCAAACCTTCATCATTGTCATCAGCATGCACACATCTTCGTCTGAAGATGATGGAAAATCCCCGCCTGCGTCTCCTGTAGATGACCGGGGTGTTGCTATACCAGCGCCTGAGGCTCCAGAGCCGGCGCCGGGGCTGAATGGGAATCCTGTACACTGTTCGTGTCATACAACCCTTCCATCGAGAATATGATACTCATCTGTTCTCTTGTGATACAGGGTACGACGTACGTGGACATCTCTTCTCATTCCCACACTGCCGATTCTGGCAATAACAAATCGCGGCGTATCCATTGTTGCAGGCTGACCGCACTGAACCGTATACCCGGATAGAGCCTTTCCAAGAACATCAGGACACCAGCATCGAGTTGAGAAAAAAACACCATTTTCATACATAACGCGCTTATCCTTACACCAACCCCATCCGTAGGTTCTTTTATAAACCGGTAACGCTCACCGCTCTCGCTGTTGCGCTAGCCGCGTTGGGATATGTGGCGACGACACAAGACGTGCTCGAAGAGGGTCGAGATAAGCGAGGGGTGTACGCCTTCTCGTATACACTTGTGGAGCGCTTTGTTGATGAATGCACAGGGGGGCGTATGCTGCCGTTGCTGGCTTCCTCGTGTTTTCAATGATCCAATTCCGTGATGGCCCTTTCATTCGGCCGCACCCCGCGTTTTGGCGCGTTGTTCTTGGGGTCAACCTCTTGTATGAACTTGCCCTCGTGTTCTTGCTCTTCCAGGACTTGAACTCCGCCCGTGCCATGATGACGTACCTGGACCCCAATCTGGGTCGCCCCCTTCCTGAAAAAAATTACGCCGAGAATTGCGCGTTCACACCGCAGAATATTTGGGTAACGACATGTTCACCTCGCATCACACTCTTTCTGACATGTCGCACGCAGAATGCCATTGACATTTTCTGTTTGGCGCATGCCTTAGGCTGGTTCGGGAAAGCCATGATCTTGCGAGACTATTGGTTTTGCTGGGTAAATTTCAATTTGTGGTTGGTGCAGATTTTCCATCGGCTGACCCGCTTGTTGAGATCCTGAGTGTCGCTTTCGAGCTTGCAGAGTACAGTCTTCAGCACCAGCTAGCTAACTTTGCGAGGTGTGTTTCTATTACTATCTGGTCGTTATACCCCACAGCCCCGCAACTGAGCTCGAGCTTCTAGTGTTGGTGGGACCACGTCAGGACCTTCCCTGTCTCTCTATTTGACGGTTATATTCTCAACATCCTCGTTTGTAGTGGATCTTGGACGTATTGATATGTAATGGTTGGGAACCTATGCCGGTAGTCATACAATCTGATATCTATTTCGGAATGGGCGCTCATCAATATCCAGGCATGAAAGCATGTCAATACTTTGAAGTGAAGGTGGTTGGTATGGAAATATACCTGATAAGTTGGGGCTCACACATGCCGCGAAGCATTATACATGGCGAGGCTTCCGCCAAAGTCGTGGCATCCGATCTAAGACAAAACGAGTGTTCACCCAATTCTCGCCCCACGATTTCACAGCATTCCACTGGCATGGAACCGCGTCATTGCTACACTACGTGACGGTTGTCGTGCTGCTTGCTGTCTTCCTCGCGGCTGAGCTAAACCCCTTCTATCTAAAGGTTTTGTCATCTATACTTTCTCATTTCACGATGTGATAAGCCTAACCGAGTGTGTTGGTTTTCAGAACCTCCTTTGGATGGAGCCAGATCACCCATTTGTGATCGCCAGACTGGCGGGCGTGTTTCTCTGTGCTCTCCCTGCCGTCCGTGAACTATATCAATACATCAATCACCCAAGGTACGGGGCATCGATTTCCTTATTCTCGTTGTAGCGCTTCTCTGACTTTGACATTTTTACGCGATCTTGCGCTCTTCAGGAGAGCGGTGAGAATGGGGCAGCACGTTTGGCTATTGCTCGCTACGATCGGCACAGAGTTGTTGGCCATCGTCAAGTGGAGTAAAGGCCAATTTCCTGCTCCCCTGCCGACACCTGTAAGGATCGCTTGGTCAGTTGGGGCGGCACTGTTGGTGCTTTATCCAGTCGGTCAGGTGAGAATTCCGTACCATCGTAGCGCTTACTAAGAGCGCCTGACTGTTATCCTTGTTCCGCTTGTAGTTTGGCATGCCCAGCGCTCGACGATATTTACGGCGGCGTTTGCCAAGGGTCAAGACTCAATAATTATTTTCTGTATAATTGGTTCTGCATATTTCTCCTTTAAGTGACTCGACTTTCGCATGTAAACGCTCGACGTTTATCTTTGTATTCTATCGGTATATCAGACGTACTCAGTGCGGTACAGCAATATACTTTCGAGATAATATGCTATCTCCGAGGTGAGATCCCTGGCTGGAGTGACTTTGGAAGGTACAGTGATACAAGTTGGCTCTCGGATCGGTGTTCGACGTTCTGACAAAGCCTTGACAGCTTGACAGCTGTCAATCAACAAGTACGTTTCTTCTCACCTGCCACTTTGGGACTTACGCTCACCCTCGTCTTTGATTCTACTACTGCACGGCCTGCCTCTCGCCCTTCCTTGTCAAACATGTCCACGTTTAACGCTTTGCGTGGCTCTCCAGTTACTTGGTGTGTGGGCTGGTCTCTATGCGACGTGGTTTCTATGCTACATGTTACGCCGCGGCTTTCGGATGTACGCCTACGTGTTTTCCTCCAGCAGCGTGTGAAAGGTTTGCTTCGTCGCTTCTACAGACTCCGAGCTGGAGGCTCTCGCTTCGAATTTACTCAACATCTCGTTCTGGTGGCAGGGGTTTCTGTCCTGCAGGTTCATTGACTCTTGCGAAGTGCAGTTGTGGGCGTGCCCTGAATTAGACCGAAGAAGGTGGCGGTCATGTCGATCGCTTCCCTTCCCTCGTCTTCCTCAACCCGACAATCGTGCGTTGCTACTCCTATGTAAGTGAGAAAATCTGGAGTTCGCTCGGCTAGTCACGACTTCGGAACGATATCGAACAGGAGTCGGTTTGCCCAGAGGTCTTTTGGCCATCAGACGCTTTGCTTCGTTTCTACCTGCAAGTGGCAGTTTGCTGATACATGCGGTTTATCATTGCCGCGGGAGAGGTGGGTCTTTCACGAGTGCGTTTCCTAATCCATCCGTGAAGTTCATTTATCTCGGGTTTCATCATGCAGATCATAAATATTCCTGGCAGGGCTAGATGAACTGGTGGGTCCGAATCATTGCCATCTATTTTACTTCACAGTAGGTGGCGCATGGCCGACAATCGGGTTGATCTAAACACGTCGTGGCTGGCACTGCCAACTTTTCTCCCGTGGGCAGGGGTCGCCGACGGCACCCCACAAGTTGCAGATGATCATACTGCATCCTGTTATTGGCAAGAACGCAACTGTTAATCTCATTTCTCTTGTGTGGTTCTGAAATATTGAATGAATTCCGGAAATACAGCATCCCGCTGATTCGTTCCAACAACCCAAACTCACTCCATATATTACACATGTTTCTTGCCGATATACCCCGAGAAGGACGGGGCAGGATGGAATGCAGCAGAGACATCCCGGATCCGGTGGTACTGTACTCGTTTTCGTTGGAGAATGCTGTTCGGAACAGTGAAACTTCTAGCCCGGCCGACATGTCAGCTCTCTCGGAAGACTCCGGCTCTCGGTTCCTTCCTCTGGACATACGTACGTGCCGGTGCGTTGTGGCACGTCTGTTTCCTCCCTTGTGTGCAACATCAGCATCTATGGTGTATAGAGGCGTGTCTGTGGCATTGGTATTTCCCTTCCCGTGCGTACCATGTCTCTGTCGTATGACTCGACTCCCAGTCGAACGGCGGTACATTCTTTACGCCTCGAATGCGGAACATGTGAGTACATCGCTTGGCTGTGCATTTGTATACGGCATGTTCTCGCACGTAGGCCGACACAGCCCGACGAATCGTCTTTACGTTCTTTCATAGAGGTCAACACCGCGCGGATCGGGAAATGAACCTCATTTTGGCAGGCGGATATCTCCTTCGACCCACCCAGTTTTTTTGATCTCACATCTCGCATACCGAGCTTGTGCTCACGCGTGCTTGCAGTTTTTTTTGGTTTCTCTTTTTGTTGGCACTTTGCCTTGTCTCGCTTGACTCAGGGGCCTTCATGATGTTGTGAACATTTCAGCGCTTGATTCACATGCCTACACTACTAGACAATCAGGACGTTGGGAACCCATCTTGGACGCCCTACTATAACGGCCAGCGCGCATACAACAATCAAAGAAGAGGATTATACTGTATGCGGCAGGGACTGGTCCCTGAGATACCCAGATATCTGTACGTGTTCGCAACAGATGCCCATGTCAGTCCCGAAGGTTGTGTCGCGTGATGTGCGTCGATGTTTCAGAGACTGATCACGAATACTGAATGGTAATCAATCAATAAATCTTCGACTTTGCCCTGAGAGGGCAGTAATTGATCCGGAGCCCCGCGGAGACTTGTCACTCCTACAGTATGTGCTGTTATCCATCAACAACATGCAGGCAAGATCAGGGGTTTATTGATGTTAAGAGAAGTGAAGCCTAAAGTTCCACACAATAGCTATGAACGGTGCGCGGTTCATTCTATACACTAACCACCCGCTGGAGGCGGGAGTGACGGCAGTATGCCAAAGACAGCCGGTGCCCAAGGACTACAGTAGCAACTACAGTAGGGCATCCAGCTTCATCGGGAACGGCTTCATCGGGAACAAGGTCTTAGCTTTTGGGAATGGTGACTTCCGAAATAGGAAGGTCCCAGAGGACCCTCGGGCAAGCCGCAAGAGGGCAAACCGTTGGCTCCGTCGCTCACACCTCTTTTGTTGGTTTGTTTGGACCTGCTATGGAGCGTAAGCGCCGCAACCTACAGTAACCGTTAGTCCGCTAGCATCTGAAAAACTTGCTCCTAATCGCCAACCTTGGGGGGCCTCGTTGCCCAAACTCGGTTAAGAGTCTCTGAAACAACGATGATCCCATCCGTGTTGCTCTCCTAAAAACGTGCTCTCCGGTATACGATGTCGCCGAGGTGGCCCCCGAGTCTCGTCATTCTTCCTGACATGTTTTCGCGCTTGAACGGCCTTGCAATGGATCAGACGTGGGATGCTAGAACGCGCCACCATTACGGTCAGGCCAAGCGGTCACCACTTCCCTCCATGAAGAAAAAAAAAATGCAACACCACCATCATGTGGTACGTACACGCTCGTCTCTGTGATGCGCACATCTTTCTGCGTAGGTTCTTGGGTACTGTTGTGGCGACAATAGAGGAACGGGCTGGCGATCCCGGTGGTTCAAGTTGCCATGGATCCTGGTATTGACTCGAGAGTTGTTCAAAAAAACTTTGCTGCGGTTTGTCGGTTCAACTGGCACGATTGAAACGACTACACGTCCTCTACGCCGCTCACTTGAGCGGCGGACTTTTGTCGAAAAGGGGTATGCCAAGGCCAGTCGGGATTCTCGGGGTATTCACGACTCGGTAAGACGTGTACACTGTGCGTCGGGGTTCAGGGTTATTAGAGATGGATCTCACGCAGGGCGCCCGCCAGCGGGAGAACCCACGCCAATGTCCTCCTATCCTCCCCCTATCACACAATGCAGTCGATTTTAGTGAGGTTCGTTTATTTCTACTTCGAGTGCTTTGAGTTGCTCATTGGATACTCATATTTCGCGGTCCCAAATGTCAGTACTGATCCCCACTATGTCAGTGCGGCCTTTCTATCATGTGCATTACTCGTCGGTGAAATGCTCGTGATTCCATTAGGTACCACAACCTATGTTGTTTTACGTGCAACATGGCGCTCACACACGTAAAGATATCTTTCCCGTAATTCACCCTCGTCCATATTCACGTGTTCGAACCTACTCGAAGATTGTACATTCCACGCGCATTCCGACCCGATGTTCATGGCGGGTATGGCTGTGTTGGAGGCGCAGCTCACTACCTTTTTCCAGAAACAGCAATGCGCGACTGATAAACGCATTGCACAAGGCGCAGCTAGATTACGAAGTGGCTGCACATTCCCAGGCTCTGATTTTAATTCGGTGACAATTTCGCAGAGCCGAGCTAGGAGTGAGTCATGACCCAATTAATCAATTCGTCATAACTCGTCAGCGTTCTAGAGTGGTGCGTGATGGGGTTGTTGGCCACAAAGGCTACTGTGCACCAGTATCCTGGCCTCATCTCGGATATGACATACCGGGGGCCTTGCAGGTATCATAAGTCAATACCTTAATTAGCCCCTTGGGGCCAGCTTCCTCAATCATCATCCTATAATAGCAACCACTTGCAACCAATGGTGTCTACCTCTGATTGTGCACATGGCCGTCAGTGGCTTCGCACGATTCACCTGGCCCTCGGACAAAAGTGCTTCTGTCTTACTTTGGCCGTAGACCTCTCCAAGGAACAGTGGCGGCTGCTTCTTTGCGCACCCCCCACTTTGGGAACACGTGGGTGATTCTTGGATCCGTCGCCAAATCAGAACCAAAGGTTAGCAGGCGCAGCGCACCAACTCGCACGATGATGGGCTCAGCCACTTGGCTCAGCTGGGAGCGACAGTGGCGAAAGTTCGCCGTTGTTCGTTTCTCATCGCGGAACCAAATCCTTCAATTATGATTAAGGGGTCCGTCAAGGTGTGTGATATTCAGGGAAGGCGAAACGAATTATTAAATGCACCTCTTGACGATGGCCTGGACCACTGATGCTTTGGTGGTCACAAGTTCCCCTTGAAGCCTAATACACACTATCGGAGGTGTTGGGAACCACAAAGTGGCACGCGTTTAGGGGCCCCCTGGCACTGTCTCTCGTCGCCGCTGTTGGATGAAAGGCGCATTCGAGTGGCCGGCGGCGGCGGCGTGGCGCCATTTTTAGTCCTAGCCATTACTCTATGCCAGCAGATAACGTTCGGGTATGTCCGTCAAATGGATAAGGTGTACATCGTGCAAGAATCTCTATCGTGACGCCTCGAAGCCTGAAGGAGTTTAAAGAAGCATAATCTTTTTTTTTTTTTTAGCAAAAAAAATTAATATGCATCTTGGGGTTATAATTAGGAAGAAACCATCCATGAACACACAGACGCTTTGCTTTGGGGTGATTGCCTTACCCATTTTTGCTGAGAGCCATGTGTTTGGGGAAGAGGGAAGAGGGCGCTTGGCAACGAGATGCAAGATTCCCCCTCCTTCTGATGCAATTAACTACTCCCAACGCGAATAGCCGCGCGCCTGCCGGTGGGAGGCACTGCAGCGAACAGGACTCAATGTAGATAGTTCAAAATCTAGGACGACAGTTCCACCTGTTCCCCTAAAACCAAAAAAGGCTACATGCGGCGTCTCTGAAAGTGTATAGTAACGATGTTGGACGCCTTGGCGTATGCAAACAGGGACGAAGGGCATCCCGGGCCATGATCATCACAATTTGAATGGGTGCTCCACTCAAAGGGCGCTGCGATAAGAAAGGAATCGGAACCTGCTCATGAACATCAACGACGGGAGCTTCTTCCTTCCCTAGAACAGATGCGACACCTTTTTTGTATCCGTATGCCGAAGGCGTTCGGTCAGACCGACGAATGTGGTTCTCAAGTGGCTAGCAGCATGGCGGTGCGCAGGCGGGACGGTGCAATGGCCGACCACGGTCAAGTGTTCATGAATTATTCCTTTTACATCGAAAAGTAGGAGTACGAAACCGAGTAGAACAATACAGAAGATCGTTCGCAACGGCATTCTTAGTACTATATCATGCTTCCAATACACGGTACACCTATTCGTGGGTGATCAGCGAGGAGCGATGACGAACAGAGGGAAATGAGGGTCAATACCTTTATCGTTCCATTTTTCAGGTCCTCCAGCCTATAGCTCACCAATTCCACGGTCTACACACCGCTCAGTCAAAGTGCGCAACAATGCAGATGACTGTACATACCGCTTGGCCGACCCGTTTATTTGCCTGAAGAGTCCTAAGCTTGAGTTTCTTCGGGTCGAACTCGCTCACGACGCCCATGCACGGCGCGGACTCGCCGACGCTCATGCTATACGAGTGGAGGCCCTTGTGTCCTTTGAACCTAGCGCCCTCGAGCACGACGACGTCTCCAGGCATGATGTCCGCCAAGCGCGTGTGCACCTGCGCGGCCGTCTGCGCATACACCAGGAAACCATACTCACCGGGTCTCTGCGCTGCCGAGGCATTCGGCACCTCCGCGAGCGCCTCCGCGACGAAGCCTTCGTACGACCCATTACCTACGAGCTTATGCTTCGACCGCTCTAGCAGCGCCGCAGCGGCCTCGGCCACGTGGACTCCGACGCGTCCCCATACGGTGCGCAGTTCGTCCACCGTCATGCGCGCAGAGGTGCCCGCCGCGGGCCGAGCTTGTTCTAAGGACAGCCGCGGCGGCACAGCAGGCGGTGGCGCCGTTGGAGGCGCGGATCGCGGTGCAGTTGGTGGGTAAGCCGTAGAGTCCTCGGACCACATCGATGCCGAAAGGTCGCTCGTCGCGCCTGTGTCCCCGAAGTCGAGCGAGCTGCTCGGAATAGAGGGCAGCTCCCATTGACTGGCGACCACCGACTCCGACAGCTCCGGCGCTGGTGGTGCGGATCGCGGTGGTGGGCCACGCCGTGCGGGGCTGGGCGTCTTCAGCTTCGATCATCACGAAGTCCGATGTGGCTTGGCGGACTGGAGGTCGTGGGATCGAGGTGAGCGTATCGACGGAGCCACTTCGTGGAGGTGGGGTTGATGGGACGGGGGGTGGACGAGCTGAGGGGATGGGTGGGCGAGTCGAGCGTGGTGGTGGCGGTGGTGGCGGTTGGAATGACACTTTCACTCCCTCTTCGGCCTCCTCGACGCCGTATTCGTCTTCCAACTCCTCGTGGTACACATCCTCAGGTTCGCTCTCTTCAGCTTCGACATGTACGCCGTCGTCCGAGCTGCTGCGGTGCTCGTATTCGTTATCGGATTCAGGTGTGAGAGCCACGGGCTCGGGTGGAGGAGGGATGGTACGTGGAGGTTCGCGAGGCGTTGCTTCTTCCTCACGTCGCACGGTGGCAGGAGGTGGCGGCGGTGGGGATGCCACCCCTATACCAGACGGGATTGGGAGCATACCGAAGCGCATGCCTCCCATCCCCGCGAGCTTCGCTGCGATGCGCTGCCTGCGCGCTTGCTCGTCCTCTGCCTCCGTCTCTTCCGATGGTTCCCCAGGTTCTTCAGAAGCTGGCTGCTCAGAGCTTTGAACGTCCCCGTCTGTATCTACCTCTTCTGAAGGAGCAGCCAATGCGGACGGTTGCGCGCGGTGCATCGGGGGAGGAGCACCGAACTTGATGCCCCCAAGCTTGGCCATGCGTTCTGCGATCGTCCTCCTGCGCTTCAATCCGTCATCACCCTCGGCCTCATCGACAGACTGGACGGCTGTCGCCGATGTAGGTGGTACCGATGAAAGGGGCTCTGCGCTAATCGGTGGGGGTGAGTTTGTGCGGAACCGTGGGTCAAACGGGTCTGCGGCGGTGTGAGAAAAGTAATATACAAGTATAGATAGGAAAATTTTACCCCCGATGTCTTCATGCAGGACTCCTTGTTCTGGCACAAGAGATGTGGGTGCTCGCTTCTTCAATGGCGCGGGAGTAGGGACCGGTGGGGTAGGATAATGTCCTGAGCTTCGCCTCTCTTCGCGGCTATGTCGTGAATTAGCGCTCCCTCGAGATTCTATACTCCTGCGTCCCTCCGGAGTAAGAGGTGGAACGGGAGGTTTGGGAGCGAGTGGGGGTGGCGAAACCGGTCTAGGTTCGTCATAAAGTTGAGGTATAACTTCATGATCCCTAACTAGAACTCGTCCTTGGTCGACGGCTCCAAAATTAGGCGGAGGCGGTGGGGGCGGAGGGGGGACGTGCGACTCTGAATGAGAGGCAGATGGGGATGGGACGATACGAGTAGGTGGTGAGATGGGCGTTCTCTGCGTCGAAGTTTGACGCCGTGACAACGCCGCCTCGGGGCTATCCTGAAATGGAACTGGTATCTCTCTGGAAGGCGGAGGGACGGAGACCCTCTTTGAAGGTGTGCGTTGCGGAGACGAACCCAGGGCAAGTGGCGAAAGATTATCGGGCGCTGGGACAGCGCGAATAGGCGGCGGCAGTGATGTTCTCTTCGGAGCTACGGGAGCTGGTGCAATAGTGTCTTCGGTGCTCACCCCAGGAGCAGGAGGAGCGGGAGCGAGTGGGAGTGGGCGAGTGACGCGCGGCGGGGCCATCTCGTCGTCACTGACGTGCTCGACGGGAGATGTAGGTGTAAAGGGTTCGCCCTCGTCACTCACTTGCACAGCCTCGGATCCAGCCGCAGCGGATAGGCCGTGTATGGGGCTAGGCGGGCTAGAAGTGGCCTCAGCCGTCGCGTGTCCTTCACCCTCGTCATACTTGTCTTCGGAGAGTTGTCCCGGCTCCCAAGCTTGGGTAAACTCTGTGATTTCCACCTCGTGTGTAACACGTGCATCGTCGTCATCGTCGTCAACCGCACCTCCCAGCGTCTGTAAAGGCTCGTGTTCAACGGCGTGTTGTAATAGTGCTTGCGCATGTGGATCAGATTCTATGAAACAACAGAAGCACTCATCAATGTCCTGTAATATACAATCCCAGATAGAAGGGGGAAATAGGAGTTTGAAACAGTAATTAATATTTACCATTGTCCCCACCATCCTCATCGTCCACTGCGTCCGCGCTGCCACCCTGTTGGGAAACCGAATGGGAGACAAGTGACGCGCCGAGTTGAAGGGGCTGGCCTTCAAGGATGCCGTCTCCAGTCTCCTCTGGAAGGGTATCGACACTCAACTGGCGTTCCACGTGAAGAGTAGCAGTCTCCCCGGGAGAGGAAGAAATGGGTTGCTCATCAGAGGGTTTGAATCCTCCGGCCTCGGAGACGCGTTCAGCGATAGGCTGCTCTCGAGTGGTTTCGTCCTCGCCTTCGTCCTCGTCCTCTTCCTCTTCCTCTTCCTCAGTTAAAGACACTCCGCCCTTACTAAGCTCATGTCCCGTTTCTTCATGGAACACTAATTCATCTCGTAGGTCCCGGAGCTCCGAAGTTATATCCAGTTCAATTTGGTCAGCCGAACGGAGTGAGTCATGGACCGTACTCAAGTCTTCCTGAGATTCCTCGGGAGACTCGGGGCGCGGGTACGAAGCGCCCGAAGGCAGTTGTACAGATGGCGAAGAAGGCTCTGGCATCTCCTCTGGGGCACGTACAATCTGTGCAGGTCCATCGAACGACTCTTCGGTAGGTCTCCTTGACGTTGGCTCAGATGGGGAAGCGTCAGCAATTGGATCGGCAGCCGCGACCTCTGTCTCAACAGAACTTGGCACAGGCATTGGTACGGGAAGAGCCTCAGAGGGTACACCGGATGTGTCTTCTCCACGCGACTCTGGCACAACTTCAGTCTCGGCTATGGTTGGCTTCGGCGTAACCTTCTTGCGTGGTGGAGCGGCACGACGCGGGCCTTGTAGGAGAGGCATCGCGCGAGGTGGAATATTGGGGCTCGAACCAGGGTTGTGTTGCTGACAGATATATTCTACTGACAATGATATCAGAATCTGTATTCGCGCGGGCGCTAGGAGCTAGGGGAGGTACGTACCCGAGGAAGCGCTCTCTGGTTGTGGAGAGGTAACAACAGTTGTGTCGGAAGTAGAGAGTGCTGCTACAGGACACACGCAGTAAGTAAACGAACTGTTGACTGTATGCGCATATATGCGCACCATTCTCTGCAGCCTCGGCCTCAACCTCGTCTCTGTCTGTCTTGAGGTCAGATTCCCCTGCAGGAACGTCGGCTATCGGAAGTTCCTCCTTGACCTTCTCGGCTGCGAGTGCGACAGGCTTTGGCTTGACCTCCGGTTTGAACCCAAAGATAGGCAGAGCCATCCCGACTCTCGCACCGCCGAGACGAGCCATCCGTGCGGCAATCGCTGCACGGCGCTGCTTCTCCTCCTCTTCAGGATCGGCTTCCTCCTCCCCGGCAGTAGGCACATCGGAGACGGCCACAGGGTCCTCTTCGTTGACAGGTGGCGGAGACTTTGAAAGAACAGCCAGAATCTCTTCACTAGGTGTCTTCAGAGGCGAAACGACAGGTTTGCTGCTAGTGTCGGCTTCATCGGGTGCACTGACGTCCTCTTCGTCATCACCAGTCACGGGGGCCACGACGGCGACCTGAGGTGGAGGTTTCCACTTCGGCTTCTCCGACGGCTTTGGGGGTGGGGACGTTGCTGGGCCGCCACCAAACGCCCCAAGGCCTTGGAGAGCGGCCATGCGCTCCTTGAGTGATCCGCCTTTGGTGATACTCTCCTTCGCATCAGTCGCAGACATACTGTTATCATGACGATTGCTCGGTTGTGGAGAGTCAGGCGGAGAGGATGTACGGGGCTTCCACTGAGAGAGACCACCCGGTTTGGGGCGAGGTGCAGGGGGAGTGGGGGCCGATGCTGGCTTTTGCTCGAAGGCAGCGATGCGGTCACGAAGCGAGCCAGGTTTGGGTTTGGGAGGAGTAGAATCTGACATGGCAGTGTGCTACAGTCGTTGATGGCGGTGTGTGCGCGTCGTCACCGTAAAGTCGATTATCCAGCAAGATCTTGCTCCGGACTGCGCGCAACGGCATTTCCCGCACCCGCTCAGCTGACCAAACTGAGCCCCGCCTCTGCTTTCCCCACTTTGTAACAATGCGCTCGCGACACCCCATAATGAATCCAGATACCTTATTCCTGTTCTGGTGCTCGGACTGTTGTGCTACGTCACATTGGCGATCTTATAGACGGCCTGTTAGGGCACTAACGTAACGAACAGGACAAACTATCTACAGGAAAAAGATGAAAGCACAAAGACTCTGAGAAAATAAACCTAAGCGAGACACTGCTCACTCCGCTGGACTCGGGGCGCCTTATAGTTTGTTTCTCCGCAAAGTTTTAGTGCGCATTGGGTGGGTGGTTTCCGGCGCCACATTCACAGGCTGCAGACAAGACTTGGGTGCAGCCTCAAGAAGCCTAAGTGATAGTCAAGTATAATTAGTTGAACTATGTCATTCATCCTATTCTGCAAGACACTGAATCTGTAGCCGCGAATATCGTGAAAAATCATTACAAAATATGCCCATCAAACTAACTCAGCCAGAGAGCGTAAGCCAACGAGAGCTACAACCAACTCGCGGCGGCACCTCGAGCATATCGCGGCAGCTTATAGACCTACAGCGAACGAAGGGTGAGGACATAGAAGATTATGCAAATCACAGAACCCCCTGGATCCATTGAACATGCATGAGATCGCGGTGGGAGCCAGGAGGACGAAGGCAATCCAATGAGTCTACCTGCAGGCTACAGGCCAAGTGCGGCGGTCTTTACAAAACTGGTTGACAGGGTGTACATGTCTCAGTCAACTACGAGTGCGACAGGGAAGAGGATTACCGTGCGTACAAAGAAAAACTGTTGCCTGGCGGAACGACCTCTTCGGTCGCAAAGCAAAGGACAACGACAACAGAGTGCTATGGAAATTGGTGCGAAAGGCGGGGTGTCACCGACCTGCTGCCTCCGTACCTAAGTACAGACAGAACGAAAGCAAGGACATATGCGTCACGGAGAGTGTCATTATGCTGAGAGTGCATGGACGCTGCGTTATCGGCAATCGGGATCAGCGATCACGCTATCAATAACGTGATCATGGATCATGCAGTCATGTGCAAGGGTCGCGACGGCAATTGACCACCCCATTATGTATCCAGCGTCTATTATGCATCCATGATCCGCGGTAGACAGGAAACACAATCGCTGATGTACAGTTGATTTACTCAAATCGCTCATCTTGTGTCCTTTTACTTGACCGTCAGATCTAAAGATATTTGAACCGGGATTTGGGACATGACAGAACTAGCTCGGTTGACTACGCCAGTGTTGGACAGCTCGGAAAGTGTCGCCACCCCATTATCGCGAGCGATGGCTCTCACAATAACTTAAGGGAACGAGGAAAGTTTGATCAGTTACTCACCCTGAATATGTGTGCCCAACATTCCGAAGGGTTGAAGGCGCATCGTCAGGTTGTAGCAAGTGATATACGGGTTGAAGTGACCAAGAACACAATATTCGCTCCTAGATACAGGATCTGCCTCTTGATCATGATGCATGATGCTCTGCACAATCGCACAGTAACTTAGGTCGTGACGCAGTGCCGGGCCCAGGCGCTTCTTTTACATCAATGTCACCCGGTCCAGAAGCTGCGTGATTGCCGTCAGGCGTGAAGTTGTGAAGGGCAAGGGCTGGCCATTGTAATGACGGTAACACAGTGGGGGGAGGCACTGTACACATTGTAGCCCCGAGGATAACATACAAGAAACATAACAACAGAGCTAGTCTATCTTTGAATCTATCATCATGACGAATGGATGGTCCGGAGAAATCGTGCGGAGAAATCGTGATCACGATGCACGTTTTGGCGTACATCAGGGATCGATCAGGGTGAACGAACCCACCCACAACCCAGTGTCCTTGGGATACAGGTAAAAGTACAAACACCATTGCAGTGTGAAAGTAAGGGAAAAAAAAATAAAACTAACTTAGAAGAACCGTGAGCGATTGAAGAAGCTAGATACGGACTCTGTCAAGGAAACGCTATCTCTAACATCAATGCCCACTGTGTCGTGCTCCGCCAAGCTGTCTATCTCCACTCCCCATGCGTTCTTTGAGATGTAGGATTTGAAGCTGACGTATTGTCCCCGAGAATATCCGGGACGCATCACGTAGAATTGAATGCGGGAGGAGGCGATGCCTTGCAGCACCTCTGGGAACAGGTTCAGCACGTGTCTCTGTGCTCTCTGTACACGACGTCAACATAGTGGCACCTCTGGCAAACACAGAAGGACAGACCCTGTAGTTTCGGATTTTGTACGATCTGACTAGCTTTCCATTGAGATTGAAGTACATCCTCTCCGAGATTTGGCCCGACTGGAGGTCTCGGGTGGAGTAGTAGCTGTCCCCATAGGATGTGAGTGGGATACCGGAGGGTGCGTAGGCGTAGGACCAAGTGGAGGGGGTCCGGTACCGAAAGCTGTAGGGGTCATATACTGACATGGGTGGGGGGAGCCGTAGTCGTGAGTGCCGTCTCACGATTCTTATAGGTGATTCGTGGCACGCGCAACGGAGCAATACCACATAGAGTAAGTGATCGTATCGAGCGCCTGCGCGTGCGCATGCATGTCCGAGCCCGGGAGAACGGCACTAACATAACCAAGCCCGGGTTAGGGAACTTTTTTTTAATACGTCAGGCGTATTCGTGAACAGACGTACGGCTGCATGACGCTATTGATCGAGCAATACCCTTGACCACTCACCCTGTATGAGACAACATGCACCTGGCAGCAGGCGCGACTGGAAAGGTGACATGATTACATAATTCAATTTGATTATTGAACCGTGGTAACATACTACTACGTTTGGTCTCAGAGTAGAGCACTTTCGTCCATCGTTGTCTCCGAGTACTTATCCAAAATCCACGCGTTCAACTTCGAAGATAGGATTGGTTAAATGCTCCGCTCCAGGTTGACTCCACTTCACGTGTTTGGCATTTATATCTCTTGCGACCGTTCGTCTAGCCCTTGGTCTAGCCTTCCGAACAGTCGGGCGTCTTCGGAGCTCACCCTTTTCTCGGGAACTTGAACCACGGCACCTACTAACGCCACGGATAAACATTCGAAATTGCCTAGGAACTGGCGCAAGCAAAGACGGTGCTCTGAATCCGATCATACAGTAAGAAAGAGACGGGGAGAGACCTGTGGCGCAGTTTGGGCCGATCCAGTGATAGTAGGATTTGGCGCCACATATCTTAATTCGTAAACTTTGAACTGTTTTTGTTAGCAAGACGTCGTTTTTTAGCCCAGGAACTTGTACACCGACGTCTGTCTTCCAGGACCGGAGCTAGCTCTCAAGCTACAACAACACGGGCCAAGCACTCCTGCGAGCCTAATCACACTCCTTACGCGGTTTAGAGCACGGCAACGCTCACGTCTCGTGGTCGATCGCGTCTTAACAGATCAACATTTCTCGCTGGCAAGATTAACAAAGCGCTGCCATGCACCACTATGCTTCACTTTTCCCGGCGTTCTACTTTCGCTCCCTAGCGAGAAGGTGATGTTATGGATACTCGGCATCGCGAATGTAGATATCCGATCCGTGTCGGGCATCACAAATAATACCTTGAGTTAGGATCGCAAAATGCTTTATCCGTGGCCACCCCTGGTGAGCGTGTCGGCCTCTTACGGTATTACGGTACCCAGAAGGTAAGCTTCCGAGTTCGACGATCATCTCTGTATAGTTGAAGACTGCCTCACATGCTCGAGCCTATCCGCAGTTCATTTTCTCGACATGAGGTTTACTCTGGCTGAAACTGCGCTTTCCGATGGTACAACAAGTATATCTAATGGCTTATTAGGCATCTTGGCACGTGCGTTCTGCATTATACACGATTGACACGTGTTCTCGGGCAGGAGGTATGCTGTTGCACACGCGTGTCATTTACCGGTCTCTAGGCTAGAAATTTATGCGAGACGCTTTGCAGATAGGCCGTGATCATTCGGAATGCAACGTAATAGTGGGAAGATTCGGAAGGGCTACTTCCTCGGGCAGTGCGCGAGTCTTGCGCGTACCTGTTGGGCACGCCTGATCAGAGTGTACATGCCTGCATCTCCGCAGAGAAGCAGATGCTATGGCGGTGTTTTGATTGTTTCCGTGGGCTTCTGTCTGCCCAGATCTAGCATAACTGCGGTCTGTACACGCTTCTTGGGCTCCTTACATGTACGACTCAGGCGTGTCATCGTGTGCGCACTTGAAGCGTGTTCTGCGTTGGACCTAGGGCATTTGCGGCTACGGGGAGTTCGTCTAAGGTGCGGGAAAGATCCTAAAGTGAACGAGAACCGGATGGTGAGACAGTCTTAAGCATACTCCGGGACTTGGCTCGCCTACACTCTGCTGCGGAGGCGCAACACGAATTTGCTGTCCCATACACCTCAATCACGTCCGGTAGGCCTTTTGGTCATGTTATCTTTTCTGTTTGAGCACTCTTTGTTGTTCACCTTAGGACGCTTTGATAGGTTGTACTCTCTCAATGACCAAGCCAGGATACCTGCGCTATGGGAGCTGCCTAGTTTCAAGTATGCGATAAAAAGACAGATTCAGGTGATTTCATGATGTCACCTTTCTTGGCAAGGTAATGCGCCCAAATATTGCGACACCTAAGTTAGTCATAAACAATTGAATTTGTCCAAAAAGGTAGACTAACAGAGGTACTCCATATAAGTAGGGGCCGGAGCACATCCGAGTCGTTCACACATCACTATCATGTTGCATGTTCTACCTACCGAGCTGACGCTGCACGTGTTGTCTCATCTTCCGTTACCGTCGTTGCTTTCGTTACCTGTCTTGTCTCGTCAATGGTTTGACTTGTTTGCCGCAAACGAATCGGAAATATTTCATCACGCCGCCATCTTACATGAGTACATCAAACCAGAGACAATATTGTTAGAGGATGCGTTGGCCGTGAACACAGGCAAACCTTGGGCAGGATCGACAAGTTGGAAGGACTTCTGTAAGTGGCTCCTCTCCTGTGCCATTGCCAGCGTCTATCTTGCCACTCATTGTCCACCGTCCACTATGAACGGCACTTTCCCAGTACTGACATTGTGAAGGTCGCAGATCGACACAGCTACGCAAAAATTGGGAGGGAAAAGGGCGCGCTGTCGTGCGCGAGGTGCTGCCCCCGGGTTCCAATGCCGAACACATTAAGATCGACGAGAAAGCAGGCATATGCATCGCGATTGGCTGTGAAGTGGAAAGTCTGACCGTGGTTCACCTCTTTTCCGCCACTAGCTTATGGTGTCTTCCAAAGGTGCGACTCTTATACTCATTGTTTCTATGTTCCACCCCTTGTATTCCCCTGGATGCTCAGCGGTCGCTTGCAGTGGTACGTCTACAGGAGTAGGCACTTCAAGTACGACAACGGGTATCTTGTCTTCTGCAACCAAAATGGGGAGATGGAAGTCTGGCGCCTGGCCAGTGACTTTTCCACTGAGGACGAGGTTGCAGCCGACGCGCCACCTAACGTCATGCAGAACGAAGCCTCCGCTGAAGCCGCGGAGGTGTACCATCAGTATGCACCACTTGGGCAGTTCCGGCCTTGGGCGCTGCTCCAGTTCGCCGATTTCATTGGCGCGGGCCGACTCGTATACCCTACGCTCATATGCGCAACTCACGAGCAAACTTTCTTGTACGACGTGCGCACGGGTTCTCTCATGCAGACCATCACGATCCATTTCCGGACGCTCGGCTGTGTCGACGTGAGCGAGCACCACGTATTTGTGTGCGAGCGAGATGTGGTGCATGTGTTTTCACGGGAGAGCGGTATCGAGGTCCTGCGCATACCGGCGGACGCCACCGTGCGGTGTAGCCAGCATGTGGATGACCCATTTCTTGTATCTGGGGACTGGCTCATCACCCCTATCTCTGTCTCTCCCAAAGTAGAAGAATCTCCTCGTTCGAAGCTTATCCCAAACATACGTAGCGACTTCATTGTCACAACTCGCATAGCCCATGTCTCCAGGGATGGCCGTGATCTCGTGATCTTATCAGAAAAAGGCCGTGTTGTTTTTATTCAAGACTTTGAGCGTATCTGCCGTGGAGAGACCACCTTCGAACGGGCGGTGCTTGTTATAGGCCTTCGACTCGGACCTGAGGATGTTTGCTACGGTCTTGGTGTCGAGCACGGTCGTGTCTGTGTGGCAACCGTTTGTATTCACAAACATCCCCCGTGATCCCCCTGTTCATGTTGGTTTGTAGGTTGACGGGTTCTATATCTTCACCGTTGGCCGTGATCTTTCGGCAAAAGCTGTGTTCGTGCGACCCTCCAACGACCCGTTGGCTAGTAGGGCGAGTTTTAGAGGCTGCATGCAGCTCACAGACCGTCGCATATATTTTACGTGGGAAGATTCAAGGCGTCGACAGGATATTCCACTGTTCGACGACGTGGAAAATGCTCAGGAACTTCCACCTTCAACAGCATTTATTGGTGATCTATTGACATTCGAAGAGCCGGCAGTAATGGGGCTAATGATAGCACGACATAGTGGGTACTCCTTCATGAAATAGGTGCCACTGGGCGCTGACACTGACTCTTTGTTTCGTTTTATTACAAGGCCCATTTGACAGCAATTCCGTGTGCTGCATTGACTTTACTCTGATGCCTGAGGACATCAGTGAGAGTTGAAAAGTGGGTCAATCGCGGACGACACCAGTTCAAGTTTGCGCTTTTGACAGGCATCACTGTTCCTTTTCCTCTCATCTCCACATCCAGGAGATGATGATTGTATGTACGATCTTTGTATCCGGTGTAGTGAGGGATTCAGAGACCCCCAGGCTACGTGTCTTTACAATTAGTTGGAGGGTGCTATTACTATAAGACCCAATATAAATGTCCACAAGCAACCTAGAAAGGGAACTGGCAGACACCAGCCAGACACCAGACAAGGAACACGACACGACACCCACACCTCCGCACCCCAGCCTCACCTCCCGCAGATAGGCCCTCCTCGACCCTGGTTGGGGATGTCATCAAGAGGTCTCACCCGGAACACGCGCCATTGCCCTCCTCCAGCCCTGCCGATTTGACCAGTTGTGGAATTTGCAATGCCTCTGCAGGGAAAAAAATTGGACGTTGAGGGGTTTGAACCCTCGACCTCACGCATGCAAAGCGTGCGCGCTACCACTGTGCCAAACGCCCATGAGGTTGAGGCCATTCTACGCCAATAGTATGACTAATGCATAATATTTTCCCTTCTGCGGCCCGGTGAACCTTGACTTCAATGTCGCGAGGTCAGTGTGTGCAGGTGCACAGATGAGCCTATCTACCTTCTTGCTTGGAAAGCATCAAACGAAGGGAGGGAAGATTATTGATGGAGACCTTGATTCCCTTTTTCGTTCCTCGGTGCGTCTCCTTCGAGCGCTGGCTCACTGAGTCCTGAATTATCCGCTTGCGCGCAGGTATTAACTCACCCGACGAGTCTTTCTGTGACACCCATTCCTCAGAACACGGGGATTGAGAGGAGGAGAGACGCAGGAAACGTATCATTACCTGGTCCAATCAAGCGGAAGAAATCTGGAGGAGCCATCGACCAGTCCCTCACGTCAAAATCAGCAAAGGCTGAACTTGAAGCAAAGGACTCGAAAAAGGTCAAGAAGAAAAGTCGCACAAGCGAAGCTCCGAAGACGAAGAGTAAAGCAAAGGATGTCTCAGAGGGAAGCGACGAGGAAGAGGCCGATGGTCGACTAGAAGAGGCGTATGAGCGCAAGAACCGCCCTGGAAAGCCGAGTACGCCGAGCACTCCGAAGAACAAGGAGGAGTCAGAGAGCACTTCTGATAGCGAGGTGGATGAATCGAAGCTTGTCCACGAAACAGTTGCGAACGGGGACGGACTTGGAAAAACACGTCCGACTCGGAGACGTATACATTACGAGCATCCTCTGGACGAGACGAAAGAGCAGCGTGACGCACGCACAATATTCATTGGCAACGTACCTGTCGAAGTTGCGAAGAGCAAGGTGTGCCCAAGCGTCTTCATCCCCATCTCTCTCACGTACCCATCTCACATATACTGGCAGTCTGCTCTGAAGCAATTCAGGCGGCACATACTATCGCACCTCCCAGGGGCTAAGATAGAGTCTACGCGCTTCCGTTCTGTCGCGTTCCAAAAACCAACATCCGCAGCGCCGGGACCACGCCCACACAGCATCGAACGCACCGCAGAATGGCGTGCCTCCAAGGGCGACGACACCCCTGCGCCGCCGCCGCCACTGACCTCCCATGACAAGAAGAAGATTGCTTTCATCAGGCATGAGCTACACGAGGGAGTGGACACCGTCACTGCTTATGTTCTCTTTGCGTATGGCGGGGATCTCGCTCCTGACGAGCTTGCAAGAGCTGCGATTGACGCAGTCGATAATTCCTCGTTCATGGGCCGCACCCTGCGCGCGGACACGCTAGGAGACGGCGTCGGAGATCCGAAACGCACGGTGTTTGTTGGGAGTCTGGATTTCGCGAGTCACGAGGAAGATTTACGGACGTTCTTCGAGGGCGTTCTTAGCGCAGAGCGCGGGCCACGCGACGCTGCCGCTGATTCTGATTCCGACGGCGAGACAAGCGCGGATAGACTGGAAGTAAAGCCAAAGACATGGGTGACGCGTGTCCGAATCATCCGAGACAAGGACACGCTGTTGGGCAAAGGCATCGCATACGTTCAGTTTGCGGTAAGCAACTATCTTTTCACGCGTCCTCGTAATTAACAGTAGCTTATGCCAAACCGGCTGAGACAGGACCGCGAGTGCGTTGATGAGATACTCGCCCTTGAACCTGGCAAGCTCAAGTTCGCGAAACGCAAGTTGCGCGTCGAGCGCTGTAAAACCTTGCCTGGCTCACTCAACGGTCTCGGCGCGACGCCTCCCACTCGTGGTGCTCACCCGCCATCAACGAACCCCACATCCAACACCGTGCCGAAAGGTAACCCGAACCTCGGCGCGCAGTTAGCCCATTTGTCCAAGTCCGAGCGCAAGGCTGCCAAGGCGGTTGACCCCGAACGGGTTGCACGGCGCATCGCCAAGAAGAAAGCGCGCAACTCCCTGCGCGTGCCAGAGCAAGGGAAGGACCGCGTGCGCGTGCGCAAAAGCACGGCGGAACATAAGGGTGCAGGTACTCCCACTCGTCGAAAAAAGAGCCGGGTGCGAAGCGAAAAGAGCGTAGAGAAGAAGAACACGAAGAAGTGATAGGGTCGCAGTATAGTTTCATAAAATATTGTGAATCGCCCATAGTGCGACGACATCCATACGGCATTCTTCTGTTACGTCACAGACTTCAAACCTCTCTTCCCTTCGGGCTCCAAGGGGGGTTGTTATAAACGATCGGACAGACACCTCCCTGCAGTACAGTATCGACCGTCAGCGCAAGAGTAGGTGTGATTGGAGCAGCTTCCATTGCCCAGAGAGCGACCGCGACAGTACTATAGCGATAGGTTAGAATCGACATTTGAACCCATTCAAAAGAGGCACGCACTTGATCCCATCATAGTTCAAGATGCCCTGATGTACAGGGAACTTGAATTGGGGGCTGGATATCGTCATGAATACCCCCACATTGCACCAGAGTAAGAGATATGCCATACCCGAGATTCGCCACGCGCTTGCCCATCATCCATCCGTTAACAAATAAGAGCGCACGATATGGCTGTGCGCTGTTGTCAAAAGTAAACGACATCATCACATCGAAGCCAACAGGTATATGCAGAGGAAACTCCGTTACGAAGAACCCGACGCCTGCAGCATCGTTGGGCAGGCCTGACGAGAGGTCCCGGGCCACCCAGTTGCTCGTATCATATCCAGGTAGGTGCCATCCTGCACGTTCGCCAAAGAGTCCGCCTTCGTTCAGCACGCCGCGGACGCGGTCGGGAAATCTACGGCGTGCAGGGAAATGGGAGTGAGCAAGGCTCTTAAGGTGTAATAAAAGGTTGCGAACCCCGTATATCCACCGATTTTGCCCTGGACTTTCCATGTACCAAACGTGCCATTGTTAAGCTTGAAGCCACGCACGCCTCGTGGGGATTTCGAAGCGTCGGTCATACCTTTCCTCGTGTTCAGAGGAGTATCAGAAAAATATTGAGACGAACTCACTCCCATCCGTCTGGTTTAGGCCCATATTGTCCTGTGGAATAACGTTGCCCGAGGTCAAATTTAGAAACACGATGGGCACCTACCTGGACTATAGTGATAACGTTATCCGCCCCGGGTATCAGAGAGCCAGGAGGGAAGATGAATTCGTCGTCGGTCTCTTCAAGTATATGCATGTTATTCGTCGAACTACGACGCAAGGGTCAGTAGGACGTCGCCTCCGACATGGAGCGCACGTACTTCCCGAATGAAGTACCCAGGAAGCGTGAGTTCAACCAGACGCTAGCGGCAAAGGCTATCGCATGTCAAGTGAGCTGTCAGGGATCAACGCGAGTACGGTAAATACCTTCGCCACCGTTTATAGAAAGATTGGCTGATCTCTCGTGACCTGTTGCGTTGAAGTGTCCCCGCCAAAGTACGATATTTTCGCAGCTGGGTTCGCCTATCAGCGTAAGGATTCGGGATTATGCGTTGGATTTGCGTACAATCCATAGTCACATCCATACAAGACTCTTCCGTCCCCATAGTACGGCTTGAATGGGATGTTTGTCGTCGTGTGATTAACAACAATCCAGCTTGAGTCATCGAAGGTCCTATGTATCTCCGGTAAGCTGTCGCTGAACTTCCACTTTGTAAGGGCTGGCACGGTAATTTTCGGATCCGAGAACGTCAGGTGCCCTACAAACGTGCCTGAGAAGCGAGAGAGATTGTTGGTTGCGCTATCGTTCCTCGTCACGGCCTCGCCGTTCCACGTAACCGCCTTCATCTGGGGGGGTCCAATGACTTGGAGCGTGACACTTGCATTCAGATCACCTTGCAGCGCAAGAGTTCCATCTTCTCCAAGAGAGGCATTCCTCACGAGGTGTGGGCCACCCACTAGAAGGGTGGAATTGGTGCCTATCTGCCAGAAGCTGGCGTGTGGACCAGTCCCGTCGAGCACGGGAGCAAAAAAAGTGCCCGCAGTGAGCGAGGTGGAAACTAGCACGAGGGAGGTTTCTGTGTCGACGACAGCGAAAGGGCCGCCCTCGGTGACACCGCCTGGGAACCTGAGGTCGACCGAGGCCGAGTGAGATAGAGCAAGCTCGCCAGGTTCGCCAATGTCCGCAGTGATGTACAATGCGTCACGATTACCGATATGGCCGGCAAAAAAAACTGGCGCGGTAGACCAGAGGATGAAACCAGAGGATCCGTAATGGTAGTCAGTCACGATTACTTTGGATTGTCGGCCGTTGAGCGTGATGTTAGGCACTGTCCGTGGAATAGTAACGGCCCCTGCACTTGTTGTCACCGTTAGATTGAAGGCTGTCAACGCCCTGTTCACCATTATGTCAACTTTTTATCTTCGCGAGGTGGTGCATGGCGTGCATACGAGGATGATGAATCCGTCTGGCGGGCAATCCAGAAGCCCGCGCCCGTGTCTGGATTCTTCAAGAAAGTTACAAAGGCAGCGGGGTTTGTGACTTGAACTGGGCCGCCAGAAGTGCTGTTTCCCACCCGATCAGTCTTCAGAAACTCTGGGGAACTCCTCAAAAACAGGCCCTGAGCCTTGAGCTCTGTGAATTTAGTTGAGATCTCGCGAGATTCTCCAATAGCTGCACCGTAATCGTAGGATGCTGTCGAGGGCATCAGCCGGAAACCTACATCTCTGTAGTATGTTGGACTTCACTGTAAACCCCCGGGAAAGGGAGACCTCCCCAAGACGTACCCCTGTTACAATGTAAAGCTGAAAAGGGTACCTATACAGGAACCAACACCCACCCATATACCATGTAGAAGTTCATCAATTTCGCATTAGAAGCCCAGAGCTGGCGATAGAAGACGGATTGAAACTCTGGGCCCGTCATTTCCTCGCAGGAAGCGTAGCCGGGTGCCGTCGGTCCCCATGCATCATAAGAACCGCCTTGAAACTGATCTATGTTAGCGCCTGAAGCTGCAGATCTATTTGCCTACCTCAGGAACGTAGAATGGCTGGCCCGGGTTGGTTTCTATGGATACAAACTTTCAATGCCATCCATCTTGAGTAGCAAGGGTACCAAACCTTGGTGATATTCGTAGTAATTTGTCACAACCGGTTTCCACGTCCGCGGGTGAGAACAATCAAACCCTTGAGGGTACGAGTCCAAACTAGATTGATTAGATGGGTTGGGACAGGTAGCCAAACCTTCTGGGCATACCCATATATATCTACTGCGCCCTGAAATTATTTACAGTAAGCAGGAGTACGTAGCCGCAGGAGAAGATAAGCCCCACCGTCCCATTGACGAAATTCCCATCTTGGCCAGGATCATTGTATGTGAGCGGGACAACGATAGGTGAACTATGATAGACGGCCTCGAGCTCAGCGAAATATTGAGCGTTGCCAGCCCCACCCTGGAAGTATTCATTATCTGATAGGACGATTATCTGTCCATAGCATATTGTGGTAGGACGATTGTCACGCACCAACCTGAATTGCTTTCAAGTCATGAGCATTCTACTCGCATTCAATTCGATGGCATGGCTTACCGATTATAGGCCCGCCCTCAGTGATTTGATTTGGTGCAGCTTGGGTAATGATACCCTGGATATAGTCCTGCCACGCAGAGTTGAAATCCGTCGCGTTCGTTCGTAAGGAGCCTTTAGTCCGGCTGGTAACCCAATGAGCTATTCCGCCCGCAGTTGTTTCCGCATTTATGTAGGGACCGGGACGAAGAACAACCCACACCCCAGCTGCAAGAGCTGCATCGAAGAGAGGCTGCAGAGCACGAAAACCGTCAAAGTCGACAACATTAGGTGCAGGGTTCAGAAGTCCCCAGTGGGTGTACACTGAAACAGCATTTAAGCCCGCCGCCTTGAATTTTTGGAGAATATCGAGCCATAGGGAAGGTACGGGCATGCGGAAAGTGTGAAACTCCCCGGAACTGCAGAAAATTAAAAGTAAGGCGCTACATGCGAGCAAGCCCATGACAGTAGATCTCACGGACTCACTATATTAACACACGCTGCCCATGCAGGGCGAGTGTGTACTCATCCCATTGTATCACGTCATTACGGCCATTGGAAGAGAATGCATCAGTGGCGGGTGTGGAAAGCACAGTTCCGTTGCCTGTCGTATTAGAATAGATGCAAGCCAGCAGTCCCGGAAACCAGACTCCAAGAAATGTTGTCGAAATAGGAAGGGGGAGATGAAACCGGGGCAAGAATAAGATCATCCCGAGGATAGTGGACACGACGAGAAGGATGGTTCGAGCACAAAACCATGGGCTATTCCATTGAGGTCTCTCTGTTTGCACGTTAAGGTTTTTAATCTTGTGGTCACGGTGGCAAAAGTCTGCCAGTGAGTGCGTGTTAGCAATCCCCGAAGCGTCACCTGTGGACTGGATGGGCTTTAAGTTACAGCCAGCGCAGACATCCATTCTGTCAATTATAGTCAGCACGCGAATATAACGCCTTCTCTTTCTCTAGACTTGGGTTACATACGGTACAATGTCTTTCAACTTTAACTTCAAGTCACCCTTGCGTTTGGGGTCCTTCTTCAAGTTGGCACTTGCCTTTTTCGGAGCGTGACTACGATGATGATTCTTTTAGCTTCAAGTTAGGCGACGCTCCCGCTCCACCTTCAGCTTGAAGCTTGGATTCACAGGGCGCAATGTAAGGTCAGTTTGGGCTCTACGCCGGAAATTAATGGATCGGCAGTGCGGCTAGTTCCTACCAGTTCCTAGCATTGTGCACGAGCCTTGACCTAGAGTGTACAGTACTAGTCTTCGGAACCGTAACCACCACATGGGCGGTTTTTTCCCACACCCGGCTCGGACAGTCAACACCACATTGAATCACGGGAAAACCACCCAACCAATACACCTTGCAACTTGATAGCTTATCTGAGAGCCAGTGTTTGTGAGCACACCCAAAGCCAACCACCACACAGCAACAAAGACACGGCGTTGCCGTATGCGAGTACGGTGCCAGCACCCCAGTCAAGTCAACCGCCACCAAACACTGCCACGCCCAACCAAACGGATTCAAACAGACACGTGGACGGCGAGCGCATCCAACGTCGCTCGGCCGTATGGGCACAAAAATACTTGAATATTGATTAAGATTGTATAAGCAATACGAGGCTCATCAAAGCCACCTGGGAAGACCCCCACTAATTCATGATCCCCATCCTGGATTCAAAATCGTATTTTTTTTTTTTTTGACCATAAGCCGGTTTTTCCCCCCCACATCCGGGTCCGGCCCGGCTTCAGCGCGCCAGACAGGGCTGAATCCTAAATTCTCCTGCTGTCTGGCATTTATTTTCGGGCATGTAGACAATTAAAAGAAGCTACATACTGGAAATATAAGTGCCTTCCAAAAGTGTATACTAGTCTTCGACGGGCGCTTGGACGGGCGGCACGCGCTCATATATTTCTTCTGTCACCACCTGTCCTTCCTCTCCCTCCTTGGTCTAGTTCAACTCCAGACATCCATTCTGTCAACTATAGTTACTGTAGCACAGCCTTCTCCAAGGCTTTCTAGCTTTCTCTAGACAGAAGTAGGCGGCGTCAAATGTCCTTATCCCACTTCCCACAATCACGAGACTACTCTATATTCGATTTCGACGACACCGTCACAAGCGTTCCCAGTTCGAAGGCGGCTGCACACGGGTAGTTTATAGCCCACGCTAATTGCGATAAGTACATTCATCATTTGCCACAGTTTTCGTTGTCTACTTTATCGATCAGTATACCAATGCTACTATCAGATATATCACACCATATCATTGGAGGAAACGCACGGAACGATTTACGGTATACTACCGTTACGAGGTTGGTCGAGTGTGCAGATCCATGGTGGTCATGCTAATCATCAGGCGGCGATATCGTAACTGAGTTATGGAAATGGTAACTCATGATCGGGGTCACAAAGATGCCATTTTGCACAGCCTGCGGTTGGGTAGCATCCCGCAGAACACATTATTGATCTCATCAATCGAAAGTATCCTTCAAGCGACAGCATCCCCAGAGGGCACGTTGTGAGATTCCAAATGGGCCAACCAGCCAATCGGAAAATGGGCAATAGGAAAAGTGCAGCTTGAGTGCAACCGACCGCATGAATCACTCACTCACCAGTCGTACCAGACTGCGTAAAAACAAATCAAAAGCACAGAAGAAATGGAACGTGTATCTGTGTACGGTTAGAGTTACCTCGACACGTCAGTTAATGGGGTGGAAGAATAAAAAGAGCGACGCACACCAAGATGGCCCATCTCCATATATGGCAATGACACCAAAGTTACTTTTAAAATGGTTCGAAGCTGCTGTCATGCATGGACGGATTAGAGGACTGGAAATGGAAATAAATTGCTAGTGACAATTGTCTATGATCTTAGCCATACCCTACACAGGGTATCGGGGAGGCTGATAGGACGCACAAAAGAACGCAATGACGGTGCCGCCAAGCAGGGCTACTAAGAGAGGACAGTAGCAGAGTCGTCGCAAGTAGTGGCCGTAAGAGACCACCCATTATGACTTGGAGAAAAGCATGCTGTCGCTGGATCTATAATAGTGTGATCAACAAATGTCCATGATCAAAGCATAAACGATAAGATGGAAAAGTCTCAGTAAGAAGTTGTGACCTCCTTCCTGCAGTCTCGACGCAGGTCGTACTCATTAAAATCAGATATTTTGAAATCATTGGCGAAATTAGGTGTTAAAAGGGTAGGGGGGGCTCACCGTTCTGTACAATTCTTAAAGGTGAGTGTGGGACAGCAACTTGCAGTCACGTTGAGGACATTGTCCGCAAAATATCTGCAACGCAACCGGCGCAAGTGCAACTGTAAAGCAAGTTGCTTGGATGAAAAAAAAAAGCGGACCTATTCCGGCAGTTTCCAGCCTGTCGAAAAATCCGGAAAAGCTCGGTCCGGTATTACAGTAAGGTATTCCTGCGACGCAGACTGGTCTTGTCTCTCGCCGAATTTTCTGGCGCAGTCTTGGGTGTGGTCGAAGACTTGAAGTCCTTGGACAGAGAAAATCAAAGCCGAGCGATACGCCAGGAATACTTGGGACATGCTGGGGAAGAGAAAGGAACGTACAACCAATTCCCCCACGCCAAACTTGACGAATGAGGGGGACATCATTCCACCACTATCAGGGTATACTGTTGCACGACAGCTCGTCCTTGAAGAAATCGACCTGGAAATCCGTGTGCGGCAAAGAATGAAGGAAACAATCGAGTCGCGCATTGGTTGGGCAAGTTGTTTGCAAACATCTTTAAACGTTGTGCATGAAAGTCAGGGTACGTCTGTCTTGCATTGGAATACTGACCTCACCTTACGGAACTGCAGATTCTGAAAGTATGGGCGATGCTGCCAGTGCCAGTGTATTTCAACTCGCCGCTGCGGACGCCCTACACGTCGCGGAGACCCCATTGCTTCCTATATTATCTCGGGAATCTCGCTTCCCCCCTCATTTTACTCCTGAGGCTATTCCTTCACGACCAGCAATTTCTTCCACGAACCCCTATGCTCGCCCATACACTCGTCTCGGCCGCCTCAGACGGTCTCCGTCTTCCATTCGTCCCGCACCCCAACATCTTTACATTCGTGACTCTTCCGCTAATACGATCACGCGGCTCGCCTGCCCCGATTGCTCTCGCGGGGATTTCCCGCGAGTTCAAAGTCTTCTGAACCATTGCCGCATACAACATGCTCGTGAGTTTGGCAGTCACGACGAGTGTATTCGTGGCTGTGCGATCCCAGTTCCAGTGGATGAAGAGGCATGGATCATAGAAAATGGGAGCGAGCTCAAAAATGTCAGTCTACCAAGCTTGCGGAGGCTGTTTGAAATGGCGGTCGGTGATGTTGGCAGCACCTCAGAGATTTCACCGGTGAATAATGCCCCATCAGTTCACCAAGACATAGGTCCAGAGCACATCACCGTCCCGGGCCGAGAGACTCTACAATCTTCGACGTTAACTCACACAAGCACACATCTGTCTCGCACTCTTGGTCACCACGTCGATACACCGGCTCTTGCGCCATTCCTCGGCCGTGCGCCGAAACGACGCAGCATCACTACGTATGATGAAAACGCGACACTGGACGTCAACAGAAGTTCGGATGATATTCCTGGAAGGCGGCAATGGCGAATACCTCTCTCACACAGAAGTCGAGCTCGACCTGCGCTAGATCTTATGATTCCAGTTGAAACACCCCTACCCCAATTAACACCCCATGTAGCGCCTGTGACTCAGGGCACTCGCTTTCACATCGTTGCACGCGTCACAATATCCGACCACAGTCTGTGGATTCCCACTAGTGAGTATCATCATAGTTAAAGAGACATCGTCGTCAACCTCTCCATTCTATAGATCGGCGCTCAGTCACTACACCCGAGCAGACGCATCGATGGTGTTTGTCAATCGAAGCACCTACATATGTACGTACACTGACCCATGTGGCCGCCAACGGAGCGCTGAAGTAGGTTTCCAGAGCCTGCCACTCGGTGCCATTTTGGAGCATGCAATTATCACCTGCTTGTCCCCAAGCCCGCCTCCTACCCCAGCACTCGATGAACCTTTGGAAGTGTCAGGTCCCCCATTTTTCGCTTGCGGGGCGACGTCCCAACCATTTCTCGCCCGGCTTCGGTTCGAGTGGACAAACGGATCATTGAATCCTCCAATAGAAGTGGAACACTGGGTAGAGGTGCGATGATCAACATCGTGGGATAAACACGTAACAATAAGACCATCCATAACCGATACTTAGCTCGACACCCTTCACGCCAGCACGCCAGTGCTTGGCGATGAACAAGTTCTAGATGTCGAACTGGACCGCAATACTGTGTTTCGCCACGTGCCCCCCTCCAAGCAGCGCTTGGATCCTTGGAATTTGGACTCCGAGTCCCTGCCAGCCCCGTCAAAACTGGCGCCAACGCCGCCTGGTGAGTGTCCGAATTTATGTGCCTTCCGAGACGAACGCTCATAATTTATGTCCCTTTGTTCATTTTCTGCAGGGTATTCCACTCTCCTTGCTCACTTGTCCCGGCCTTTCCGTTAACATTACGAGGTTTGGAATGTACAATACATTCAGGGCCACCAATCACTGAATGTTCTGGAACAGACCTGAAGGGCAGATCGCTCTCCCCTCTCCCATACAAGCCAGCCCCCTCTCCTGCGCAATTTCGAGCGTTCGTTTTGGGGCGGAGAAAAGCTATTGAGGTAGGTGGAAAATGGTCTGATACACTGCCTCTGAACATTATCACAGTGGGCGCGGGCACGTGCCCTGCGTGAGGCGTACATGGCAGCCCGGGAGGAACAGGCGCCGGCGGACGAGTTACCTCAGCTCAGTACCGGTCAAGTTTTTATCCGGCTGAGAGATATGGGGCTGTCCCTTCGCCAAGTTGTGCCACCATCTACGCCTATCGCTGCGCCCACTATCGCCACACCTACCGAGAAGGGAACAAATGAGCGAATAACACCAACAGTGGAATATGTCTTCTGCCCAGCCTGTGGTCTCGACTTGGCAAAACACCCTCGGGAAGTACCGGGAAGCGGCTCTGCTTGTCCCTTCTCCTCACCGTCACGACTTCCACTCTTGGATGTAGCGTTGGCGTTCTCTGCTCCATCACAGTGTCTCCCGGATAACCGCACCTGTTATGCCTCAGAGGAACGAAAACCCTTTCATTGGTCTCCACGAGATATCTGGCCGTAACCGATCCGACTCTCAATTTTGCCGTGCGGAGCATCGTACTTTCACTGAAATTAAGTGCCCAAGAGTCACGACGTGATGATCGTTCCATTTCGGGTGACGGGGGTCTAGGGCCCAATGGCACCGCTATTACCCCGAAGGAGGTCAACTGGGGTACACGAGGCCGGATAGGCTTCCCCATAAACTTTGCACCCGAGCCTATCTCGCTGACGGCATCGGCGATACTCGCACTGTCGGTGCGCGAGTTCGCGCGCTGTTTGGTGCAATCAGCAGTCACTGCCTTCACCATCGATCGTGCGCTGATAAGGGGGAACCCCCGAGCCGTAATCGCCCCAAGCCACGTTGCCCGCGGAGTGGCTGGTCCGTTCCTAGTATGTGGTGGTGTTCTTGCTGGTTTTCCCGTCGCCCAGACGCCACCCGTTGCCGTGACTTTATCCACCATCGCTCAACATCTGTGATAGCCTCGTGCTGTCATGGATACTTCCTGTTGAGATGCCATGGTTCTGCTCACTGAGCTGCGGTCAGTCGTTACAACGATGTATACTGCGTACTGCGCGTACGTTCTTTACGGAGTAAACGACTCTGTAATCTATTAATATTCGAGAATAATGTCAATGACATAGCCTGACATTCCCACATATCATAGCCATTTGCACGCCACATCGGCATCCGAGAGGGTGGATCGGGTTAGATCAAAGTCTCTCTTCTTTATAGATCTCGATCAGGGGGTGTATCTACCACGACCCACATGCACAGGTTTGTTATTTTTCCACACCTACCGGAACCCGGGGGTCTACGAAGAATATTTCAATGGCTGGTCTTGGTATGCGACATCGTTGCCGTTTCCCCCACCTCGCGCACCAGATATCCTCGGGAACTGCCCACCGCCCCTTATCACGACCTCCATCCACATCATGACACAAATATCAGCAATACTTGGAACCCAGACACTTGGCAACACCATCGGTGCTTTGGTCTTTGGATGGGGAATTTCGAATCTGTACGTGCTGGTGGTTACATGACCGTGCTGGGTGCCCCCTCATTCATTCGCGTCAGTGTCTTCGGCATGCTCTGCGTCCAAGTCTGGAGATATTATCAACGATACCCGAATGATCACTGGTCGTATAAGGTTCTGGTAAGCGCCCCGCGCTGTATGTTTCACCCAAAGGTTCTGACCCTCTTTGTGTGTTCTTTTAATATCGCTCGTCCTTGCGCTCGTGAACGCTATTGTAGGTCTTTACGCTATGGTATGTCCATTTTGGCCTATCTCCACGGTCGCTTGGCGTTTACAATCGATCAGGGCCCTGGAGGCCATCCACCAAGCCTTTGTTGGTCACACCACTTGGTTTTACGTCGTCGAGTGGGCCCCTCTAGAACTTCACCCGGTGACGCATTGCTCATGGTCATTCTCGCAGGAATTTCGGGAACATATTCGTTTTTTTCGAACCCCCAGTGTGGTAAGTCCGCGGATTAGTTCCCATTGACAGCCATGCCAGAGACGCACACGCTCACTCGGACTCTATCGTTTAGGACCCTTTGCGTAAGAACGTTTTGCCCAAGTCTAATTGGTGAAGAAGCTGATCATTCCAAAACCAATAAAGGCGCAAACTGTGTTGGGCGTGAGTCTGTCTACTCTAAATTCAATTAGTGCATAGCTTAAAAGAACACATTTTCAGTCACTCGTGGGGACTATCGTGAAGATGTATTCCATTTTTCTTTACTCTACGCGAATGTTTTCTGACATGCAGTTCTTAGATGCTTTGCGATGCGGGTTTGGAAGTGTGGGTGTTAGCTTGCCTGTTAGAAGAGGCATTTTCTCAAACGAACGTCATCGCAGTTTCCCGTGGCAATTACTTGGTCACCGGCTTGATCGTACGTCGTCTTCTGGCCCGTTTCCGATCGATACTTACAATGTTTACATTCCATTCAGATTGGCATGGTGTTTGCCCAGTTTGGTATGTCGTTGTCTCTTTTGTGCGTGTGGATCTTGTCATCTTGACGAGCTATTTTTGGTCGCCTAAAGCTACAGCTATCTGTATGTGTGTCCTTTTGTGGCTATGGTGTTTAATCTAACTCAGTTTGTCTACAGTGTACACAATTAAAACGTAATTCTTTGCTCTCCCGAGAGAGACTCGCATCGATAACGACTATTTCTTTCCAGTTTCCAACTACGTGTGGACGAGGCTGGCCAAATTAAGGTATCCTTCCATTCCCTTGCGGCCTCGTCTCGTATTAACAGAGTTAACAGTCAATCGGATCCGTGGCGTTATCCCTAGGAGTGATGACAGACGTTTTCACTGCCACGTCGCTTTCGTATTTCCTTCACAAGATGAGGACGGGATTCAAAAGGTAGTCGTGAAAACCCCTCCACGTGTCTAGTCAAATCTCAATTGATCATGTCCAGGTCTGACACTTTGATCAATCGTCTGATTATTTATTCGGTCAACACCGGCATGTTGACAAGGTGAGTAGCATCTCATCTATGCGATGGTGTGGTCCCTAACCGCATGTTTTTTACAGCGTCTTCAGTGCTGCAGTGCTGGCGTCGGTACGTTGCACTCCGACAATTGTCTGCACGATTGGTACTGACGATCCATCTAGTACAATTTAATGCCTGCAAATTTCGTCTATATCTCTCTCTACTTCATTCTGTGTAAACGTACGCCCTTTCCATTCATTGTTCTACTGACCCAACTGACCCACTCGTTCCTGGTGTAGTGTTCGCAAACTCGTGTGTGGGAACGTGAGCGTTTCCCTTTCGAGCGAATAGCACACCCGTTGACTCCAGTTCCCAGACTTAACACCCGACGGTTTGTTCAAGGGAGGGGTACCGATCACGAGGAGGCGACTATACCAACTTTCCTCATGGTTGCCAACACCCTTCCGGCGCAACCGGAACGCGCAAAAAGACCCGTGAGAGTGTCTGGCAGCTCAAAAAGTTCAGACAAGGTAACACATTTGGTTCCGATGTCCACCCGTACTCACTTGGTCTCCACTAGATACCGCACTACGCTCGGGGCTGGTAGAATTCCACGCGTTGCCATTGGCCGAGGGGGGCCAACTTTGTATTACCACTCCTTTGTTATTATTACCGTAATCCCCGTCGTGTAGATGACCTGATCTTCATATTGTATTCCACGCATCTTCTGGATTGTAAGACAACATTCACTCTTTTTCTTTACAGTTATTTGGGGATACCGCTTCATACCCTTCATATTTCATTGCCACATCCGTATAGACAATCTATCTGTTGTGACTGTGCTTTCTCCGTTATCAAAGTTTTATTGCCATATCTTCGTGATTGCTCTGTCATTTCAGTTACCCCACTACTGTATATTTTGTTCTAGCCGAGAAGTTCCTGATAACTTAGGGATGACCCCACTACATGGGGTCATAGTATCCAATAGTAAAGGTACCTAATGGAGGAGGGCCAAATGGGTCGTGGGGCCTGTAGGGGTTTTCGCAATGATAATTGGGATAAAGCCGAGGACAAACTGTTCACCAAGAACCGTGTGGCCGGCGCGGCAGACGCCACGTCTCGAGTGCTACTGGCAGAAGTTACACTGGCAGAAGTCAATCAGACGAGGATCGGCGCCCCTATACATTATCCTAGCTCCAGCCTTAGATTCACTTTCACACTAAACCATCCAGCGACAAGTTATTCTCATACAAAGACGCCACATGTACCGAGGGAGCGTCGAGAGGGGCGTCAACTCGCTTTTGATGTAAGGCAAGCGTAATAATCAGCAAACAAAAGCCTGGACTCGCTTAGACAGTACTTATTACCTCTAAATGAATACGTTGCAAAAAAAAATGAAGTTTCGGGGTATGACAGGACGAGGACAAATTCAAGTGAGGACTTCATGCAGGATCGGGTGCTCTGCGATTGGACAGGCCACGAAATATTAATCAAAATTTCGCATTATAGGGGAGTACGAGGGGAGGCAGCTGTTCAAGTTCACGAGTCCGATAAGCAGAGTCTCTTGGCTTGTTCTCGGCTTAGTTTTCTCCACACGTCGTCAAAGGGGCGGTTTAGTGATTCCCATAGATAACTTGTAATATACGATTGATGAGTCTTCTGCATTGATGGCCAAAAACAACTCTCCGACATGTCCGAATCCACTGAACGCGGACTTGAGCCTAAAAACTCGAGATAGATATTTTGTGTTTTAATGTCGTTCCATTGCTAGGCATTGTCAACATACCAACTCATAGAGAGAGATTCGGCTAACGAGCATGGAACGACGTATGCGAGTGAGTTTTTCTGGAAAGTAACACAGTTCCTCATTCCCACAAACCAGACGGCAACTTTTCACTCACGTTCTCCGGTCGGTGACCCTGAAATCCGCACCGCTCGCACGTAGGAAGGTCAACAAGCTCTAATTCGGTCCACTGCTGCACTGTGTGTGGAAAGTAAGTTTAAATTGCATACCCCACGGCGAACACCTCGCTCTAAGGGGGCTTATAGTTTATCTACGACCCACCTAATAAAAGGTCATTGTATGTTTGGAAAACCGCACTCGCTGCGTGTGGATATTTCTGGATGTCCCCGTTGAGAGCGGGGTACTTGGAGTACTTGTCAATGACAAACAATCTTGGACGATACACTAATGCTCACCGTGGGATGAGACTCCATGGTAGTAGAGTTTCTCGCGCGGATTCGCGTCCAATGGAAATCTCGGTCACGTGATACCGACAACGCGGGGCGTGTTATTAATCGCTAACGTTTACACGGAACGTTTACCACCATGGGAATCAAAGGACTGACTGCCCTCATCTCAGAACATGCCCCGAAGGCCATTCGTGTGCGCTTCTTCGCATGGATATTCTCAACGCTTTCTGACACCTCACCATATATATATAGGAGCATGACATCAAGAACCTGTTCGGTCGCAAAGTCGCCATCGACGCGTCCATGTCCATCTACCAATTTCTCATCGCCGTCCGTCAAAGAGACGGTGAAATGCTTATGAACGAAGCGGGTGAGACGACGAGGTACGGAACGCCTCCTTTCCTTTCCATTCCCTCGTGCCCTTGCCTTACCCTAACGCGCCATAGTCACTTGATGGGATTCTTCTATCGCACGATCCGAATCGCCGAAAATGGCATCAAGCCGGCATATGTTTTCGATGGCAAGCCACCAGAGCTCAAAGCCGGTGTGGTACGCGTCTTGTCCTCCGACCACTCTGAACCACTTTTTCGGACATCTGACTGTTTTGGCACATGCAGCTGGCAAAACGGTTTGAAAGGCGTGAAGAGGCAAAGGCAGACGGAGAAGAGGCTAAGGAGACAGGTTTGGTTTAGGGCTATGTGTCCTACGACTCGCTACTGATCGTGTGCGTCATGCAGGTACCGCGGAAGACGTCGAACGTTTCTCGCGACGGACAGTCAAAGTGACCCGCGAGCACAACGAGGAGTGTCGTAGACTCCTAAAGTTAATGGGTATCCCCGTCGTAATAGTACGATCCCATCACATCTGCCGGTTGATGTGCCTCTGAGTTCTCCCTAGGCACCCTCAGAAGCTGAGGCCCAATGCGCGGAACTTGCCCGTGGCGGAAAGGTGCTTAGTTTTCATTTAATAACCGACTTGATGCCTCATGCGACGGGAGACAGGTGTTCGCAGCGGGGTCTGAGGACATGGATACCCTAACATTCAACGCACCCATTCTTTACCGCCACCTTACGTTCTCAGAGGCGAAAAAGGAACCAATAAGCGAAATCAATCTGAAACTCGCGCTCGAGGGACTCCAGATGGAGATGTCACAGTTTATTGACTTGTGTATCCTACTTGGCTGCGACTATCTCGAGCCGATCAAGGGCATAGGGCCCAAGTCGGCTTTGAAGCTGGTGCGGGAGTTCGGTGGGCTCAAGGGTGTCGTGGAGCATTTGCGCGAAAAGCATGTCTCCTGTTCTTTCTTTTGTAACATCTCGTCTCTGACTACGACGGAAATAGGCAAGCAGAAAAAGAGGAAGCCGCAGCAGATAAGGAGGACGGGAAGAAGAGAAAGGGAGGCGTTCACGTCCCGGATGAGTGGCCATGGGAAGAAGCCAAGAAAATCTTCGCAGAACCAGACGTGACGCCTGCAGATCAGATTCAAGTACGTCGGCTTGTGCGTTCTGCTTATCAAGCAACTGCTTGTGAATTAATCCTCGACGCTTACAGCTGGAATGGGAGACACCAGACGTCGAGGGACTCGTCGAGTTTCTGGTGAAGGAGAAGGGGTTCAAGTGAGCATTTTTCCTATTTGCGCCGACGGCGTTGCTGATGAAGGACCAGTGAGGAGCGCGTTCGAAAAGGCGCAGATAAGCTCGCAAAATCCCTGCATGCGAAGCAGCAAGGTCGGCTGGACGGGTTTTTCACTGCGACACCAAACACCTCAGTGCCAAAGAAGGCGACCGCAAAAGGGAAGGACGTGAAGGGTAAAGGTACGAAGCGAAAGGTAAGCCTCCCGCGTCACGAACCTGTTGCTTATGCATACTTACACGTATTTTACTCAAGGCGGAAGACAAGGAGGAGCCAAAGACTGGTAAAAAGTCGAAGGCTAAAAAGTGAATTTTTTTTTCTACATCTACTGTTTGGGCGCTTGTATATGTATCCGTATGATCTTTCTTATTATGGCACACTCTATCGACCAAGACGTTTAGAACCCAGGTATCACCAAGAGGCTGTGTCTGAACTCCTCATGCAGGCTTCATGTCCCAAGCGAAATTAAACGAAAGCTCCTCATTTTCCGGTCGATTTCCGAGAATTTTATTTTCTTGAACACGCGTCGCGATCGACCCTACAAAAAAAAAAGTGCTCTTTTGACACATGCGCTAACGCATTGCGGTTTTTGTTCTTTTGAAACGCACTGCCAAATGGAGGAATGAGGGAAAATGGATTGTAGCTGGCCCCAGCGGGCCCTAACGCTTACAGTATAGGACATCGCTACAAAGAATACAAGGACGACTGTAACGGGCACGTCGTCAAGTGCGCCTCCGCCTTACTAGAAGGTCATAGTTTGCTGCTAGTGAACTGGGCTTCTGTCACGCCCTTGCCCATCGCGGCAGTCGACGAAATGCCACCAGTGACTGTCTTCAACAAGTTGTCAACGTAGTCCGCGCCGCTCCACTGCACGAGATCGTCAGCCCACCCGCCTTCGAACAAACAAGTAGAAATGCATACCTTCTGGTGCGTAAGCATGTCTGTGCCGAGCTCGCGCTCCTTCCGTTGAATAAGCTCTACGTATGCTTTCATGCCCTCCTTCGCGAACGCCCTCGCGAAGAGGTCCGAGATATATCCGTTCGAATGCAAGCCGCCGAGCTGCCAAGTGTCGTCAATAAAAGTGTCGGGCCCGGGTGGCGGACCGAACGCACCGTGATGAATTGCCACACAAATCCGAGCTTACCAAGCTCCCACACATAGTCCTTCATATCCCTATCGCCCAGACCCGCCGCATCCCAATTAAAGCTCGGACTAAGGTTATACGCAAGCCACTGCTCGGGATATATCCTATGCACACCGCCCGCAAACTCACGAGCCTGCGCGAGGATCGGGCTCTTCGTTTCCATCCAGAGCAAGTCCGCATACGGCGCGAAAGCGACTGCACGGTTGATTGCGCACTGCGTGCCGCCTGGTAGCGGTAATACCCCTCTATGGTGCGCGGCGCGTCCCAGTCCCAGAACGGCGCGGCGCGGAGGCCGAATTCATTCTGTGCGATCGCGAGTGCGTCCTTGTGCGACGCGTGCGCGACACGCGCTGCAAGGTTGGCTAGCGTCGCCGGGGACGCGGATGCCTGGGCGCGAAGGGCATCTGCGAGCGCGTCGCTGTAGAGCTTTATTCCGGCCTGGGCGAGCCAGCCGTCCTCGACGGCCTGCAACGCGTCGCCAGTTGCACCGCGTGCGGAGGCCTCGTTCATACCTCGACGAGCGGTCGCGCATTTGCGTTAGTCGAGCCAAGGATGAACGGATGGTCGCGCGTATCGACGTTACTCGTGATGAGCGTGGCAGCCTCAGAATCCGTGCGCGCAATCGCGAGACAGTCAACCCCCATAATGTCAAATTGGAGTCGGATGGCGACGAGCCGGTTGATGTGCTCTTGGATTGGCACGAGCACTTTGCCGGCCATGTGGCCACATTTTTTGGTGCCCGGCGCTTGGTCCTCAATGTGGATACCTGCAGCGCCTTTCTCGACGAAAAGCTTGGCTAGCTTCATTGTGGCGGTAAGACCGCCGTGTCCGGTGTCGGCGTCTGCGATGATAGGGCGGAAATAGTCCACTGCGGGGGTTGAGGCAAGCTGAGCATCGCTCAGGCGGGCGCGCTCCTCGCGTTGCTTGCGGTCGTGGAAAAGCTGAGCGTTGAAGAGGTGCTCAACCTTATTCGGCACAGTGTTGTAGGGGTAATCTTTGAGAATTCCGATCACTCAGGGAATGAGTAGACCAGTGGCTCAAGTCAACGCACCAGCAAGATCCGGGCCAGGTTCATTTGTACTGGATGCGGTGCTTGATGACTGCCATCCAGACACGTAGACCGTCTCGAGGTATTTCGCCATCTGGGTGACCTGAACCGGATCTAGCCTGTATTGCACACCATTAACGTAACCACTCTCATAGCTCTACGGGAACGATACGTACGCTCCATATGTGTGAGAGGGTGTGCCTTTGTTAAAGTGTTTTGTGAAAAGGGAGTACGCCTTCTTGGCGACAATATTGGCGGGATAGGATATGGGGAGCGTGCCACGCTTTGAGACGACGTCTGCGGCTGTGTACGGTCGCTTCGTCTTTGCGAAGCGAGGGCTCTACAAAGGTGGTCACGAGACCTGGAGTTGAGGAGGAAGAACCAGGAACGAACCTTCCACCAACGCTCGACCTCAGCGACCTCAGCACGGAACGCAGTTCTCTCGCTCGACATGATCTTGGTGGGTTGTTTGTTGGGTTCAAATAACGAGGAACCCAACTCGGAGGGCTACTTAAAGGCCCGCTGCAAGTAGAGGTGCGATCTCCTATTTCGGAATCTGAGACCGATGCATGTGATACTTTTCCCGTGTTTTCCGTTTCGAGATTTGTTTCGCGATCACTTTTTCGGAGAGTCGGTCGACAGAAAAGCAAACGTAGGCTCATCCTACTACATCATGACGTGAATGAAACGTGAAACGACGACGTTTTGTGCGACGCGCCTTAGCATACAACCCAACCTCGGCTACCGGGCTCCGTTTCGGTAGTACTCTAATCATATGGAGTGGGGACCTTGGTGTCACAACACAAGTCATGCGGTCTGCACGCCAACAATAACTTTTTTGGCCTATAAAGCCAGGCTACTGGCCTACAGTAAGCACGGCCCAATGCTACCGCCGGTCACCATCATATACCAAATATGCCAAGCCGTAGCGAACGATAAAAGCAACAACGCTCCCCATGACCTATCAGTAATGTCAGTATTCACGTCCATGCGTCGCAAATAGCCGGCAAGATGTATCACCTGAACCACGATGAGAGTCTGTGTCAGGCGTTTTTCGCGCATCGGCCCTAGGCGCAGCAGTAACACATTCAAAAGGGTCAGGTTGGTCGCCTCAAGTATCGTCCCATCCGGGAGCGTCGTAAGATCAGTAAAGCCGAGTCCCGCTAGCACTTGCAGAACAACAGTGGATAGGCGCGGCGGCCGCTTCAGAAACTGGGTTTTCGACGGGTGCAAGAGGTATGTATCTGGGTCGAAGCTAGGCAGATGTGAGTACGTACGCACAGCGGCGGGTTTGGGTGGGCTCGTACCGGGGAACGCGATGCCGTGGGCACGGCACGAGTCCAAACAATTGAGGACAGGAAAGAACAAAGTTGAATATCTGCGGGAGGAAGAAGAGGAGAAGCGTCTTGGAAAAGTGCGCCTGGATGCCGACGACCGCGAATGCCATGCCCGTCACGTAGCAGAGCGTATCACCGGGGAACGCCCGCGAAGGATACCTGATCGCCCGGTCCGATGCGTTTCAGGAACGTTGCGTAACGTCAAAGAGGAGGATTTACGCACCAGTTGTGGTACAAGAAGCCAAGGCAGACACCCACGAGCGGAAGCATGAAGTAGAGACTGAAGAGGTGACGCTCGACCAATTCTGTACTGCCATATGCCATGCCCGCGCTCCAGACGCCGCCAACCTCAACATCCGCGCGACTCCCAAGAAGATGTAATGGAACGCGGAAACCGGTTGGCCAAGGAAGGTACAGCAGATCGTTAAGGGCGACAGAGAGAGCGATTACGATCGCTTGCGAGACCTCGGATCCGTTGATCCCTGCGAGGATGTTGATGCTATTCGTCGAGAACGTGGAGAGAAGCGACATGTATAGGTAGTATAGAGGACCTGTATCACACAGGCATCAGAAGAACTACTAGCCAAGGAACAAAAGGGTTACGTACCGAGATTCACGAGGGAGCCAAAGAAAGGTCGTAAGGGAATGGGGACTACAATATGAGTGTTTCCGTTGTCGGCATAGTATACCATCAAAAGCGGAATGGATGCGATGATGGGAATAGGTATCTTGTGTCTCCAGCGGATATCAAAGATGTCATCTAAAAAGCCGAGCATAGTCGCGATGAGGAGTGAAAGAAGCGAAGACAAGTAAACGGCAAGCTACAATTCTCATTAGCCTTCAAATACAAAAGAGTAAAGAGGGGATCGCACTTGATAGTGAGGGAAGGCATTGATGACGATGCCCTCGCGGACGGTATATTGCGCCTGTGACCCATTCAAGGAGACCGAGGAGAATGCAAACGGAATAAATAGTATTAACAGGAGGATATATACTGATGCGCAGACGAGCCCCATGCTTTCTGGTCTGTTCGCCGGAGTCAGCAAGGATCTCGGTATTGCATCAAAGGGGAAGAACACACATTGGCGTGGAGTACGTCTTTAATAGATCCCGACCTTTCAAGTTGGCTTTGACGAAGGTTGGGCCCAGGGCCGGGACGAGATAGATAGTCGCGAGAAGCGCGAAGATGGAGAATCCAACGGAGGCATAGAGAGCTGGTACGGGTGGGACAGGATCGATAAGTGGACGCACGACGAACCAGGCCGCGACGGGAACGAGTGAGAAGAGAAGAACGGAGGGCAGACGGCGGGCGGGGAGTGCGTCGGACATGGGTGGAAGTCAAGATAGGCGCGTATGTACTGTACAGACGTGGGCGACGTGGAGGGTTGCGATGCGCTCCTACCGAGATGCCCGATATCCACGACTCCACGACGGGCTCCTCCGAGTCGTCCTCACACACGCTGGCTTCAACTGCCTCAGAACACCTCAATGATACAGGATGTAGAATAAGATATCTAGAGAGGGGAGGCCGGAAAGTCTACGGTGCGTTGTCTGTTTATCATATGGAACACTCGATCGTCAATTGTCTGCAGCATCCAGGGCAATACCCGCGCACACGCTGCTTGAAAATAGCCCCGCTTTACTCTTCTCTGCCGAGGAATACGAGGCACACGGGAGGCACACCGTGCTAGACCGTCATTCGTTCCAGTGGAAAGACGGGAGAATGGCACTCGCCCTCGGTCTCGGTGCGCTTGTTTATCTCTGGACGCTATTCAGAGCCCATCTGATTATTCTGTCATAGGCTCCCTCTTCAACCGCTCCGACACTCCGAACGTTTCGTATACCATCGATACGGCCACAGAGTCCATCCGATTCACCACCGCACGTGCTGTAGAGCTCGATGAAGAACTCTGCGTCCGCTATAACCACGACCCCAGTCTCTCATCCGAGGAACTGGGTTCTAATGGTAGCGTAGAACTCGCCGACGATGGTGGTTCTTGCGAGCTTTCCGCCGGTGTAGCATCAACCATGTCCTGCAAGCAACGCCCGACCCAAACGAAATCCTGCTCGACGACGATCTCCCTTTCACCAGGGTGAAGCTGACCTCCGACGAAGATGACGAAGAGACGGCCGAGACCGTCCGCACAGGTGAGCACGTCCCTCGCTCCTGCACGCGTCTCCTGATGCCCAATCGCAAGTACAGTACATGCCTGGGCAGTCGACATCCCAGACCCGCGCCAAATAACCTCCACACTAAGGTACCTAACCCACCCACACCCACACCCACTCCTCTCCTCACCTCCCCTCTCATCTCAGATGGCACAAATCCTCCGGCCTCGACACGCCAACCCTCGCGCACCTCAAGCGCGTGCGCAAATCCCCCACAGCAGCACATTCCTCCATCCTCCTCACCGCATCCCCAACCGCACCCACGCTCCCCACAGACACAGACCTCCCCCGCCCTACCAACTCCCCGTCCCACGCAGCGCAGCGCTAACCCCAGCGTCTCTCGCGCTCAAAAACACGCTCTGGCCGACGGTCTTCGCCCCTCGCCGAAAGGGCGAGCCCGAAGACTGGACGCGTGCGCGCGCGCACTGGGCCTGCGCCGCGATGACCCGCGTAGTACAGGTAGCGCATGCAGCGCGCGCAGCCGGCGAGGTGCGTGTAATATATCCTCTCTCTTCCTTACCCCGTCGCTAATCTACCACGCACACGCACCAGCTTCCCATCGCGTCCTACGTGCCCGCGCCACCCGAAGAACCCGCATGGCCGTCGTACCTCGCACACGACACGCGTGTCTCCTCTGTACACCCGCTGCGGCACGCCGTGCTCAACGTCGTGCGCGCGCTATCTGATCCGACTGCTGCCAGTGCTACCCTCGCGGCGCCGTCGCCGTCGCTGCCGATACCGACGCCGGCGTCCGCTTCCCACGGCCCAGGCCTGAGCCCGAGCCCGAGCCCAACTGCTGAGGCGGCGGCGGCAGTCAAGAACGGCCAGCATTACCTCCTTACGTCGCGCACTCTCTTCACAACGCATGAGCCGTGCGTGATGTGTACGATGGCGCTGCTACACTCGCGTGTCAAAGAGGTGTTCTTCCTCATTCCGATGGAGCGCACAGGTGGGTGTGGCGGGGCGGTATGCGTGCCTAGACTCGAAGGTGTCAATCACCGGTTTGCGATTGGGCGGTGGAAAGTAGGCGCAGGTGGTGTGAGCGCAGATAGATTGGAGGTTAATGGGGATATTGATTCGTGATTTTATAAGTTGGTGTTTAGAATAACAGAACCTAGACAGGATTACGGAGAATAAACAAAAACAAGTGTATTTCCTCATGTATAAACATCCCCGCCTCCTTCTATAAGAGTACAGGAACTGGTCATAAGTTAACTCTATTACGGAACACCTCAGCATGCATGGATATCGTATCGGTCATGGGTCAAGTCAATATCAGTCTCTATATGCGACGCTCAAAAATGACTCTTCGTCGGCCGCGGGTCCCACATCTGCTCCTTAATGTACGTGAGGAGCGTGTTATCCGTAACGTGGCGGAGCGCGGGTGCGCCATCAACAGACTGCGAAGCAAACCCTGTCAGCTCCAACCTTCCAATCCTTCGTAATTAAACGCACCGCATTCTGTGCCGCCCTCACGACGGCAAGCGCAATCTTTGCGCTGATCTCCCGGATACGGTCAAGGCGCGGGTACACTAGGCCGGCTTCACGTTCCTCCTGCTCAAGTGAACCAGCAAGCGCAACGGATGCCTGCTCCACCATCGAGTCCGTCACGCGGCTTGCCTTGGCTAGCAACGCGCCGAGTCCGATACCAGGGAAGATGTACATGTTGTTTCCTTGGCCTGGCTCGAAAGTCCTCTCGCCACGCGAGATAGGCTTATACGGTGAGCCAGACGCGAAGATGACTTTGCCATCGGTCCTACACGTTCCCAACATCGTCAATGCTAGAAATGTATGATTATCGACGGAAGGTAATTTACCAGTTGATAGCATCCTCATAGTCGACCTCACTCAGCGACACCGGGTTCGATAACGGGAAGATAATCGGACGCGGGTTATGCGACGCCATCGCCTCGACGACTTCTTTTGTGAACGCATTCTGTAGGCACAGAACTCACCATAGGGAACCCACGGTAACAATGAGATACTTACGCGGAGTGTGCTTAGACCGAGCAGAGCGGTCGGCTTGACATAGTTAATAATGTCGACTAGGTTCGTCAAAGGTGGGCCTTGGTAGTCGGTGCGGGCAAAGACTGTACATATGGTCAATGAGGAACCAATTATGGTGATTAACAAAAACGGACACTTCTTGTGTTCTTGAAGGCCAGACGATCAGCGGTGATTAAGCCCTTCGAATCGACGGTCTGCGAAGGAAGCATGAACAACACGTACACACACGACACTGCGCGACGACAGCTTACCCAGATCTGCTTCGTGGCATCGGTCTCGCTCATGCCTTCGAACTTGAAGAAGGACAACAGTTGCTTAGCGACACCAATACCTGCAGAACCAGCGCCAAAGAATAGGATGCGGTGCTCAGTGAGCGGCCTGCCAGAGGCCTGCGATGCAATCTTTGCCGCATTGAGGAGACCCGACAGTATCACTGAGCCTGTGCCTTGGATCTGCCAACACCGAACCTCGTAAGCAGATCAAGATGGCCCATCCAGAAAGGCTCACGTCGTCATTGAAGCAACGGTACTTGTCACGGAAACGGTCGAGGTACTTAAAGCATTGTCTGTCGAGAAGTCTTCGAACTGCACGAGCAAGTTAGGGAAGACTTCCTTCATGGCGTCCATGAACTCGTCCATGAATTCGTCCATCTACAGCTCACATGAACCAGTGCACGGCTCTGCAAAGTCGTATAACGTACCACCTCAGGTGACGGCCGGGGCGGCGGACGCCAATGTACAAGGGATCGTTGAGGTACTTCTCTGTCGAAGTACCAACGTCGAGGCATATTGGCACCTGTACCCGGCTTTGGTTTCAGCATCCTCAAGTGGGTAGAGATTTAACAGACCGCTGAAGACGGACGAATGCCTGCACCAGCGATGTAGAGATCACTAAATCGAACGTCATGTCAATTCTCTCCGAGGACCTGTACAAGCACCATCACTCGTACTTACAGCTTGCCTACTGCGATCGGAAGCCCATTCGCGGCGAGGTCACCGAGACCCAGAATTCGCGAGCCATCAGTTACAACAGCAATACGCGCCTCACGGACATTTGGCCAAGTCGAAAGAACCTCGCGGATGCGGCCCTTGTCCCCGATAGAGACATACATGCCCTCTGGACGACGCCAGATGTGTGAGTAGTTTGTGCACGCATCTCCGACCTACATCGTCAAGCATTCACGGGCGGGACATTAGTATATGCGTGAAAACTTCACCCCAACAGATGAGCTCTCACAGTTGGAGTATACAATATTGGAACCATTTCCTGTTAACGGTAATCGTCGCGTTAGAATGAGTGGAGGTGCAGACACGAGAGAGGTCACTTTCCCGCATGTTGTCATAAAGGATAGTGTAGAAAAGGGTAGGATCGCGATCCTTCAAGCCATTGAGATAGATGTACTTCTCCAGACTGTTGTGTTTTGAGCGCAGCTGAGCCAGGCAGCGCGACCTGTGAGTTGCATGAGAGAACGCAGGTGGGGGCACCTTGGCGAGGAGTTTTGTAGAGGCAGCATTCTTAGCAACGTTGACACTGACTTGGGCAGCCATGAAGGTAATAGCTTGAAGAGTCACGGAGGGGGTGGGGAGCGAAAGACTCGATCTGTGCGGAATAAATATGGGGGAGATGTCTTATATGCAGTCAAGGAAGCGAAGCGAAATGGGTTGGGGACCGGTGGAACGATGGGGTAGTGTCATCACCCAGACGGAATACGGCGAGGGCTGCATCATTGGATAACAGAAATGCAAGCACGCGACCGAAATCCTTTGGTACAGTGATCGCCGGCCCCAAACATTCAGATTGAGGCAGTGCATTACCGCATCTCGAGAAGAAAGTCCGTTCCAAACTGAGACTCATACCGATTTAGAAAACGATGGGGTGGAATGCGCTCATTCCGTCTTTCGCCGAATGCCGAGTTGCGTTCCAAACAAAACATGCGTTTCGTTTGCTCGGGCGGAACACTGACAACGGTCACTTACCGTGACAGAGCGCTACGTCGCAGAGTACCATCCCATACAGAAGTATACGGATCACCCGACGGAATCCGATCTGCACGTTATTTCGAGAGTGAGAGCGACGCTAATAGTAGATAGATTTGCACCACCACCCTCGAAAATTTCGCTAGTAGAAAGAGAATGGACAGGAAGTACGATCTAGAACTGATCAGCTTGGTCAATCACGCTCCCAGTCAACATGCTAGCTCGTCCGCACCTAGGCCGCTAATCCAGACCGTCCGGAAGAATCACGCTCCAGTCGCACCGTCCCTAACCCCAATTCAATGTCACCAAAACTCCTTCCTCTTCTTGCGTATCTCATGAATGATCTCGGCCTTCTCCCCCCGCCGTGCCCGAGCCTTGCGGTGTCCCCGTTCAAGTCTTGCGAGCGCGGCCTTCTTCTCTGGACTCGGCAAAGGTGCCGCGTAACCCACGAACGCAGTTGAGCATCCAAACATTTCTGCGAGTTTTTTGCGCGTGTACCGCTTCGGGTCCTGCACGCGCAGGTGTCGCATTTCCGTGATTTTGTCGTCCGGCAAAACGGGGCGTTCTAACCTGGGTCGCGCGAGTGGTGGTGGTAAAGCAGAACCTGTTGCCGGCGGCGGTGATTCTGCTAGTAAAAGCGGAGATGAGGGGCTAATGGTGTATGAAAATGGCGTGGACGCGGAGGCTGGTGGACGATGAATGAACGTCAAGTCTTCAGGGAGTGATGTGGTTACGACGTTTGGATTATTTGAAGTGGATCTGGGTGCCGCATTGGTGGCTTTTGAGGGAGCCGTGTCGCATAACCTCGGGCAAGGAGGGGTACGCGCAACCACGACTTCATCATTGAGGACATTCCAAACAGACAGCAGCACTCAAACTACAAAATGAAACCATTGCTCCGTTTTGGAAATATATTCTCACGCCCTACGTCAGCATCACGTGCATGCTAATTCTTTCAAACGCCACTTCCTACACCTTTGGTAGGACCTGCAGACCAGCTTGAACACCTTCCGGCGTTAATCCTCTCGTACCACGCCTGTAAATATTCATGCAATCAGTATTTAGACTTATCGCAACTAAAGCTAACCCCACCTTGAGTTTGGGCCATTCGTCTAAGGTCTTAGCAATGGTCCTCGCATGAACTGCGATCCTATTTCCCAGACGGGACCTGTGAGCATGAAACCAATTCTATAATGGAAGCTTCATACCAGGGATACACATTGAAGTCGGCAATAGACGGTTTTCCAGGTCCAGGGCCGGCGAGGTACTCGCGGCCCTCCTCGGAAAGGCGAATCTCGAGAACCCCATACAGTCTCTTGGTCTCGTTCACGTAGCCTGTGAAAGATATGGTAGGCGCATGCCACACAGCCCCAACTGACGCATACGTACGTTCACGAGCGAAAGGAATATCCTCCTTTGTCCCAAAAGTGAAGAAGCCAGCTAGTACACGATAACTAAACAAAAAGTAAAAGCTGATGAAGCACTTGTCAGCACACCTTGACCTTGCATGGGTCCAACTCCTCCATGCTACGGCGTAATCAGCGATGAGTCAACTACCTCGGTGAGGATGACCGACTCACCGCAAAGAATATCCACTGCAACATCTCGCTGTAGTGGGGATCGCTTGGGTCGAACCAAAACACGTGGTCCTTGTCGTAGTGTTGAGCAAGGTACAGCAAAATTGCAGCGCTCTCAAAGACATTGAAGTTGTCACGAGAACGATCGGTTATCGCTGGGATGCGGCCGTTGGGGTTGATCTTGATGTACCAAGGCTCTTTCTGCACATTCTTAGAAAGGTCAATCCGGACTAGTCTAACAGATATACGGCATTAATGCCGATGCCCACGTCCCGCACCCTCACGGGTCATAAGAACGTGCTTACTCGTAGTCAGGTCCACCATAGTGCGCACGCAGTTCCTCGAGGAATGTGCTAGCTTTGTACCCATTTGGGGTCGGCGCAGCGTACAGGACGATCGGCTTGTGGCTTTCAGTAGAGGACATTGCTCTTCTTGTGATAGAGGGCAAAGTAAACGATCGTGCGATAACTTGGAGGCGGCGTGTGGCCACTTCCATGTTTATACGCTTTATCTTGTAGTGCCAGTGGTCTCGTCATAAGAATCGTTTTCAGAAATCAAGGTATCTGAGCTGAGTAATCCCCGAAGGTAGTTTATAAGCGATGGTCGGTCAGGTACAAGCTTACAGAGCTATTGCATATGTGCAGTAGTAAGCCTTCAACGGTGTATGACAATATTCTAGATACTCTATCCCCTAAATTCGTGCCAGTACAGTCGGCCAGGCGCGCTCATACTGTACCGCTGGCTTCACAGCGACCCCAAGTTCGTCTGCCGCACGCATAACGAAGTGTGGATCCTGAAGGAACCCACGCGCTAGCGAGACAACATCCGCCTTTCTTTCTACCAATACATCGTTCGCCTGCTTTGGCGTTGTGATCATCCCAACAGCACCCACGGAGATATCCGGATGAGCCTTTTTGACTGCTTCTGCAAACGGAACCTAGGAATCAATAAATAAAGTGCATTACCATTACTTGACTATGAGGAACGCATACCTGGTATCCTGGCTTGACAAGCATCTTCTGTGCTGACCAATTACCTCCAGAACTAACGTCGACCAGGTCTACCCCCAGTTTCTTTAGCTCCCCTGTGAGCAGTATCGTCTGTTCGACGCCCCACTGTAACCACCTCCCCTGGGAGTCCTTTTCAGGACCTTCCGCCCAGTCCGTAGCGCTGAGCCGCACGAAAAGTGGCCGATCGCCCCAGACTTCGCGAACGGCTTTGACTACACGCAGAGGGAAGCGAATGCGATTCTCGAAGGACTGGCCTCCATAGTTGTCCGTTCGCGTGTTGGAGAGAGGGGAGAGGAACGAGTGGAGCAGGTATCCGTGGGCTCCGTGAACTTCTATGAAATCGACTGGGAAATTTCAGCACGAACTGGACGAGGTTGCTAGAGAGCGGGGCGAAGCTCACAGCCAGCCACTGCAGCGCGCTTGGCCGCAGCTACAAACGCATCTATGACGTATTGTATATCGGCCACGGTCATCTCTTTGGGGGTAGGGTACCCGTCCGACCAAGGATCAGCAACAGGACCATAAACTGGAGGCGCGACGCGTCAACGAACAACGAAAGAATGATACAAGCACAACGAAATAGTAGAATGTGTAGCGTACCGTTATCCGGCCATCCTCCCTCGTCAGCAAAGGCAGTCGAGGTCTTCGAGAAGACCGTGCGATCTGCGCTCGACTTGAGCCACATGGCGAGCGTTGACGCCTTACGACCCGCATGCGCGAGCTGAATGCCTATTTTGGCCGTTGCGTGTGCGCAAAGTCCACGATCCGCTTGAGTGGCGCGATCTGCGAGTCTGTCCAGAGTCCCGCGTCCTCTGGAGAAATGCGGCCCTCTGGTACGACTGCGGTCGCCTCCATGACGATTCCTCCAGCGCCGCGCGTCGCGAAACCCTGTCCACCGACACAATACACGAATAACGTGTCACGTCAGCGCGTGGGCATTCATATCTCGGCGAGGGGAGAAAGTGCACGTACTCCGATGTGCACTATGTGCCACTCCGTCGCATGGCCGTTGTCGGAGCTGTACTGGCACATCGGCGACTAAGAGAGACAGGATATCAGAGCCCGCGATACATGAATATTCATCGGTGCATGTAGAGCAAGCATCCATTCAGGTTACTTACCACAAAGATGCGATTCGCGAACGTCACTCCCCTGATCGTCAACGGCGTGAATAACGGCGGCAGAACTTTATTGCGCGGGAAGGTCTCCTGGAGGAAAAGAAATCATTTGTTTTGAGCCTCGGCAGCTGTAGACCCGTATCAGAAGACGCGGTGCCCACGGGAGATAACGTAGTGCCTATGCTTGGTTCGTTGAGGGGGTAGAACTCCTTCGCTCCAGGGACGGGCTTGTTGATGTTCGGGGCCATGACTGCTCTCTGCACAAAGGCGCAAGAATGACTGACGGCAGGCGGTGGCGTTGAGAAGTGTTGGGATAGACGCAGCTGCTCGGCATCTTTGACCTTGTCTTTGACACACCGCAATTGACCTACCACAGTCGTAGTGAGTGAACCCGAAATGGTCCGTTCCGTCTCGGCACCCTCAGATAAGATATGATTTGAGTCTCTTTCTCCATTCACAACCTTCGTTCAACGAAAGTACTACTTACGGGTCAATTGCATAGTCAATCGAATGGGGTTATAATTGCAGTCTTGATTGCAGTGGCAGGTGGGAATACCTCCGAGCAAGCCTCTGAAGCCTCTGGCTCCCACCGACTCCAACAGTCCCTCAGCTTCCCTGCCTCGGAGTTCTCACCATCAGAGTTCTTACCATCGCGATATCAACACCCAACTTTGCCGGTTTTTTCCAACGCTCTTCTAAGGCTGTCCACACTTCGATCTTCGAGGGAACTATTTCGATAGTCGGATAGGCATGTCTGTGAGCGGAGATAAAGGAGCCATGAACCATGGTGAAATCTCGGCTGTGCCTTTCTCTCGTAGATGCGAATGTGAATGGGCGTAAGTTATGAGGGAGAAGTCATCAGGAAAAACCTAATCGCTGAAATTTGCCGAATTACCTTATATTTTACTAGATAAGGCCTAGTTGGCATAATTGTCCCGAATCGGCCATTTTAGGCAAACTACAGGTTGAATAGAAACTGTTCAACTTTTAAGCAATAATTAGTTAATTATACAAAAGTATGCAATTTTATCCAACCATGGACCGAAAGTATACCAGCTTTTTTCTTAAAATATTTTGGAATAATCAGGACAAGAATGATGAATAAAATATATTTCTGATTCAACTAGTAATGAACATGGACTGTAACGACCCAAGCTGTAGCGTTATCACCTAACGCTGGCCTGACTTAGGCAACTTGTGGAGGCGTGACAAGTAGAGACTACGTAACGGCTTGTTGATACACCAAATCAACGAAGATATTGGGTATGTAGAACTGATCACAAGGGACTATGTCCACAAGGATGAAGAACGAAGAGCGATCACTTAGTACCCGAGGTACTAGTATACACAAAGAGAAGTGATGATTCGAGAAGACCAAGCTGGAGAGCTATGGTCTGAAAGCAGAGACTTATATACAGTTACTCGCTGGCTTTAAAGCGCAGCTGAAATCCAAACCCTAGTATAGCTATACTAGTAATGAGTCATTGTCCGTTCTAATAATACTTGAAACACCGGTAATCCCAAGCACCGGTGATGTGTAAGTGTCCATGACTAATATGTGCTTACTATCGTAGTCATAACCAAGTAGTAAGCAGTCCGAAACTCCGGAACATCCCTCATCCTTTGAAGTCAGCAACGAAACGATGTCAACGTGACACAAGCGGTCAAAGCGAGTGAGTGAGCGAGCACCGGGATGGAAGGTAAGCCCGGACAGCAGTTGGGTAAATGATATTGAAAGGATCTGTGTTAGACGAATTTAGAGGAGTACGGAGAGTCGATCTAAATGGCAGACTGACTTAATAACAAGGTATTCATCTTGTCCCTGAGCTCTTCAAGTGCGACAGTGGTTGCTGTGGTGTGCAGGCGGTAACGTCCCATACCCCAACAGTCCTGAGAAGTTCCGCCGGTCCCTCAAGGGCCTCATAGCAGCAGCGACTCCGACATCAATAACGGTGTTGGCAACAACGGGATTTATGGCGACGATGGCGACCTCATCTCCGGACAGCACACCCCTGGTTGCGGCTGTGTCCCAAGTGCCTCTTTGCAAAGCAGCGGCGGCCTTTGCAATGGTGGTAACTGGTCCGGCACACAAGCCCTGCACTCTCTAACAACTCAGGCCGATTCGGCGGAAGCAACGACTGGCCACGAGTGTTCTTCGTGACTCAGTACTCAGCAGTGACCTCGCGATGGTTGAGTTTGGCCGAAGACAGAATCATGTCCAACAACTCGAGAAGCAGCAACGCGACCTGATTCATAACTGTCGAGGTGACGTTTCAACGTCACAGTGAGGAGTTGGGGCTGTAAGGACATACCTTTCCCACAAGCCAACAATGGGTTGGAGTTTGTCGGCTTGGGTGGCGTTGGGGAGGCACGTGAGTGCGAGAGGACTTCATACGCCACGGGCTGATATGGATGTCGGCCCTGTAGTTAGTGAGGGTACCATGACAATGTAGCCAGGTTCACGCTCGCGAATGGGTTGACCATGGTTGGGGCGGTGACTGGTGCCGATAACAGATGCATGCATGAGCCACGAAGAACATGAGAGTAGATAGGCGATAGCTCTGAACGGCCAAACAAATCGCTGTGAGACAGACTTTTTGAAAAAAAAAAAAGGGGGGGGAGACTTATCTGGCTGCTAAGTGCGTAAGGCGACGTCGTTGAAACACGGAGTTACTTGGCGGTTGGCAGCGGTGGTCACAAGCTGGTGGGTGTCGCAGTAGGCGGCAGCACTTGGGTACGACTGGCAAATGCGTGGCCAACGAGATCGGAGCTGACAGGAATGTTGCCCGCCGCAGCTGCTGCTGCTGTTGACTCTCATGCTGGTTAGAGTTGATTGTTGCGCAGCAACTAGCGCAGCAAACAGTGTCATGGAGTCTCACCTTGTGAAGGTATAGAGACTGATAGAGTGGTTTGTAGAGAGGAGTGCTCAAGTGTGCGTAGAGTGAACGACTTGTATTCTTAGAGGGGCTCTACTCCCCTCATTTATAGGAAAACCGGTCCCTATGGTCCACCCATGTCCGTTTGCGTAAAAGTGATGAGTAAAGGTGTCCACAATATCGCGTTTTCAGTGACGCCTGATGTGAAACACCTCAGAAGTCTTCCATATCACCACGTGTGATACTGAAAAGACTTGCGCCCTCCATATTGGAGTTGCGCCCACTTTTGTGCATAACGGAGTACCCTAATATGGTAATCATATGTACGATACTACTATAAATGTCGTAACTGCTATAGATAAGATACGTATGTACTTATTACGTTTCAACACTCCCCCTTGCTAAGTATACCGTGTATGTACTGAGCAAAGTAATATAGTACAGTAGAGATTATTGATGACAGCAATCAAAGAATCATTCACGTATTATTCGTAGGTTGTATTCCTTCATCATGTCATCGGTGTTGAGAGAGAAAGAGTCGCGTGAAGAAGATTGGGACTAAGACTGAACTTTTGGTAAAGCTTGATCTTTTCCACTTCTTTGCGAGTGTGCCACGCAAAGGCATTACTCGACACATCTTCTAAGATTATCGGGTCTGACTCGGATGCATAGGCATGCCATCTGAATATAAGACTCTTCCGAGATCTATGCGACGATTTCATTCTCTGTCTAGGATGAGTAAAACTCAAGTCCTAGTTGTTCCCTAAATTTAAGAAACTTTATGCGTCCCAGATTCTTAGTAAATAAATCAGCGGGGTTCTCGGCTCCTTCAATGAACAATAGTTCAATCTTCTTTAAGCGAATGACCTCGCGAATGTAGTGGTAGCGTAGGTCTATATGTTTTATTCGCTTTTCCTGTACAGGATTAGAAGCAAGGAATATGGAGCCTTGATTATCTCCGCATAATGGAATTGGTTCTAAGGATATTCCAATCTCTTCAAAGAGAGATCGAATCCAGACCAACTGTCTACTCGTATCTGAGATAGACATGTATTCTGCTTCTGTGGAAGACAGCGCAATTGATTTCTGCGCTCTAGAATTCCAACAGAATACTCCATTAGCTAATTTAACTAAGTAGCCTGTAGTAGACTTTCTCGTTGTTGGGTCAGAAGCCCAATCAGAGTCCGCATATGCTAGTAAACCCCCATCGCTTTTGCCATCATAGATTAAAGCGTAACTAGAAGTACCAATTAGATAGCGGCAAATATATAGTGCCCTATTTAAATGGTCTTGTGTGGGGTTTGCAGCATATTGCGCAAGTTTAGTCACTGCATAGGCAATGTCTGGTCGAGTTCCAATCATGATATATAGGAGTGATCCTATTACTTGTTGGAATGACGCGCGAATTTCTGGGTCTGGTGAACCTTTATTGGGTACTGGTTGATACCCTTCAGGTAGCGGTGTGGGAACCGCTTTTGCGTTTGTGAGTTTAAAACGCTGCAGCACTTTATGTAGATAATCTACTTGATCAACAAGGATTCGACCCTTGGATTTAATTATGCGCATGCGTAAGAACTCTTGGGTATCACCAAGGTCACAACATTCCCAGATTTTCATAAAGCGTTCCTTTAGGGAACTAATGTCAGACTTGTTCTTTCCAAGGAATAGAACATCATCGACATATAATATCACTACAATGGTTTTATCTGCATTAACAAATAAACCTGAGTCTGATAGTAAGCGTGTGCATCCTATCGTTGCCATGGATTTATCAAGTGCTTTCCACCATGCTAAAGCAGCTTGTTTTAGTCCATATATGGCACGCTTTAAACGCATCACTTTATTTTTCTGGCGGGGGTTTTTAAACCCTTCAGGTTGTTCCATATATAGTTCCTCATCGAGTTCACCATATAGGAAGGCTGTTTTGACGTCTAATCCGGAGATGTGCCAATCTTTTAACGCTGCAAGCGCTAACATCATCTGAACAGTCTCAAACCGTACCACGGGTGAGAATATTTCGTCATAATCAATGCCTTCAACCTGAGAAAAGCCTTTGGCTACAAGCCTGGCTTTCTTCCGGCCGTCTGACTTTAAGTCAAATACCCATCGATTTCTGATGACCTTTCTGCCTTTCGGTGGGTCAACGAGTTCAAAGACTTTGCGTTTGCGAAGAGACTCTAACTCTTCACGACATGCTTTACGCCACTCCTCCTGTATATCACTTGGCATTTTTAGAATGTCCCTAAAGGTCCATTCACATATATTGGAGGTATCAGGTGATTCCAGATCTAGCGGTGAAATTGCTTTGGCAAGCAATAGATCCAGGAATTTGACTCCCCCTTCCTGAGCAAGGCGGGTCAGCAACTGCTGATCTACTTCATCCTCTGAGTCATGCGAAGAGTCACTCTTTGTACTTGGAGGATCAGCTTCGATTTGCTCAGGAATTCCTCCTGGAATCGGCTGATCTTGGCGTAAACGCTGCCGAGAGCTACCCGGCTGGTTTGTTACCAGTTTTCGCCAAGTACGACTTCGCTCAATGTCTGCTAGTGTTTTACTAGGAGGTTTATCTCCATAGACATTTTCAGGAAGAGTAGTTGTTTTCCTCAATCGTCCAGATCTCCTTGGTTCAAATGGAGGAGGTACGGGATCTGGTACGTGAGGCGGAGCTTGCGGCTCATCAGGCTGAACAGCAGCCTCAGGTTCATCTGGAACCTGATCAACCCCGTTGGGTTGTCGAGCGCGTCTCCCTTTAATAAGCTCGGGAAGTGGTGAGTCAAGATCACCAGGAGTGGTGTCTTCAGACGCATCAATGGGTGGTTGATTAGATGGTGGTTTATTCAACTGGGTTGTTCCCCTTGTTCTACCGTCTTTTGGTCCAGTAGTACAATTAGGAAATAACATTTCATCAAACAGAGCTTTGTCTGAATAGAATACGGTATTATGATGACGCATAAAGGCATCACCTTTCATTCCAGAAGGTCTACCTAAGTAGATCATAAGCTCGCTTTTGGGGGATAATTTGTTTATACACCGAGCTTCTGGGATGTGCACATAAGCACCGCATCCAAACACTCTGAGATGTGAAATGTCTGGAATTTCATCGTTTAATAGAAAATATGGTGTTTGCCATTTAAGGCGACTCATAGGTATTCTATTATAACAATGTACAGCATGTAATACTGCGAATTCCCACCAAGACTGTGGTATACAAGCATCAAGTCGCATCGACTGTGCTTTGTCCATTATAGTGCGCATAAAGCGCTCAGCACGCCCATTTTGCTGTGGCGTGTGAGGTACACTTTGTAGCACTGTAATGCCGTCATCCTTTAAAGTTTTAAGGAACACATCTGATTTATATTCACCGCTGGCATCAGACATCCACTCTTTTATGGTAGTGTTAAATTGATTTTTAATTAACGCTAACCATTGTTTAAGCGCGCCAATTGCCGAAGCTTTGTCGCGTAAGAGTGATACCCATGCATATGAAGTATAATCGTCTAGAAAGACGATAAAATACTTATATTTATGATATGACGGTATAGGGAAGCTCTTTAGATCAGAATGAACCCGACTAAAGGGAGCTTTAGCCCTAGTATCAGATGGTGGATGAGATGCTGCAGGCATTTTGCCTTGCGCACATCCTGGACAAATACCATCAGTTGTAGGAATTGTAATTCCATCAGGAAAACCCTTTGTATAATCTTTAGCATGTCTTAGAACCTCTTTGGATGGGTGTCCGAGGCGACGATGCATAAGATCGTAATCTACTTTGTAGATCAGTGGCATTTCTGCCGACTGTGCTTCTACTTCAATAGATTGCGCATCTAGCCAATATAACGGATGTCCACTTAAAATGGGTTTACATTGGACAAACGATTGTACTTTATGGTACAAGGTAATATGTTGCGCGTTGCCCATTACACGCATACCTTGTTGTAAGAATGCTCCCATAGAAAGCAACCGCGTTGTCATTTTAGGTATGTAGAGGACTGGATGAACTCTAGTAATTACTAAAGCATTATTAATGTAGTGCTTAAGAAGCACTGTTCCAGATCCTTCTACATAGATAGTATTAGACGCAGTTCTAACCGGTATCCGGTCAGATTCTTCTGCTGGCTCATACTCAATGAAGTCACTAATATTATTAGTGAAGTGCGCCGAAGCTCCTGAGTCTAATAGCCACATAGAGCTTATTTTTTCCCGACACTTAGCACACTGTGTGAAATATTGACCGTGCTCGCATTTTAAAACATCAAGCGCGCCGATATTCATACTGTACAATGGAGACATTATAGATGATACATTTTTATTTTTACAACTTGGTATCCTTATACTTTTTTGTAAGAGGTCCAAGGCTGTCTGATTGTCAGCATTGTATAAGTGCTGTGTGAGAAAGGCGTACCTTTCTTCATCTGTTCCCCAGTCAAGGGAAATGGTGTCCTCGTTATTCATCATCGGGTCCCAAGTTGATAAATCAGGCTCAGGCGTTGGTGCACGAGACCCTGCAGGGGTCACATCACGAGACCCATATAATTGGTCTATGATCCGCATTTCTGGAGTTGTAGGCTCCAGTACCTCTCCACGCATCATGGCTTCCCCTTGTCTCCTCACAAAGTCCTGATGTTGTCTGTAGACAATATCTATCATTTCAGCAGAACTGCGAGCTCTGAGAGTTTGTGTATGTGTGCAGTTACCATACTCATCTTTAGTATAAAGATGGTAGGTTTTGCCAGTCGCAACAGCAACTTCCAGAGGAGGGAGATTGGGATGATCGACATACCCTACTTCATGAAGTTCATACTCCCCTGTCTCGGGAGTCGGAGCACGATTCTCTTTATCAGAGTCTCGTGAGTCCAATGACATATCATCGAAGACGGAGGCCAATTCTGACTCACCGTAGGTAGATGTGCGCTCAAAGTCCTTCATATAATTAGAAGGACCCGGCTGCGACATGTCGATATCGACTTGGGAGTCATACTCCTCGTCGTGGTTCCAATTGGAACGTGTGCGAACTTCTTGATCGAAATCAGAGAAGCGCTGCTCAAGCATCTTCGTCGTTTGGATAGTCGCTGGGACTTCCAAACGCTCAGCGAGCGTAAGTGCGTTGTTAATGGAGGGGTAAATGCCTGGAGTCCTAGTAGTAGGAGGGGACTTAGAGACGGTGCGGGTGGTAACGGATGAATGCCCAATATGGGCGATGGTGGATGAAGTGGGAGATGGGAGTGAGGCGACGGATGCGATGTGGGAGTGGCCTTGGGGTTGACCACGACCCTTGCCCTTGACGAACTTGCCGCGTCCTGCACCTCTTGTACCGCGCTGGTTGTTAGACCGCTGCTGGTTTGTAGAGGGTGTGGTGGACGATGAAGGCTGCTGCTGAGCACCCTGCTTGGTAAAGCGAGGGTTTTCGCGCTTGCGCTTCACGGCAGAGATCTTCTGGGCAGATTGCCCGCTCTTGACTCATCCTCGGTTAGCTTCCGTCTCATAGTGATTTATAACAATCGTCCGAACATCACCAATAGTGAGTTTGTCGAGGCGACTGGATGAGAGGATAATGGGGACTAGATGTTCCCATTTAGACGGAAAGTTAGCCATGACAATCATAGCTTGGAGGAGGGGGTCAAGATCCATGTTCCGTGAAGTAAGTCCAAAGCCAAAGTCTACTTCATGAAGACGTCCGATGGCTGCCACCATTTTATCAAAGACTGGACCAGGATGTTGGTTCGGGTTGAACCGTATACTGATCACCTCTTTAAAGTCTTTGTAGATGCTAGGGACTGTAGGAATCGAGTAAGCATCCTTCAGATTGTTCCAGAAATCTTCAGCTTCAGTGAAGCTGGCAAAATTCTGCTGAAGAGCTGCAGAGAGACGAAGGGTCATATTGCCAATCGCCATGGCATTTTTGTCATGCCACTTCTTTGATTCATCAGGATAATCCTCGTCCAGTGACTCAAAGGTCTCGAGTTCGGCTTTATACAGCTCCCTCTTTATCTTGAGAGCATCTTTCTCAGCATCAGTGGCATCAATGGCGATGGGTGTCGGTTCGACAGGTTTGATTGGCTTGGTAGGACAAGCATAAGTGCCATTTACGACACTCCAAAGTCCTTGAGCCATCAAGAAGGCTTTCATCGCACGCGCCCAGCTACCATAGTCCTGACCGTCAAAGACGGAGACGAAGGTGTTAAGTTGGGACAACATAGTATCTGTGAAGGCTGATGAGACATCAGCATGCTATTCACAATACTGGTATGAGTAAAAAGAGAGCCTTGGCATTAGCTATCTTCCTCGTACTAGCGAGGTAGAAGCTGCCCCAGGGGTCCGTGACATTCTCCTCTGAGAACTGGTCGGTACCTCACGATGGGGTCTTATTGCGCCCTTCAAGGGACACAATGCCAGGTTGCCAAAGGTAACCTCGATGGTGTTGTCGACAACAGCAACTGTAGTTAAACAGCTCGACAATCATCGTCGTTCGCAATGAACGCAATGGTACCCATGTAGCAGGGCCCATAACCTGTTGCGCAGCAACTAGCGCAGCAAACAGTGTCATGGAGTCTCACCTTGTGAAGGTATAGAGACTGATAGAGTGGTTTGTAGAGAGGAGTGCTCAAGTGTGCGTAGAGTGAACGACTTGTATTCTTAGATGTAGCGTTTCCACCAAACGCTGATCCGACTTGGATCCAAAGACTTCCTTGAATCAAACGATGAGCTAAGCGCACGGCTTACAACTCAACAAGGACTCGTGAAGGGCGAATAACCAGAAAAGGTCCCCTTGATATGGCCTAACAAGGTGACGACTTGGACACACAAGTTGGCAACAAGATGAGATGCTAGTCACACAGACCAATGACTCTGCTATGAGAATGCTTTGAATAGAACCTGAGAGAAATACAGGTGGAAGTCCAAAACAACTAAGCTAACGACTACTGGCGAAACCTGCCTAGTATATATAGTACTTTCAAGCTAGCTTTAAAGCTGAGCTTGAACTATAGTAAACACGACCTACGACCTTATCTGCCAATAGGAATCATCCATCAAGCCACAGGGGCTTATCATGAAACATACAGTACATGAGGCAGAAGGCCCCACATGAGTCAGAGATAACACAACCATGAGTCAGAGATAAGAACAACACATGACTCACAAATGACATCATAGAATACTAGAACAATAGAGAACCAAGATAACAAATGTCAAGGCGCAATACCAGCGCATCAGAATCTGTTCCATCAGAACTTGAACCATAAAAGGGAATGTCTAGACCTTCAGCTGTCAGGAATCGCCTCTGACTTCGTGCCTACCATGGCCCTTCTAGAACCTTCCATAATCTTCCATTCTTGATACAACACCGAAGTCCCCTGAGTTATGGCTTAGATCAGATACATACTGTGACCTGGGACTTGACCTCCTCTTCTACGCGTGACATCTTCTTCGGCCTCTCGGGAATCTCACATCCGAGGAAACGTTTCATAATACAAAGCTCTTCCATCCTTGAAGTCCCATGACTTATGGGTTAGACCAGATACAAGGCATGATCTGGGACTTTCACGTGACAGATCACGTGACTCTCATTCTTCCTGTAACACTTGTGCCAGCGTCTGGAGACGACGGGTGGACGATCATTCCACTCACTAACTGGCGTATACGGAGGGCTTCATCCTCCTCTACTTCATAGTCTTCTTCTTCTGCCGCAGGATAACCATCTGCCTGGGCCCATACGAGAGCGCGAACCTCTTCTTCTTCTTCGCTATATGTTGGCTGACCTAATACCCATGTGTGCGCTTCTGGGTAGTCTTGACAGTTCTTCCAGTGCTCATGAGTGCACCTACGACGTTTTGTACGCGCAGTGGTCGGAACGATGTCACCACGTGACATTACCTCCTCTTTAGAATTGCGACCACGCAATACGTCCGCTAGAACACTGCGCGATAGAACGCCAGCGAGAGAATTCTTTAAGAGAAATTGTGAACGACGAACTGAAGAAGGGGGGCTTCCCCTTGTAAACTGTTTGCTATCTTCCTGCGCATTGAAGCGCACTTTGCGGCTCTTCTGCCGACTTTGCTGCATAGGGCTTCCTGCCCTCTTGAATCTTTTGAAGGCATCTTGAATACCTTCCCTTGTCATCCCCGCGCGCACTCTTGGTTGTCCCCTATTTGGACAGAGGGGGCGAATATGACCTTCCTCCCCACAGTGGTGACAGTGTATGCGCGGCGGCGTCCTGTTAGGGCAATGGGGGCGAATGTGTCCTGCTACTCCACAATGAAAACATACTTTTAGGTCCACATGGGGACCAACGCCTCGACTCCAAGAGGAGGCTCTTTGACTTGCTCGACTTCTTCCTGCGCTCGTGTCCATTGGGACCGGCGCGATCGATTCGTGATAGTGGGCCAGCGACTGCTGCGCGACCTCGACATTTTGCTGCCATGGAGATGGACCCACTGGTGTTGGGGGCGCTTCTGGCATCTCCAGGAAAAATGGTGAACTAAGAAACTTGGGATCATAAGGGGTGTACTCCCCTGTGTCCCCTCGCTGATACTTGTTCCACTCTTCTTCTTCTGCCACTTCTGGCGACGTTAGGTATTCTTCTGCCTCCTCAGGCGTCTTCTCCTCCTCCTGGTCTTGTTTAGGCGTCCAGGGTCCGTCCCAGTCCTCGTCGTATCCTGGTGGGGGTTCTCCAGTCGACGGCATTTCTTCTTCTTCCTCTTCTGCGGATTCTTCAGCCTCGCCAGGCTCGTCTTCATCTTCCTCAGACTCATCATCAGAGTCTGGCCCTTCTGCATATTCTATCGCCTTGCCAGGCATTTCTTCTTTTGCATTTTCTTCTTCCTCATCATCAGGAAACATACTGAGCGAGAGGTTGTATTCCTGAGATGGCAATGATGGTGATAATGGTGGGGATGGAGAACAGTCTGGACTCAACTTCAGAACTGCCTCAGAGGCAACCTTCTCCCGAATCGTGGCTTCTACTGTTGACTGCCAAATTTCCAACGACCGGCATAATCTTGAGAGGTTTTGCTTGCTGAACTTCTCCTCCAGGATAAAGTCAGACTTGATGTGATCCCAATTTCTTTCAAATAACTCAGCTTCCTCTATGCACACCCTTCTTCCTAGAGGGCGGGTGATTACTCTTCCTTGTTTAATCCTCGGAACATTCATCGAGGTCGTCGGGGTCGATCGTCCCATCGTAGAGGGCATCAGTACAGCGTCCTCGAACTTGCCAATATCCTTCGTTTTGTAGTCTGTTGCAAAAACACCTTTCGCACTCGCCGATAGTATCCAGTCGCGAGATGTGGTTGACCTTCTTGCAGGTGACACAAGGAAGATAGGTGCGGATAGGATAAAAGTATTTGAAGAGAAAAGCAGTGATGAAGAACAGGGAAAGCTGGAGCATGTAGTCCCTTTAAAGGACAATGTGTGAACGACTTTGTTTGATAGAAGGAAGAAAGAAGCTTAGTTGTAATGTAGCGTTTCCACCAAACGCTGATCCGACTTGGATCCAAAGACTTCCTTGAATCAAACGATGAGCTAAGCGCACGGCTTACAACTCAACAAGGACTCGTGAAGGGCGAATAACCAGAAAAGGTCCCCTTGATATGGCCTAACAAGGTGACGACTTGGACACACAAGTTGGCAACAAGATGAGATGCTAGTCACACAGACCAATGACTCTGCTATGAGAATGCTTTGAATAGAACCTGAGAGAAATACAGGTGGAAGTCCAAAACAACTAAGCTAACGACTACTGGCGAAACCTGCCTAGTATATATAGTACTTTCAAGCTAGCTTTAAAGCTGAGCTTGAACTATAGTAAACACGACCTACGACCTTATCTGCCAATAGGAATCATCCATCAAGCCACAGGGGCTTATCATGAAACATACAGTACATGAGGCAGAAGGCCCCACATGAGTCAGAGATAACACAACCATGAGTCAGAGATAAGAACAACACATGACTCACAAATGACATCATAGAATACTAGAACAATAGAGAACCAAGATAACAAATGTCAAGGCGCAATACCAGCGCATCAGAATCTGTTCCATCAGAACTTGAACCATAAAAGGGAATGTCTAGACCTTCAGCTGTCAGGAATCGCCTCTGACTTCGTGCCTACCATGGCCCTTCTAGAACCTTCCATAATCTTCCATTCTTGATACAACACCGAAGTCCCCTGAGTTATGGCTTAGATCAGATACATACTGTGACCTGGGACTTGACCTCCTCTTCTACGCGTGACATCTTCTTCGGCCTCTCGGGAATCTCACATCCGAGGAAACGTTTCATAATACAAAGCTCTTCCATCCTTGAAGTCCCATGACTTATGGGTTAGACCAGATACAAGGCATGATCTGGGACTTTCACGTGACAGATCACGTGACTCTCATTCTTCCTGTAACACTTGTGCCAGCGTCTGGAGACGACGGGTGGACGATCATTCCACTCACTAACTGGCGTATACGGAGGGCTTCATCCTCCTCTACTTCATAGTCTTCTTCTTCTGCCGCAGGATAACCATCTGCCTGGGCCCATACGAGAGCGCGAACCTCTTCTTCTTCTTCGCTATATGTTGGCTGACCTAATACCCATGTGTGCGCTTCTGGGTAGTCTTGACAGTTCTTCCAGTGCTCATGAGTGCACCTACGACGTTTTGTACGCGCAGTGGTCGGAACGATGTCACCACGTGACATTAGAGGGGCTCTACTCCCCTCATTTATAGGAAAACCGGTCCCTATGGTCCACCCATTTCCGTTTGCGTAAAAGTGATGAGTAAAGGTGTCCACAATATCGCGTTTTCAGTGACGCCTGATGTGAAACACCTCAGAAGTCTTCCATATCACCACGTGTGATACTGAAAAGACTTGCGCCCTCCATATTGGAGTTGCGCCCACTTTTGTGCATAACAGAGTACCCTAATATGGTAATCATATGTACGATACTACTATAAATGTCGTAACTGCTATAGATAAGATACGTATGTACTTATTACGTTTCAACATTGATGTCCAAAAAAAAGTGAGACTAATCTTTATGTTGAGTGGAGTAAACTGAGTAGGGCGGCAGTGAGGAGCATAGATGATGGTATGCAGTGGCAGCGGGTGGCAGATCATGGAGCAATCATGGTGGGGATGGAGAGCAGAAGTCAAGAGCAGCAATGCGCAACGGTAGTGATGGGGCAGTCACAGGCTTCCCATGCTCGGACCAGTCAACAAAGACTGCGACTTGTTGATTTTTTTTCAGTCATCGGCCTTAAAGCTACTCATATAGTAAATGTAAACACAACAGGAAAAGCTGATATGGTGTAATGGCCAATGTCGGAGAAGTGTGTTTTGGGTTCGATTCCTTGCTTGTGCACCTTTTTGCTTTGCCTCGGCTAATATCCCTTACTAATCCATCCACCATCACTTGCCATCTCGACGATTGCCATCCCGACATATGATAACCACTCCACATAACTCTTTATTTAATTATAAGTAATACAATTTTCACTAAATTTACCTCGGCATGCAAAGACTTAGCATTATTTAGTATATTCAGGAGTTTTTTGATTGATTTCCTAAATTTGGCATAATATTGAAACTTTCAGCACTTAGGTTTTTCCTGATGAAGGTGATGTGCTTTACACCCTGCCAATACGTAGTACGTATTGATGATCCTCGGAAGCAGCCCTCCGCGTAGTCACGTACTACAAACCGATCTCTTTACAATATGGGGCAGGTATCTCCGCGGGTGCATTGCTAGCGTTGCGGGTAACTAGTACCTGCATCCTGTCAGCCCCGAATCCGTCGTCGTGAATGACAGGATGGGGAAGTGGTGATGACGCTTGGCTCCATCACTGGCACAGGCTGGCAACGGCCATTGCAAGTGTGACGGCCCATGGTCCAGACACTACGTCCTACTCTACTCCAAACTTTACATACCAGTCGCGTCAAGTGTACCCTCTCCCCGTGGCCCAGCACAATCGATCTCGCAGTCGAGGCACAAATTAGAGCACACCTGTGTCGAATTATGAGCATTATATTCCCAATTCAATCGGATCCACAGAAGAGTCGACTCGAAAGTGTTCAAAGCCTTAGTGAGACTAGGACACCAACAACACGTACATACTTCATCTTGTACGTATCGACAGAAAAGTCTTGATACCACGAAGTTGGTTTCAATAAGTAAAAGTTTCTAATGAAAGTGATCTGCAGCAATAGATACCCTGTCCTAAGTCTCGTCACGATCGCACCAAGATATCAGTACGCGCTTGATTCCGACGTTTGACCTTGGCTCTGAAGTGGGACATCCTGCATAAAATATATATATCGATCTGGGAATTGCGAAAAGGTGCAAGAATCATACAGCTTTCTGAGGTGCGAAAGTAGGCTCTCCGTCATTGTCAGATTTATTCCCTCCAAAGTCCGTTTTCGTCGTATGGTGCACAGAGACAGAGACACCGGGCTGTCCGGATTTTGTCCCGTGAACCTCGCTCTGTGGTGCAATTCGGATCGAAGACAGGTGGTATGCGTTTTCCTGGTTGTCGGTGGTTGACCGGTCACGAACGTAGTCCCGACTGTTCAACCTGAACGTAGAGATAGTCAGAAGCCAAACTTGGGATAATACACCGAATGGATTACTCACATGGCAAGTAAAGAGTTTACATAGCCTGTGAGACAATGTCAGTTGACCGTCTCTGAGCCTGTGACTATTGTAAACGTACATTTGCTCAGCACCCACAAAACTGCCAGGGAGCTCAGAGAGGAAGACGGTGAAGCTACGTTCTGGTCATATCATAAGAAAATCTTAAAAGGGAAAGATTACGGTGGAAAATGTTTTACACTGATAGCCACGGCAGCACCAAGGATACTGCTTAAGTCAGATTTGGGTTATTGGTCAACATATACGAGGCGCTCACCTTGTCAGCAAACCCGAATTGATACTGTAAGTCATCCATGTCGAAATTATGGAATCAGTTCTGAGTGCGATCGTCAGCTAGGTCTACCGCATAAGTGCCAAAAAGAACTTGCCTCGTGAACCCGGTCCTCTTATGATAGAGATACCAGCACATCGACGCAGCAATCAACACGTCTGCCAAAGCGGCAGCGATCAATGCGACGCATGAAATCCACTATCAAACCGTCAGCGTGCATGAAAGTGAATAAGTCGAAACATACAGTCAAGGAATGGAAATTGGAGAGTAGCCTGGCGGTAATCCTAAAGATGGGGTTTCAATTTGATTGATACATCCGAGGGGAAACTATGCCTACTCTCTGGCTGCGTAATCTAGTGCGGGAATAAATTATGGATGACACAGTGGACGCAAGGCAGGCAACTTACAAATTCCGAAAGCTACCAAGACGTGAAGAAAGATAATTATGGGTGTACCTCCCAGTAGATAATTAGAGCACTTACCGAAACCAATGGCGACAAAAATCACCTACAAAACTACATTCAGATACACTTCCGCAAGTCAACGACGACAACTTACGATGAGGATTGGGCAAATAATACTTTGGCTCACTGGTAGGAAATCAGATTATGAGCAGTAAACAACAAAAAGGAAATTAAAAAAACTCGCCGAGGTAAACTCGTCTTGCGTAAAAGCTACACTGCGTCAGGACATATGGTAGCATGAGATGGAGTGTGAACAACGAACAGCTGCACGGAAGCCGAGATAATGGCCTACAGGAATGCGTCAGTAAGTGCTTGACAGATTACCGAATGCAACGTACACTCAGAATGACCTGGGTCTACATCAGTCGGATGTGGGGTGAGTGACTACTACTAAGGTGAAGAAATCAGGGTTACGTACGTGGAAGGCCCTGAGGTACAGATCAGAAACGACCCAGCTAGTACTTTAGAGCGGCGAAGACTCACCACATACTAACGTCCAGACTGTCGACATTGCCAAAATTCAGAACCAGGTACCTACTACAGTGAGCACTTGCAGGACAGTTATTACATTGTCGCCTCACCAGTAGTTCACAAAAGCGGTTACAATTGTGTGCATGAGATCCATGAATCTAATGAAAACATTGCAACTTGGATGAGCTGGAAGCCTGGAATTTGAGCCACACATACGTACGTTATGAATACAACGAAAAGCTTGAGTGTCTTTCGGTCTCTGTTGTGATAATTCCTGAGACTGGTCAGTTTATTGCCTTCGCAGACAGGCAACTGCTTACCAGAAGTATATCCATCTAGTACAAGAACAGTAGATTTGCCAGTCAGTGCGAGAAAGGAGAGCGAGTTCACTCAAGCTCACGTCTGCGCAATCGTCAAACCAAAGAGACTAAAAATCAAATAGTTCCGAGTCAGAAGAAATACGGGTGAAGAAGAGCCCAAGGGAGGACTGACATAGCACTAAAGAGCAACCCGATATAAGTTGCCCCGAAGGAAGGGCGGATGTCAACGATAGCAGTGCCAGCCATGTTGATGCAATCGACGACTAGCACATCGAGGCATATTTAAGGCCTACGCCCACCTGGTCGTGAGACTACGAGATTTGTCGGATTTCACCCATTTTGACCCGCATAATTTAGCTTTGTTGCACATTTGGCAGATGGAAAATTGCAGATTACGGATGCACCCACCAACGGTAATATCGAATTCTACCGTATGGTGCGTTCTGGCCTCACCCCCTAAGACCATCGTTGTGATAAGTCCTCAGGGATGTCTCCTTGCGTCTTCACAACATGAAGGGCTGGATTGACTCTTCTCAGGGTACTAGACTTGGAGCTTGAATCGGAGCTTCATATGGAGTGGAAGCGAAGCCTCAAGTGTAGTAAGCGCTGTAGGCACTGACGCGCAATGTTGCCATGAAAATCATGTTCCGAAATAGCCAGCCACCACCTCAACCCAACGTCGATCAGCGGTAGCTCAGCATCTGATGGGGAAGATGTGCAGGCGTATTCTGGCCCACTAACTTTGGAATACGAAATTGTACAGTGCTAGACTCCTTACAGCACGCAACAAGGGACAGGTCGTCCATGTGACAGGCGCATTAGTCACGCATTACGCGTTGTCACGGGCTTTTTTTTGGAAATTCGCTTGGCCAGTGCGAGACCCAGTGCGCTCTGTTCGCCATCTCTACTAGCTTACCCGCCCCACCACGGAGCCTCGCTACTACGCCTACGTGCTGGGCTCACTACCTGTCCCAGCCGCTTGTAACATAACTGCAGTAATCTCCACCGGGGAAAAACCAAGGTAACAAGGCTTGTAACAAGGTAGCAATCATGGTGAATAGTCCCGAAATGGCCCGTTCCATCTCGGCACGTGGCTCTAACCTCAGATAAGATGTGCTTTGAGTCTCTTTCTACATTCACATCCTTCGTGTAACGAAGGTGCTACTTACGAGTCAATTGCACGGTCAATCGAATGGTTCATAATTGTAGATGGCAACGCATGCTTCTGACTCCCACAGTCCGTGCCTCGGAGCTCTCACCATCAGAGTTCTGACTAACACCATATCAACACCGACTTTAACCAATTCCCTTCAACGCTCTGCCAAGGCTCTCCACACTTCGATCTTCGAAGGGACTGTTTCGATAGTCGGATAGGTATGTCTGTGAGCGGAGATAAAGGAACCATGAACCACGGTGAAATCTCGGCTGTGCCTTCTGCCAAAGGTGCGCACGCGAATGGGCGTAAGTTTTGAAGGAGAAGGTGACGTGATTCACACCCTGCCGCTACGTGTTGACGATCCTCAGCTACATTTCGCCCTCCACGTACTGCAAACCGATTTTTGTTATCTCTTTACAGGATAGGTATTTCCCCGAGTACATTGTTGCGGGCAGCTACCTGCATTATGTCAGCCCTGAATCCGTCGTCGTGAATAACAGGATGGGGAAGTGGTGATGACGCTTGGCTCCTCACCATCACAGGCTGGCAACGGCCATTGCAAGTGTGACGGCCCACAGTTCAGACACTACGTCCTACTCTACTCCAAACTTTACATACCAGTTACGTCAAGTATACCCTCTCCCTGTAGCCCGATACAATTAATCTTGCAATCGACGCACGAATTAGAGCACATCTGTGTCGAATGTATGAGTATCAGATTCCCAATCAATCCCATCCAGAAGCGTCGACTCGAAATTGTTCAAATACGTTTCGCCCGCTATCTCTGAGTGAGACTCGGATTTTATGTGGCCTCAACAACACATACATACCTCATCTTTTACGTATTGACAGAAAAGTACTTATACCATGAAATTAGTTTCAAGGCCATCTAAAGTACAAGTTTCTCTTCCTGTGAAAGCGATCTGCAGCAGTACCCTGTCCTAAGTTGCGCCACGATCGTACTAAGATCTTAGTACTACACGCTTGATTCCGACGCTTGACCTTGGCTTCGAAGTGGAACATCCTGCATAAGATTTATATCAATCTGGGAATTGCGAACTGGTGCAAGAATCATACAGCTTTCTGAGGTGCGAAAGTAGGCTCTCCGTCATTGTCAGATTTATTCCCTCCAAAGTCCGTTTTCGTCGTATGGTGCACAGACACAGCGACACCGGGTTGTCCGGATTTCGTCCCGTAGACCTCACTCCGTGGTGCAATTCGGAACGTAGACAAGCTGTATGCGTTGTCCGGGTTGTCGGTGGTTGACCGGTCACGGACGTAGTCCCGAGTGTTCAATCTGAACGTAGAAATAGTCAGAAGCCAAACTTGGGATAATACACCGAATGGATTGCTCACATGGCAAGTAAAGAGTTTACATAGCCTGTGAGACAATGTCAGTTGACCGTCTCTGAGCCTGTGACTACTGTAAACTTACATTTGCTCAGCACCCACAAAATTGCCAGGGGGCTTAGAGAGGCAGCTGGTGCAGCTGCGTTCTGGAAATAATAAGGAAATCTTAAAAGGGAAAGGGCGGAAAGAGTTTTACGCTGATAGCCACGGCAGCACCAAGGATACTGCTTAAGTCAGATTTGGGTCATTGATCAACATATACGAGGCGCTCACCACGTCAGCAAACCCGAATGGACACTGTAAGCCATCAATTTCAAAATTATGGAATCAGTTCTGAGTGTGATCGTCAGCTAGGTCTACCGCATAAGTGCCAAAAAGAACTTGCCTCGCGAACCCGGTCCTCTTATGATAGAGATACCAGCACATCGACGCAGCAATCAACACGTCTGCCAAAGCGGCAGCGATCAATGCGACGCATGAAATCCACTATCAAACCGTTAGCATGCATGAATATGGATGTATCGAAACATACAATCAAGGAATAGAAATCGGAGAATAGCATGCCGATAATCCTAAAGATGGGGTTTCAATTTGATTGATACGTCCGATGGGAAACTATGCCTACGCTCTGGCCGTGTAATCTAGAGCGGGAATAAATCATGGACGAGATAGTGGACGCAAGGCAGGCAACTTACAAATTCCGAAGACTACCAAGACACGAGGAGAGAGAATTACGTATCTACCTCCCAGTGGACAATAAAAGCGCTCACCGAAACCAATAGCGGCACAAATCACCTGCAAAACTATATTCAGATGCGCTTCCGCAATTCAACGACGATAACTGACTATGAGGATTGGGCAAATAATACTTTGGCTCACTGGTAGGAAATCAGGTTGTGAGCAGTAAACGACAAAAAGGAAATGAAAAACTCGCCAAGGTAAACTCGTCTTGCGTAGAAGCTAAACTGCGTTAGGACAAATGGTAATTTAGAAACAGAATGCGAACAACGAACAGCTGCACGGCAGTCGAGATAATGGTCTACAGTAATGCATCAGTAAGTGCTTGACAAATTACCGAATGCAACGTACACTAGTAATGATCTGAGCCTACATCGGTCGGATGTGGGGTGAGTGACTACTACTAGGGTGAAGAAATCAGGGCTACGTACGTAGAAGGCCCTGAGGTACAGATCAGAAACGGCCTAGCTACCTTTGAGCGTGGCGAAGACTCACCACACACTAATGTCCAGATTGTCGACATTGCCAAAATTCAGGACCAGGTACCTACTACAGTGAGCACTTGCAGGATAGTGATTGCGCTGTAGTCTCACCAGTAATTCATATAAGCGATTACAATTGTCTGCATGACATCTATAAATCTAATGAAAACATTGCAGCTTGGATGAGTAGTTGGAACTTGAGCCACACGTACGCACGTTAGGAATACGATAAAAAGCTTGAGTTCCTTTGAGTCTCGATTGTGATAATTCCTGAGACTGGTCAGTTTATTGCCTTCGCAGACAGGCAACTACTTACCAGAAGTATATCCATCTACAAGAACGGTAAATTTACCAGTCAGTGCGAGAAAGGAGAACGAGTTCACTCAAGCTCACGTCTGCGCAATCGTCAAACCAAAGAGCCTAAAAATCAAATAGCCTCAAGTCAGAAGAAATACGGGTGAAGAAGAGCCCAAGGGAGGACTGACGTAGCGACGACGAGCATCCCGACAAAAGTTGCCCCGAAGCTAATGGTGATGTCAACGATAGCATTACCAGCCATGTTGATACAATCACTGGAAAGCTGCCTTTTTCACGACTGGGGCATCGAGAGATATTTAAGCCTACGCCCACCTGGTTGTGAGGCTAAGGGATTTGTCGGATTTCGCCTATTTTGACCGACATATTTTGGCCTTGTTCCTGTACAGTATTTGACATTTGGCAGTCGGAAAATTGCAGATTACCGATGCATCCGCCAACAGTAATCTCGAATTCTACCGAACGGTGCCTCACCCCCGAGACCATTGTGACAAGGGTCTCTCCTTGTGTCTTCACAAAAGAAAGGCTGGATTGACCTTGGGATTGACTCTTCTCTGGTACTTATCACGCTTGACTTGAAGCTTCATAGTCACGGTAGGAGTGGGAGCGAGGCCTCAAGTGTGAGCGCTGTACTGAGCACTGGCCCGCCGCAACGTTGCCATGAAAATATTGTTCCTAGATGGAGAGCTGCCACCTCAACCCACAATTAATCTGATTCCAACATTTTATTTTTTAATCATGTGCAAGCCAAGGCGCAGGCACCATATTGGCCCACTAACTTTTGAATACAAAATTGTACTGTGTGCGTGCTAGACTCCTTACAAAACTGACGCAAACGCTCGGTTGGTACTACCGACGCGGTCAACTCAGTCAGATAGCAAGCAAAGTGGACTGCATTGCTCTTCGATAGAAATATCAAAGAGTTTGTTTTGGGAAAGCCCGCAAAGCATAATCGGCGCAAGGTAAGTTATAATCTTACAGAGCCGGTCCCTGATGTTCGGGATCCTAGATACAGATGAAGAGATCGAGCAGCTCGAAAACAGTCATTCGAGGCTTGATATAGCTTGATAGCTTGATGGGTGATATCAGGGCGCAACGTCAGGATGATAGGTCCTATCCGATGCCTGTTCGGGTCTAGGACAGCATACTTGATCTCGATAAATACCATCGAAGGTCCATGCAAGTCGCTCGTCCTAACAACGCTATGAGGGTTTTCGAATAACTACCACACGGCACCTTGTTCGACTATGTCTCAGTCCACTCATGGTTCGCAATTAAGAGCCCAAGATCGCGTCATTTTCTAACTTCAAGATTCTTCGGATTCATGACGACGTTCTAGATATATCTAAAATCGCGTGAGAACTGTCTGCCAGGCGCGTTCATACTGTACCGCCGGCCTCACGGCGACCCCAAGTTCGTCCGCCGCACGCAAGACGAAGTGCGGATCCCGCAAGAACCCACGCGCTAGCGAGACGACATCCGCCTTTCCTTCTACCAATATATCGTTCGCCTGCTTTGGCGTCGTGATCAGTCCAACAGCACCCACGAAGATATCTGGGTGAGCCTGTTTGACTGCTTCTGCGAACGGAACCTGGAAACGAATGAATAACGTGCCCTACTTTTCTGCGCTCGAGTAGTGAGGAACAACAACGTACCTGATATCCTGGTCCCACAAGCACCTTCTGTGCTGACCAATTACCTCCAGAACTAAGGTCGATCAGGTCCACCCCTAGTTTCTTTAGTTCCCCCGTGAACATGATCGTCTGCTCGATGCCCCACTGCAACCACCTCCCCTGAGAGTCCTGTTCGGGACCTTCCGCCCAGTCCGTAGCGCTGAGCCGCACAAAAAGCGGCCGGTCGCCCCAGGCTTCGCGGACGGCTTCGACTACACGCAGAGGGAAGCGAATGCGATTCTCGAAGGACTGGCCTCCATAATTATCCGTCCGCGTGTTAGAGAGAGGAGAGAGGAACGAGTGGAGCAGGTATCCGTGGGCTCCATGAATTTCGATGAAATCGACTAGAAAATGTCTGCTTTGTCAGCGCGAAATGATGGGAGTTACCAGAGCACAGGACGAAGCGCACAGCCAGCCACGACAGCCCGCTTCGCCGCAGTTGCGAACCCATCTATGACGTGTTGCATATCGGCCACGGTCATTTCCTTCGGGGTTGGATACTCGTCTGACCAAGGAACAGCGACAGGCCCAAAAACTGGGAGCGGGACATGTCAACGCGATAACGAATAAATCCGACACTGAGACTGTGCGACGTACTGTTGTCCGGCCAACCCCCCTCGTTGGCAGAGGCAGTCGCGGTATTCGCACAGTGCGTGCGATCCACGCACGACTGGACCCACGCGGCGAGTATCGACGCCTTGCGACCCGCATGTCCGAGCTGGACACCGACCTTAGCGGCCTGCGTGTGCGCAAAGTCGATAATCCGCTGGAGCGGTGCGATCTGAGAGTCTTTCCAGAGCCCCGCGTCCTCCGGGGAGGTGCGGCCCTCAGGCACGACCGCGGTAACCTCCATGAGAATTCCGCCGGCACCGCGAGTCGCGAAACCCTGTCCGCCCGACACAATCCACAAATAACGCGTCCCGTCAGCACGCGGCATCTATCTGTGCGCGAGGCAGGAAAGAACACGCACGCCGATGTGTACTAGGTGCCAGTCCGTCGCGTGACCATTGTCCGAGCTGTACTGGCTGATCGGCGCCTGAGGTGGAGATAGAGAGGAGAACGGTCCGCGACATATGAGTATCCACCAGTACGTGTAGAGTAGAGTATCTACCCAAGAGGGCAACGATACCTACCACAAAGATACGATTTGCGAACGTTACTCCCCGGATCGTCAACGGTGTGAAGAGTGGCGGCACATTTCTATTGCGCCGGAAGGTTTCCTGGTGGCAAAATCACTTTTTTGAGCGTCTACATCCCCGTAAAACACGACCCACAGAGATAACGTAGTGCCTATGCTGGGTTCGTTGAGAGGGTAGAACTCCTTTGCTCCAGGGACGGGCTTGTTGATGTTAGGGACCATGCCTGCTCTCCGTGCATCAAAGTTGGTAGAACGACCAAAACGGGCGGTGGCGTTAAGAACTTTTATGGAACTGGCAGTTGCACGGAGCCCTGGATCCATGCATCTGTTCTATAAAACCCTCGGCTTCTTTCCCTTACACACCCAAGCTGACTGGCGAATTGGCCCATGTATATTCCCGTCTCTGGAGAACCAATCCCAAAAAAATCTTATCTCAGTGAAGAAACGGAATAAGGTTCTAGGCTACACTCACGTTCGATGCGCGTCGAAAGTACGGATTGGGATTCCGCAGCCAGACGTCAGCTTAAACGCGCAGACGTGTCAACATGTCAACACTGAGGTGATATCGCGGCTGTGCTTTGTGGTGAAGTATGAAAGTGAATGGGCTGGATACTAGGAGAGCGTTACGAGGCTCACAGCCTGAACGATGACCGTTGATCGTCGATCCCTTACTGTAGTGTAGTGATTGCGCCCACTCTACGTATCGCAAACCGGTTAATCTCCGAGTGGAGACCCAAGTTGCTGGGCTCATAAATTGCATCAGGTCAGTGCCCCAATTCGTCGTGGTAACTAAAAAGAGAAGGAAGTCGGGGAACGTATTACGTCTTTACCGGAGAGTGGTATGACCTCTTATATAAACACGTGCGATGGCGCAGCGTGGATTGGTGTCTACTAACCCTCCGCGACGGTGGGACGCTTTGAAGAGTGTGCACCACGCCCCGCCCTTGGGCACCGATTCGCGTCGCATCCGACTCAGGGTAACAAATGAACTACTGAAGGGTGGTGAGGGCCGCTCGGCAGGGTACGTCTCGCTTTGGGCGGAGTGTAGTTCGATTCACCAGGGAGAGATCGTTGGAGAGAGGAACGTATCATACGTACAGCAAAGTCCATAATTATGTACTGGCGAAAAAATAAATTCGCGTAGGTAGCGATGTTTGAATTGGGGTTTCGGCCACCCATGCCTTCCCACCAAAAATAATTGTGGAACAATTAAAATAGCTCGGTTACGGAGGGATAACCAATTTATAACGTATATTTGGCAATATAACTCTCAACGTGAGAAATTCTATTTGTACCTCACTACGAACTCAGCCCTTAGTCCGCTAGATAAACAGATGTAAACACCCGCCAACTTGCTTAGCCCCTGAATCGCAGCCACTGGCATCACGCTGCCTATATGAATGTCTAGCTCGAGTCCCTCACACTCAACGAGAACTTAATCAACTGTCCTGGGACAGTGTCATTAGAGTATTTGAGTACGTACTACTAACGATGATGCGTGATGCCTCCCACGGGCACTTGTGTGCATCCATCCATCGACCGAACGAGACCAACAACTCTTGTCAGTACCCACTGTGCCTGCCTTCCTCCCATTCCAGAAAACGAGGCTGAAATCCAAGAACGTCCGTACCACTTCGGCGCCTATGTGTGCGACTTCGCAACTCAATCATCGCCACTCCTATAACTCTCGCGGTTCATATCGAGTCTACAGGGAATCCTTTACATTGAAATGCAAGCCGTGGCAGCGATACAACGTGAAGACCGCGACGCTCTATCACATCCAACGAGCTCTACACAGTACGAAGAACAACGCGCTCACCACGACAACTGCCCATGTGACACGCACTTCAGGCAACCCTGCGCTCTTTGCAAGGGTACCTGTGGCGAGCTCTGGGCACACCGTACCGCCCTGTCGAAGTGCGGCAGCGGGCATGAGCACTTGCGGCATGCCGTACACACAGGGAACGGTCAAGCCTCCCTGTGCGTCCGCTGAAACCTTGGTGCACGTCAGGACATCCACTAGAGGCTCGTTGGGTCGGAAAACGGCGTCGGCGTGCCAGTTGAGGCTGTGTGAGCTCTCGCTGCCGATGTTCGTGAAAAGAGCAAGCATTGGCGGTTTGGATACCACCATGGAATGATCTTCGATCGAGAGAAACTTCATCTGTACTACAATTAGGTTGTAAGTTCGGCCAGAACAATCCAGAGCGTACGGGAGTCGTGAGGAAGTCTGGCGAATACGCAATGGCTTCCTTCCGTGCGGCGTTCAGTAATTTAAAGTGCTGTACCAGGGGCTTTTCTTGCTGATAAGCTGTGAACCAAAGCCTGCAATAGACGAAGATTCAGTGGAGAGCGGTTTGATCCGAGAAGGGTCATCACTTACGCTTCACGATTGTATGGGTCTGCACCTCCTTGGTACCCCTGCTCTTGACCTGAAACGCGGTTACGGTCAGCGCTCAAACAAGGAGACGTGATAAACTACCATAATAGACGATGGGAATGCCGTCGTGGACGAATGGGAAGGTCACAGCATTACGAATGAGCTGTCAGCGCCGTTAGAAAGTATGTCCTCATAAAGAAAACACAGAAATCGCAAGCAAAACGAACCCCTGGATCTTTGGTCAAGGAGGCTAACCGTGGCTGATCATGGTTCTCAACAAAGGACGCTGTGCGAAAAAGACCGTTCTTGTACGTCTGCTGCGAACTGTTCATGGCGATCACAACGGACGAGAACTGTCCTTGAGGATTCAGGAATGCATCCCTCACACGGAAGTAGGTTGGATAGTCAAGGATAGCATCGAAAATCCCTGGAAACGTGGCCAAATGTTAGTTGAGGCGGATGTCCTAGCATAGAGTAGGGTCTTTACCGGTGTACTGAGCCGCATAGCTAGTATCGTTGGCGAGTATCTCGCCTAATGTAAATACACCCGCCGATCTGATAAAGTCAGGCCAAAAGTCCTTTCGAATGTGCTTGGCTGTGTCAATGCGCAGTCCATCGACACCATAGTCCTGTACAAGCTTGGGTATCCACTCGTTTAGCTTCTCGACGACGAATGGATTCTCCGTGTTAAGATCTGGCAAAGGTAGCTTCGCATCTCCGAGCCAACATTGTTCCACACTCGTCTGGTTTCCGGTATCGGTGGAATCAGCGACAAAGCACCGCTTGTGAAAACAGGACTCGTTGTCGAACGGCTTGGGGAAGTCGGTGAAATTGAATTTAGGTCCTGGAGCGGCCAAGTGGTTCACGACAATGTCTAACATGAGGTACATGCCGCGGTTGTGCAGAGCTGTGCTGAGAGCCCGCAGATCATCGGCGGTACCAAAGTGGGGGTTCAGGGAGTTGAAGTCCCTAGTCCAGTACCTGGAGTAACGATAGTGAGTTGGCACGCCGAGACTACCAGCGGGAACTACACACCCGTGGAACGCCTCACCCTGGGTGGTCACACCTTCGAGATTGGCTGAGACTGGAGAGATCCACACAGCATCGAATCCCATGTCTTGAATGTAGTCCAAATGCTTCGTGATGCCGTTCCAGGTACCCCCGCAATACATGCGCGCACCCGTGTCGCAAGGTGTAGCCGACTCGTTTAGCATCGCAAACCTGTCTGTGACCACCTGAATCCTGCTGTAAGACGAGTATGGACATGAGGGCGGTGGCGGGCTACCTGATAGATGGATCGAGTCCTCCAGTCCGTAGCGTCAGCAGAGAACGCGGGTATCGCCAAGATAATTGTGCTGAAAAGGAAAGCGAATGGACTTGCAAGCATTCTGAACTCGATATCCAAATAACGTGTGGCTGCAGGTGTTGCGTGTCTTGAAGGTGATAGAAATGTGGTGGAGTGAAGGAAGATTATCTCTTCTTCTGAACAAGCTGAGCGGCATCACGACTTCCAACGAACGACGCGATTTTACCCAATCAAGGGTTTGGAATCCATGTTGTGTATGAGTTGCCTCTTTAAATTGCCCAAGTGAACACCCCGAGACTAGATGGTCCGTCTACATCGCAGTAGAAGGTTGACTTTGAGAAGCGATCGGCCCGGAGTCAACTGGTGTATGAGTGCAGGCTACAAGTCAATGCATCAGATAGAACTTGTTGAACAAGCCTAAGCTCAATGCAAGGCTCATCGACTGACTCGATCAGCTTTGCCTATAAAAGGAAGACGCTAGTATGATTTCCGGATTAAGGCAACCAATAGAGGCAACTTTGTGCAAGATCGCAAACACTGCCACGAGAATGCAGAAGCTGACAGTCCGCCGAAACAACAGTCGACAATACTTCAAAGTGTGGCACGATAGATTACAATGTAGGAAGCACAGTACGAAGAGCGTAACCAAGAATAGAACTTAACTCAGATGAAACTGGAGGCTAAAGCTGGTAGACCACTTCAATCCTTGCCGATCGCACAATGTTTACCCATCCGGGGTACCTGGAGGATTAGTAGGTCTCACTGAGTCACCCACAGACTCATTTCCGAGTACTGACCTAGCCTCCGCCCATATGGCCAGCGAATCCCCCGGTCTGAGTGCACGGATGATTTCGTTACTCGTGTCCAGGACGACCTCTTTAGTCTGCCAGGTTCTCGACGCATGCAAGTTGGTGTATATCCTCCAATCGGGAGGGGCATCCGCGGGGGCGCTCTCGGATGGGTTTCGGATGAGAGCCAAGTCGAGCCAAGTCCACGAATTATTGAACGTCCCTTGGTCTTGCGGGTAGCTGCTCCAACCTTGGTCGTGACTCTCCGTCCGAATGACGACGCGTGATATGAATTCGGAGTCCACGATGGGTGAGGTGAGTATGGCCTGGAGGCGCCCATCTCGGGCTGCGAGAGGATGGTTGAGATGACGCGCTGGCATGGCAAAGACGCTGTGGGGATAGTACTGCGCAGCGTCTAAAATTATCTGTACGAGTTCCTCAGGGAAGTGACGGAAGAGGATGCTGCGCACAGCTACGAAGTCGGCGCGAGATGGGGTGAATCGGTTCGAAGGTTCGGAGTGAGACGATATATCAGAAGATGCGAGACTTGAGACCGATTGAGCTGCGGGCGCATGATGTGACTCAAGTAGGTCTGCCGACTGGAATGATTTGGTCTCAGAAGGCGCATTAGAGGGTACGAGACTTGAAGTTGAGTGAGACGGAGATGGCACGGGACTCTGCTGCCCTGGGGCGTCTGCAATCTGAGGGTGATCGGGCTGTGGACGAGGTATGGGAGGTACGGGGCTTGGAGACTCGCGTGGTGCCTTTGGAGGGGGATTGTGCCAGTGCGGCTCCAAAGGTGATACAACCGCCGCCGAAACTCCATTACCGGAAGATGGCAAATTGCTTGCAGTTGGGGGAGATTGAGAATCATTCTGGATGGCCGAAGGAGTCGCAGCTATCGATGGGTTCAATCGCTGGGTAATATTGACAGGACCGGACCCACGGCCTGTGCGAGATGTGATCCTTTGAAAAAAGCTCGGCATCCTGGGTTGGGTGTTGCTGTAGTGTGAGTGACGAGATAAACCCAAGAGAGAGACAGTAAGTTCCTGAATACTCCATTGCCGCGACGCTGACATGAGATTCACAGGCTGTAGGCCATATGGAGCTAGAGCTGCGCGGGCGCCTCTTGGCTAGCTTGACTCACAAAATCTGTGGATCTGTGGAGGTGGATCTATGAATGCAGCAACAAGGTCAAACCGTCAAAAGACAACTTGAACTGGAGCACGCACAAGATACTTGAACAAATGACCCCCTTCGCCATGACACATACCGCTCTCCAGCACCTTCAGCATACAGGCAATTCATTTCAACGGAGCTATATCTTATCGAGGAAACGAGAGACTCAAATACATCAGGCGCCCCGTCTTTACACTGAAGCGAGACACTGCGAAAAAAACAGTGTCTCGTGCGACTGTTTGTATTATGGACCTGTGAGGCTGTACCAACCTAGTTTAGACCACTGACCAGCGATGCTCATCGTGCTGTAATGCCATTGAGTGAGTTTATCCTGGCTGTCAAGTTCGCTCAAAGGTGGACAAAGTGTCCTGACATACCGTAATCTTCTCTTTAGTGTGTCGACGTATCATGTTGTAATGGAGATGTACAGACGGTTGAAGCACTCTGGACGAGTCTCAGTCACCAAGGACTTTACCATTGTTAGAAGGCATTCAAAAGTAAACAAAAAGTAAACAAAACCGTATGAAGAAATTTGTACTGTATACAAATTTTTTAAATAAAAAAATGGTGTCCGGCCAGTTCCCAGGAATGAAGTAAAGATAGTGGAGATGATATATCTTCGCAAGGTGGTCCTACATCAGTTCGAAAGGCGGCGAATGGTGTAACGACGTGGCGCCTGAATCAAAGCTTCTGGCGCGGCCCGCTCAGATAACGCGGCTCGATCTTCGCCTTCGTCGTCGGACCTCACTTAAACGCTCAACACAATCATGGCGTCGATGGACATAGAAGAGCGTGTTGAAGCCGTTTCGAAGTTCCTTTTGCAGTCTCCTCCAGGAGAAATCAACGATGTGCTAAATGGTCTCTTCACTGCATTCGCCCGATATCGAGATCACGTCGCTGATACCCCTCCGATTTGTACAGATGTGCGCGTGCTCCTCGGGGACGATGAGACTCTCGAAACGGGGGTTCTTCCGGCGCTCCAGCAATATAACCTCGAGCAATTCACTGTGACGGAGGTTCCCGACGCCGGGCACACGGTGAGTGCTGCGCGCTCAGGCTTGCCAGTGACCATCCGTACTCATCCCCAACTATTGCGTGATGTCCGCAGTCTATTGTCAGTGCAACATCACAAATTCCCGGAGAGGAAGATCGTTTTCTTGATCCGAGGTCAAAAACAACTTTCTTATTTGATCATCTGTCCCTGGTTCGTCTTTCGTCTTATGCCTCTATTTCTTTCATACCCACTCTCCGCTTTCACCGTAGGAAGCTTCAGATCCACAGACGTACGAACCTGAGGCTACCTCAGAACCTTTCCGGTACTTCTTCCGCGTTGATAATCTGTTAATGGTAATGGTTAAAGTAATTTTTTTTCTTTCGCAGATCTGCGTTGCAAGCATCTACATTGGAGTACATCTCTTCACATTTCAACGACGGGACTGCGTCTGTGTTCGCAACGTTCAACGATGCGACGCGCTTTATCATCCAGATAGTAGCTAATAAATACAATCCGGTGAATTTTTGGTGAGTTCGTGTCACTTCTACCAACAAGATCTGGTCAACTGATTTGCGGCGATCTCACAGGTCGGGACGATGGCGTTCAGAATATATCGTCAACCTAAACACGCGGACAATTACTGGGAGAATCATGGTCAATGTACACTACTACGAGCAGGGAAACGTAGAGCTCTTCAGCCTTCTTCGCCTACGATGATGCACTATTCACGTCATACGATCGTCGTGCAGGTGCAACTCGAAACGAAGCACAACGCGTCGATAACACTCCCAGCCTCGGTTACCGCGTCCTCCCCTGGTGTGTCCTCGAAGAAGGTACTCGCTCTGATCGCAGATCAAGAAGGTGCATACCAGGAGTCGTTAGGGGACGCGTATCATGAGATGGGCGAGAAAACTTTCAAAGGGCTCAGACGTGCATTACCGCTGACTAGGCAGAAGCTTGACTGGGATAAGGTGCGTACTCCCTTTCTGAACCTGATGACTTGATGAGATGGGGTTTACTTGTCTTAGGTTCTGGGATATAAACTAGGTGCCGAACTATCGGCGAGCAAAGGTGTCTTTGGGGCGTCCGGAGGGTCTTCATAAAAGGGATTAAGAATATGTATTTAGCTGGTTTGTACTCCATATAAACTATTCTGACAAGGCCAAGAAAGAACTGCAGAGCCAGGGAACACCAATGTACGCTGCTCGAGTCTTCTGTGGTGCCAAAAGGTTACGTCCGTGGAGCTGGAATCACTGGATTTCTCGCGCACCAAATTACAGGTCTTGAATGTACGCCTTCAACTCCTCGAAACTCACCCCTGCTCGTTCGACTAGCTCACCGCGAGCGTTGCAACCTAGAATTCGCATCCAGACCCTGGCCACGCCATCCTCCTCAGACCCTACCTCCATGCCATTATCTCTCAGAATGTAGTACTCTCTCGCAGGGGTTTGCACGACGGCGAGCGCCGGATGCAGCAAGCTCCCGTCTGTGGTTGTCAAATGAACGCTTTCAACATGATGATGCCTAAGTGCGAGTGAACTTTAGTAGAAGCGAGGCAGGGCATTACGAGGAGAACACTTGCGCGGGCAAAAAGAGGCTGAGGTTTGAAACCGCCTTGACGGGTACAGTTGGCATCACGCGCTGGGTCAGTCCTGCAAACTCTTGTGCCATTTGCGGAGCAGACATCCAGCAACCGCTCAAGCTGCGTCCTCGCGTTAGTTATCCGCTCAGAGTAGCTGTGTGTGCTTGCCTGTTACCGACGACGCACGCCAGTGTATAGCGCTCTGCGATCGTGCGCAAGGCAACGCCCTGCGGGCCCATCTGAGCCGTGCGGCGAAGCCAGTGCCGGCTGATCCCTCGCTCGTATTCTGCGTGATCGGCCCATCGCATGGCCTCGCAGAGCGGTGACCTGTCGTCAGGGTTCTCGTTACGTCGCCGTACGTAGGCTGCCCAGTCCGCGCGCAGAGAATCGTCGCTACGTGCGCCTTCCACGAAACCGAGGACTTCGCATGTAGCCTCAAGAACGTGGAACGCCTGCAGGTGCCCAGATTGGGAGCTGCGGGTAGTCACATACCATATCTCACCCTTGACTATCTCTTCCACATTCGTTATGACGTCGTGAAGCCAGTTTGCTCGGACACTTTTAGCACTCCAGATGATAGTGGACAGCCCAGACCAGAGTCGCGTCAACAGGAATCTTGGATCTGGTTGACATGAGGTACGAGAAAAAGAATGAAACACCGAACCGTAAGGCTACTGTAAGCTGCTTCTCATCGTCTGGACTCGCCCAAAGACGCGTAGAAATGATATCATCGGCGCCACGAAATACTGGAAAGAGAAAGGAGCTCATCACAGCGTTCTTGCGTTCTAAGATCTCTTGTTCCCGCTGCCGAAGATAAGGCCAAAAGTTCATCATGAGTGAAGATGGGCCATGCTGTTGCATCAAAAGGGACAGGCGCTTCCCAGAGAAGTCTTCGCAGAGCTTATAGTAGGCCGACGAGTAGACTGTCGAGGTAGTGTGCGCATACATTCAATGTTCCGAGATGCGCGGCGCTTACCAGCATACCGAATGAGTTTCGAGACAAAGCAGCATCGGGACCTTTCTTTTTCCGATAGACCGCTAAGGATGATGGCCCAACGTGGAACGAGTCTCCGCTGAGCAAGAGACGGTGGGAGCGTGATGGGACATAACGCTGGGGGAACATTCGGTGCAGGAAAGTTTAAGCACTGGTGCGTGATGGTAGTCAATTGGGCTCTAGTTCTAGCATCTTCTTCACCATGTAAACCCAATGTTATTTGAGTATGTCCTACGTTACCAGACGTCGCCACGGACGACGTTGTTGTCGGCCGGATTATTTTCGGGGGCTTGAAACGTTTACCGGATGTACCTCGGGTTTGCGTTCGAACGGGGCGCCGAGCCCCTGCTAGCTCGGGTGATAGAGTAAGACCGGTCACGGCACAGGATGCAGAAGGGACAGGAACGGCTGGAGGAATGAGTTGACTGGGAGCCACGGACGAACTTGAGGCCGCGGGACAAGTGGAACCACGTGACAAGGAAACAGTGGCTGAGAAACCAACGACCTTCCGCTTCTTAACCGACTGTGTGGCTGGGACCTGGGCGTGCGATGTCTCGGAGGGAAGTCGCTTCGAAATGGAGCCCTGTGCAGTGATGCTAGCAAGCGAAGGTGGCGTACAATTTTTTCTCATTGGCTCTACCTGCCTGCCAGACGCTTGCTGTGATACAGGAACGATGGCTGGCGTCTCATTAATCTGATCAGCCGCAGAACCCGAGGATGTATGCGCGTCAGGGAGAGCGGCGCATGTTCTGAGATGGACAACTCGGGGAACCGGTGTACCCGTAGCTACTTGGGTTGCTGCCAGAGCGAGGATCATCATTAGAAGGGAAACAATCAAACACCCTCACAAAAAGAAAAGGAGAACCATTCTGAATATTTGACGTCGTTTTCTGCGTTGAAGTCGAGCACGGAGTACCATTTGAAACAACCTCGGCAAGCTTGCATATAAGTGCAGCCTTTCCGAGCTTAGAATACCCGACAATTCGTCGCTCCTTACAGATGGCTTTCAGCTGAGCGACATTAAGCTTTGAAAGATCAGTAGGAAGAACTGTTGAGTGAGCTAGAGACATGTTAAGGTGGCAGAAAGAAGCAAGGAGTGATCCAGTAAACGAACGACCGCTGGCGGTGTAAGATACCGCACAACTGACCTTCGTGCCCTGTCCCGCCGCCGAAGAATGCTAACTCCGTGACACCAGCCCAACTAAATAGCTCGAAGTAGCAATCGTATCTCCATAAGTCTATGCATCCGACCATCTCAGCTTCTTTCTAACTGTTAATTAGTGTAAAGACATATGATGACCCTTCACGAAGCATCGTGTCCCTGGCCTCCAGTCTTCCTTGCAGGCCGCCCCATGCAGTGACCATACCAGTCAATCCAGTGGCAACTATGGGGATTTCTCGCGGTGATTGAACCATATATAGATGCTCTAACTTATGTGTCGCCACCATAAACAAAGGCGGAAGTCGCTGAGTGGGAGTTTCTCTGGAGATCGCCCCAGTTTGGAAAGAGATAGTACTATGCCTCCTTCGGTCATGCATGAGCCACGCCCTACTGGAGTCTTACAGCAAGCAGACATGACTCGTCAGCGTGTCAATGCGTGGATGAATGCCCAGATGAGAGTGGCGTAGGTGATGGGCAAAGACGTTGGCCCGTCTAGCCCACTTTCAGCATGCACAGGACGTCACAGTCGGGGCTCGACGGCTCAGACAAGTACACGGGGAGCACCTGGGTCGGTTGGCTCAGAATATCTCTCCTATTAGTGTATAGAGTATATGGGAAGGGTTATAGGTGTCGGCCCATTCGTAACACCGTTCAACTTGAATATAAACAGAACAGAAGGGCTGCCAGACTGTACAAGCGTAACGACTTGAAACGGTTTCCAGAGATTGTCCCTGTGAATGTGATCTGCAATACGTCTCCGAGTCTCGAGTTGCGCCATTGCGCCAAGACCCTACACGCTTGATTCCGATGTTTGACTTTGGCTTGGAAACGGGGTGATACTAGGCTGCAGATGGGATAGCTATCAATTTAGGAGTTACGAGCAGGCGCAAGGAACATACTGGTTTCCGGATTGCGAGAGTACTAGTAGTCTCTCCATCATGGTCAGATTTATTCCGACCAAAGTCCGATGTAGTCGAACGATGCACCATGACAGAGACACCGGGTTGTCCAGCTTTAGACATGTAGGTCTCACTCATTGGCTCAATTCTGAGCGAAGACAAGTTGTATGGGGTATCCGGGTTGGTCATTGGTCGATCACGGACGTAGTCCCGACTGTTCAACCTGAATGCGCAGGCGGTCAGATGTTGAATCCGGGATAAAGTAGCGAGTACTCCTCACATGGCAAGCAAAGAGTTTACTTGGCCTATGAATAATGTTAGTTGACTATCTCTAGCGTCTGTGACTATTGCTAAACGTACATTTCCCCAGCGCCCAGAAAAATGACAACCATATAAGAGAGTAGGGCGAGACTAGGGACTGGTCATAAAATAAGAGATTCTTAAAAGGGAAAGATTGTGACGGAAAATTCTTACGCTGATAGCCATGGCGGCACCAAGGACGCTGTTCAAGTTAGATTTGGGTCATTGATCAACGTAGACGAGGTGCTCACCACGTCAGCAAACCCGAATTAATGGTGTACGCCATCAGTGTCGTGATTATGGAATCACTTCTAGGCATAAACGTTAGCTAGGTCTATGGAATGATGTCAGAAAAACGAACTTGCCTCGCAAACCCGGTCTTTTTCCGGTAGAGAGACCAACACATAGCTGAAGCAAGCAAAAGCTCTGCCAAAACTCCGGCGATCATTCCTGAAACCGAAACCCACTATCAAGCTGTTAGCATGGATGGATGTAGATAAGTCCAAACATACAGTCAGGGCATGAGAGTTGGTGAATCGTTTAAGGGCGGCCCTAAAGATGGGTCTCAATTTACTTCATCAACTCAAAGAGGTGATATATCTACCCTTCGAGGGTGAAAACTGGCAGACGAAGTTTGAAAATAATTCACGGGCGAATCAGTCATCGCAAAGCAGGAAACTCACAAAGTCCGCATGCTACAGAAGTCGCAAACCAAGAGAATTACGTATGTACCTTCCAGGGGATAAGAAAGGCACTTACAGGAACTAATAGTGACTAACGCCACCTGCGAAACAACATTCAGAGGTGTCCCAGTAAGCCAACTACAAAAACTTACGATGAGGATCGGACAGGTGATACTTTGGCTCACTGGTAGAGATCAACTCGTGGCTTGGAATCCAGTACGACCAAGGCAAGGACTCACCTTTGTAAACTCGTCTTGCGTAATAGCTACGCTACGTTAGGACCAGTAGCAAGTCAGAGACAGTATAAACGACGAACAACTCTACAGAAGTGCCGGAGATGATCTACAGTGGTCATCAGTGAGTGCGTGACATGATAGAATGCATAACATACACTAATAATGATCTGAAGCTACAGTCGGGAGTAGCGTAAGCGGCTACGAATGTAATATACTGCAGGATAACGCACGTTCAGGGCCCTGAGGTGCAGATCAGAAACGATCAAGTTGGGTTCAAGTGGGATGACTCACCATGTACTGGTGCTCAGGTTTTCGACATTGTCGAAATTCACGATCAGGTACCTACAATAGTCAACATCTGGAGTATAGTGTGCACGTTTCAATCTCACCAGTACATCACATAGCCGGAGAGAATTGTGAGTAAGGCATCCATGAAACTAATGAAAACATCAGAACTTGGGTGAGCTGGAACTTGACCAATTACGCACGTTATGAATGAGATGAACAACTTGAGTGCCTTTGAGTCTCGATCATGGTAATACCTGGGACCGGTCAGTTTGTTGCCAAAGACAATGGTAACTTGGTAAGGACTGTTACCAGAAGTATATCCATCTAGTACAAGGACAGCAAAATTTCCAAGTCAGCGCGAGAAAGGAGAACCTATTCACTCAGGCTCACGTCTGCGCAATGGTCAACCCCAGAGCCTACAAATTCGATAGTTCAGAAGGAATACCGGGGACGATAAGCCAAAGGGAGGACTGACACCGTACTGACAAGCAGCCCAACAAACGCAGCCCCATAGGAATTGCGGATGTCAACGACAGAGCCAGGCATGGTGATGCAGGATAGTTGTGTTCTCGAGGGAAATGTAATGGCCCAGGCCTGTCTCAATAAATTTCAAGGTGATGCAAGCTGCGGAGAGAGAGCAAGAAAGAAAGAGCTCGAAAAGAGGGCGAAAAGGCCAGCCGGTCGCTGCGAACGTGAGACCTTAGCATTAGAAATTAAATTTATGAGGCAACGTTTCATCGTTTTCGAGTTTCGGCAAGAGTAAGCCTGTCCCATGTAAGTACGAGACAAGATGATCAGAGATTCGGACGTTGCCAATTTGGCCCGCTTAGCGCTTTGACTTTACTATACTTCCGTGCTTCGGCGTTCCCAAACTACCGCTAGTAAATTCTAGCCTTACAAGAAAACAGTTGTGAGAAGTCCCCAGATGATATCACTTGTGTCTTCAAAATGAAGGTCTAGATTAAATCCTCTCCTGATATGCCAGTGCCGGGGTCATTTTTGTTTGCTCGTAATGGGTCCAGGAGTTAGGGTCACCGAGAAGTTCTGAAACGTTGACTGTCCGAGGGCCGGCCTAGCCGTTGAGCTGGAAACGAGCCAGAAAAATCCAGTCTGACTGAAGTGGGAACCAACTCAGCGCCTCTGATGAAACAAAAACGACAATGCCTCCCTGCCCTCAAAGGCAGTGGAACAGCACTGTGACAATGACTATGACACCCAAGCAGCAGCAGCGGAAATATAGTACCCCTCTTTGGGCAGCAATATATTGTTGTCGTAAATGGTCTGATCAGATAATGCAGGCATCTTATTCAAAGTTGTACTGTACAAACTAGATATACAAGACCATCACTTGAGGCTGATACTGTTGATGTCCGACTCCGGATTAAGAGACTGGGCGCCAGACGGTATTTGGTGACGCCGCTGGAGATGGCATGTGCACAGACAGGAACAGTCTTGTGTATGAGGTTGGTGGATGTGGGAGGGAGGGGGGTTCGAGGGTCGGCAAGGGTGGGAGGGGAGGAGAGATGGAGGGAGGAGGAAAGGCGGTCCGACGAGGCAGTGAGGCGGCGGGGCCGGCGAGCGAGTGGGGAAGGGCCAAGCCCGGTCCGAGGGGCAAGGATGGAGGGACGGGGGTCCAAACTGGTGTGGTTCGATCGGGATTCGAGAGGCGGTGTGGTGGTGCGGTGCCGAACGATACTGAGAACGAGCAGGCGATCACGCAGAGGGTGGAGGCGGCAGCGCAAAGGGTGATGTAGGCGGCGGCTAGGTCAGCGAGAGGCAGTGAGATGGCGTGCAGGCAGGACAGACAGCGAGCAGTCTGTGCACAGGGAACCAAGGAATGCAAAAATGCGAAGCCAGCATGCAGACGGCCGTGTCTGTGGGCAGACTGCAACGCAAGGAAGGACAGCGGCACAGGTGACTCGGCGAAAACGGAACGCGGCGGAGGACAAGGGCCGAGGGAGTAGCTCAGTAGCTCTGTTGGGCCGAGGACAGAAGGCGGGGTCGACGGAAGATCCAAGGAGTTCAATACGTTCAATGTTCGCTTAATATTGGCTTGAGAGTTGTGGCAGTCAACGAACAAGCTGCCACGTCGCAAACCAGTTAATCCTGCCTAGCTAAATACCATATATAGATACCTTTCCAGGCTCATTTGGGAGTGAGCCGGCTTGGCTCGTCCCGTTTTGGTTGAGCCATGCTAGCCACTGCTTAGCCGAGCCGAGCCGAGCCAACACTCCCACTGTATTCCAAACTTTCCAAAACGGGACCATGACGCCTTGACTGTCGCGACTGAGGGGTCCATCTGAAGGGCCCAGTACAGTAGTACTGGTACAGACTTCCTACTGGGCACCATGCATAATGCATATTCAAGAAGCCCGGCCAGACTGCCAGCATCGTCTAAAGACTCTAAAGTCCGCGGAGTGGGCCGGACCGTGGAACGAGCGCAAGTACCGAGGTGCGTGCGATGCGACCGTTGTCTCTATTGTCTAGTGCGGATGGAAATGCTTTCCAAAATAAAAAGGTATTTCGCCTGCGATCATTCCCGTCGGATTATTCTGAAAGACAGTGAATGTAATCAGAGGGGAAGGCCGGCCGGCTGAGTTGGCGACTGTCTCGTACAAGCTACCTTCAAGATGGACTCACTCCCGCTCCTACTACGAGTGCCCGAGCCCGCATGCGAAGATGACATTACCAACGTGAAACGTGCCCAGAGAAGCCTTCACTCGTAAAGACACAAGCAGGGGACTTCAAGTTATCCCAACATTCTCTGCGTGCGGCCAGAACGCACCGAGATGCGTTCGGTAGGATAACAGATTCCCGATCGTCAGTGTAAAACCAAATTGCTATGAGAGCCAAAGTGGGAAAAATCCGAGAATTCACTCGGTCTCCAGGCCTCAAATGCGAGGCTTTATAAATCCCCCGATTTCGAGTCTACGAAACAACCCCGCTTGATCTCAACAAAATGCTTGGCTCTCCTCTCGTTGATATCAGGACTACCTTCGGGGCGACTTTTCTCGGGTTGATTATTAGTACTACGTCAGTCCTCCTTTGGGCTCTTCTTTACTGGTCCTTCTGAGCTGTTAGCTTTTTAGGTTCTTTGGTTTGACGGTTGTACAGACGTGAGTTCCAGTGAATACGTTCTCCTTTCTCTCGCTGATTTGGCAAATTTGCTGTTCTTGTAGATGGACATACTTCTTGTGAGTAGCCCTTGTCTTCGGGTGTAATAAACTGACCGCTCTCAGGCGTTATTATAATAGGGACTCAAAGGCACTCAAGTCTTTCATCTTATTTGTAACGTGCGAAGTGTCGCTCAAGTTCCGGTTTGACCACGTTACAATGTGTTCATTAGAGTTATGGATGCGTTACAAACAATTTTCTCCGCTTATGTGAACTACTGGTGAGACAGCAATGCGCACTTTCCTCCGTGGGCTCACTATTGTAGGTACCTGGTCCTTAATTTTGGCAATGTCGAGAACCTGGAGATCAGTATATGGTGAGTCAACTCACTTTCATGTAGCTAGATCGTTTCTAATTTTTACCTCAGGGCCTTCCATGTTCGTGATCCTGGGATCACTTGCCTTTATAGCACTCACGCCACGTTCGACTAATGTAGACTCAAGTCATTTTCAGTGTACGTTGCATCCTGTAATCTGGCACTGGCACGCACTTGCTGATGCATCACCGTAGACCATTATCGCGTCTGCCGTGCAACTGTTCGTCGTTTTAATTCTGTCTCTAACTTACCACTTGGCCTAACGCAACGTAGCTATTATGCGAGACGAGTTCACAGAGGTGAGGTCTTTCCATTGTCGTTTATGGCACATCTAAGCCACAATGTAGTGAGCCAGAGTATCATCTGCCCAACCCTCATCGTGAGTCGTCGTCGTCGTCGTCGACTTACTAAAGCGCCCCTGAATGGAGTTTCGCAGGTGGCCTGTGTCACTCTTGCTTTTTGTAAGTGCTTTATTATCGGCGAGGAGGTACATTCATAATTATCTTCCCTCGCGTCTTGGTAGCCGTCGGGATGTGTGAGTTGCCTACTTTGCGTTCACTTTCTCGTCCGTGATTTGTTCGTGCACTAGATTACGCCGCCAGACAGTAGGAATGATCCCCCCTTGGTTGTACCAATCACATTGAATCTCATCTTTAGGATTGTTGTCGGGCTATTCTCCGATTTTGGCGCATTGACTGTATGTTTCGATTTATCCACATTCATGCACGCTAACGGCTTGATAGTGGATTACGTGCACGCACTGTCCTCGGCACTTTGGCAGACGTGTTAATCGCTTCATCGATGTGCTGGTATCTCCACCGCAAGAGAACTGGGTTTGCGAGGCCAGTTTGTCTCTTTGGCATTTTGCGGTAGACTCCGCTGACGACCACACAGAACCGATTCCATAATCATGACCTTGATGCTTTACAGTATCAATTCGGGTCTTCTGACAAGGCGGGTACTTTGTCTACGTTGATCAATAGTCCAAATCTAACTCAAAGCAGCATCCTTCGTATCGTTACGATTATCAGCGTATGAATTTTCGTCGCGATCTTTTCCTTTTGGGATTTTCTTATTTCACGATTAGTTCGCAGTTTTACCAGCCTCTCTGATCTGCATGGCTGTTTTCTCGACGCTGGTCAAATGTACGTTTATAATAGTCACTGACGCAGAGGCTGTCAACTAACGCAATCCCATAGGCTATGTAAATTCTTTACTTGCCACGTAAGAAGTCTATTTGGTGTGTTATCGTGGGCCCGACTTCTGACCATCTACACGTTCAGGTTGAATAGTCGGGACTACGTCTACGATCGATCAACCGCTGCCAACCCAGAGAACGCATACAATTTGTCTACGATCCGAATTGAGCCACTGGAAGGCCACGGGTCTATCAAATCCAGACCACCCGGTGTCACTGTCACTGTGCACCATACGACCACGGCGGACTTTGGACGGAATCGATCAAATCACTACTTGGACGTGGAGCCTACTTTTGACAATCAAAAAGAGGTATGACACTTTCGCCTGCTCGTGAGCCCCAGACTGATATGTATCTTATCTGCAGGATGTGAGCATCATTCCGTCTCAAAACGAGAGCCAAAAGTCGGGATCAAGCGAGTAGAGTCTTGGCACAGTCTTGCGCAGCCAGGCTGTGGTCTGTGGTCACAGCGTTTCTTAAACTGCCCATACAGGAAGTGAGCGTTGATTCGAATATTAGACATATGCCTCTAGGCCTTTCCTTGTTGTACATATGCTCTTCATATTTATCTTTGACCCATTAGCCATCGATCTTCGGTTTTACCACCCACTTTCCGCTGACTGTTGTCCTCTATAAGACAATCTTCAAGGTAGACTCCAAGGGCCACTGGCAAGGTCTTCGTCCAGTGGCCCGGGAAAACCTGCACTTTGGATGGCCTTCAAACCATCTAAGATCCTACGCACTTGATTCGAGGCTTAAGCTTTCAAGAGCGTGGCATTGAAATGGGACGACAGTGGTGTCCTTTGGCTAATCGAGTATCGATCTGGGAGTCGCGAGCAGGTGCGAGTATCGTACCAGTTTGATCTTCACATTGTGTACCGTATTTGTTTTGTATCCATATTCCCTAGGCCACATGGTGCTGTGCTCATCTGACATCCCTGGCAGCGTCTTGGTGGTGATTAGGTCAGAAGGATCATGCATCATGGCTCTGTTCCTATCGGCTGACTCATGGGCATCATACCATCGCCGCGTCTCGCCACTGGCAATGTGACTTTTGGGTTTCAATAATACGTCCTACTACAGAATACAGCAAACACTATGATCCAGTATTGTAACGATTCTCTATCTGTGCGCGGGAGTTCAGAAGATGGCTGAGATATAACTCACCTTACTGGCATGTAATTTCTCTGGGAGGGAACGTTTAGGGCATGGAAGTGCCTAAGGGTATATTATCTTGGCTACCATTAATTTCGAACATATAATCAGTCAACTGTAATATCGATGCCAATCAATGTCAACACGGGCCCCGGCGATAGTCTGCAGATCACGAGGACTTTTAAATACGTGGGCGCATTATCGGAAGCGTTCTAGATGATGGCTCAGTGTAAAGTCTAGTGCTTGTAGTGCCTGTTGAGACACCATGTCATAATTGTCAAGCCACGGTAACTATCATAAATATAAATCATAGGTGCGAAAGGAAAAAGTGGACGGTGGCAACGGGAGAAAATGGTCACATGGGCCTCAGTGTCGTAGCGAGTGACCGAAAGTGAAGCCAGGTAATTGCCTCAGGAGATGAGATGGCGCACAAGGAGGAATCAGCTTTGTCTTAAAACGGTCCCTCAACTCCACCACTGACAAGATAGTCTGCACACCAACTGTTTGTGGCCTACGTACACTCGTGCGAGCACTCGAACTTTGTGGATGTGGAGTATTCCATTAGGCTTACTGTAGTGGCGGATCGAAAAGAATCGGCCAACCTAGGCACCTAGAGGGGCCAAGCCTGTCAGGAGGCATCGATTGCCGAGGAGTTTACAAAACCATAGGAAAAATCTGTGCTCTGTGAGAGTCTGCCAAGTTGTGTTGCGAACAGAAAACCGGAGGAGTTCGAAGCGAGTGTCAAAGGTTAGACGCCACTGCGCTCGCCGGTTTCTGTCACCGTTCTCGGGGCGGGACCTCCTCTACCCGTGACCACCACCACCGCCTCGTCTCCTTTACCTCCTAAACTCTATATTCCCATGGCTGCTACCAGTCAATATCCTATGCCATTACCAACGGCGGACCTCGCTACGACATGGGCGTTCCTCGAAGAAGGCGTCGACCATATCATGACGAAGCTCCAGACCGGCGTATCCTACTCCAAGTATATGAGCTTATATACCGTTGCCTACAACTATTGCACATCATCCAAAATGCCCAGTACTACTTCGACGGAGCAGTCTGCGGCCGGGCGATGTCTGTTTCTCTTCATTGTCCTGTGACCTATTGCTAACATCCCCTTAAGCGGGTGCCAATCTGATGGGCTCCGATTTGTACAACAACCTGATCCGCTACTTTGTGCAGCATCTACGACATTTAAGAGATGTGAGTGATGGCCTTGGGACGACAGGACGACGCGTGACATCTTTTGCAGAATTCAGACTCACTGCAAAACGAGCAACTCCTGAAGTACTACGCTGGTGAATGGGACCGATATACGACTGGCGCGAATTATATCAATCGTCTGTTCACATATCTGAACCGGCACTGGGTGAAGAGAGAGCGCGATGAAGGCAGAAAGGGAGTGTATCCTGTGTATACCGTGCGTATATCCATTGGTGTCCTTGTGTTGACTCATACGCGGTATCATAGCTTGCTCTCGTGCAATGGCGCGCAAACTTCTTTCTCCATATACAAGGAAAGCAGTCAAAGCTTGCTGGCGCCATCTTACGCCTCATCGAACATCAGCGGAACGGCGAGACGATCGATCAAGGTTTGGTAAAGAAGGTCGTGGATTCCTTCGTCTCTCTGGGCATCGACGAAAGCGACTTGAACAAAGCCTCGCTCGACAATTACAAAGAACACTTCGAGTTCCCATTCCTTACTGCCACTGAGGCGTACTATAGGCATGAGTCCGAGTCATTCCTTGCGGAGAACACTGTGTCGGACTACCTCAAGAAGGCTGAAGAGCGCCTGAAGGAGGAAGAGGACCGCGTGGAGCGCTATCTACACACGACCACGCGCAAATTACTTATCAATAAATGCGAACATGTCCTTGTCCGTGCGCACGCGGACCTCATGTGGGAGAGCTTTCAAAGTTTGCTGGATTATGACAAGGACGAAGATCTTCAACGTATGTATTCCCTACTCTCTCGCATCCCGGAGGGTCTGGAGCCTTTGCGGAGGAAATTCGAGGACCACGTGAAGAGGACGGGCCTGGCAGCGGTTGCTAAACTTGTGGGGACGGACAGCGCGACGATCGACGCACTGGAACCGAAGGCATATGTCGATGCTCTGCTTGAGGTCCACTCCAAGTCTTCCGACACGGTCAACCGCAGTTTCAAAGGCGAAGCGGGCTTCGTCGCAAGCTTAGACAGGGCCTGTCGGGAGTTTGTCAACCGCAATGCTGCAACCGGCACGTCATCGAGCAGATCCCCTGAGCTGCTTGCAAAACACGCGGACGCATTGCTACGAAAAAACAACAAGGTGGCCGAGGAGGGGATCTCGAGGGTGCATTGAATCGCGTGGCACGTGACACCCCAGCCTGTATTACAATGCGCGTTTCTAATGTGAGTTCTATAGATGGTTATTTTCAAGTATCTCGAAGAGAAGGACGTTTTCCAAACATTCTACTCCACAAAGCTTTCAAAACGTCTGATCCATGGTGTATCCGCGTCAGACGAAGCCGAGGCGAGCATGATCTCGAAGCTGAAAGAAGCCTGCGGTTTCGAATATACGAACAAGCTCCAACGCATGTTCACTGGTATGCTCTTTCCCACTATCGTGTGCGGGGCGATTGCTCATTCATACTGCAGACATGAGTCTCAGCAAAGATTTGACGGACTCTTTCAAAGAGCGCATGGAGCAGAATCATAACGACGTCGATATCAACTTCAGCGTAATGGTGCTTGGCACAAACTTCTGGCCACTCAATCCACCGAAGGACGGATTTATCGTTCCCACTGACATTCAAGTAACCTATGACCGCTTTCAAAAGTATTACCAGACGAAGCATTCAGGTCGGAAACTTACGTGGCTCTGGAATTACTCTAAAAACGAGCTGCGGACCAACTACCTTAATCAGAAGTACATCCTCATGACAAGCGCGTATCAGATGGCGGTTCTATTGCAATACAACAACAACGACACCCTGTCACTCGACGAGCTGTCCACTGCAACTAACGTTGGGAAGGACCTGCTCACGCAGGTTCTTCAGCCTCTTGTGAAGTCCCGTATTCTGATTAGCGAAGAGACGGATCAATATGATCTTAATCCGAGTATGTTTTCCTTCCTTAAACGACTTTCCCGCGTTTACCCGGAATTCACAGACTTCAAATCAAAGAAGATTCGCGTGAACCTAAATCAACCAATCAAGGCGGAGGTTAAGGCAGAGTCGAGTGATGTGTTGAAGACGGTCGACGAGGATCGCAAATATGTTATTCAGGCGACCATTGTCCGGTTCGTCGTTTTCTTACACCACGCATGGCTGCGTATGACTGATATACCACGGACAGGATAATGAAAGCGCGGAAGACGATGAAAAATCAACCTCTCATCCAAGAAGTTATCTCGCAGATCTCACAGCGTTTCACACCGAAGATCCCTGATATTAAGAAGGTCTGCTGCCTCCTCGTGCTTTCGCTTCCGAGCCAGTGAAGCTGACTAGCTTGACGTAGGCTATTGATACACTCCTAGAGAAGGAGTACATTGAGCGAGTCGATGGCACACGTGACACGTTCGCTTATGTCGCATAGAAAGCTGTTTGTTTTAGTTTAGTCGTCGTTTGCCCCGGTCTGTCTGCACTGTCGCGTTTCCCTGTCCTCGGATTAAAGAACTGTAGCATATCAGTGCATCTAGTTTTTTTGTACATCACTTCTTCATTCACTAGCACCTCGTTTTGTTCTTACTTTCGCACTCCTCGGCCATCGTAATCGGAAAATGAAAGTGTTTGGCGTAGTTTGTGGCCTGCTGACTCATCAGAATCTCACCCGCTTTCGAAGAAGCGCGAGCACCAATCACGACAGGCAAAGACTAGCCTCTTCAACGAGGATACGCGCCGGGGCTGTGCCTCCAGGCACGTACCCAGACTTTCATTCCCACGTTCCGCGAGCTCACGAGGATGGTCTCTCTGAACCCTCCGTTTCCGTTCAGCCAAGCAATATGGCATCGAGCTGTACTGAACAGCCCAGCAACGACGAATATGGAACTTTTGATCTCTATGACCTTCGTGTTGAGGTCGTGTGCCCCCCTGACGCACGTATCCTGTGTGGAGCATCTCCGGGCGATTATTTCACTCTCCAAGGGGAGATGCTCTACCTCCCTCCGGGGCAAGGCTTCTCGATATACTCGATCGGTACGTGGAATTTCCTATGCGCCTCCGGAACTCAACTCCGAACGCGACGGCATCGTACAGGGGCCATTCTACCCCTACTCGCCGCGAAACAACGCGCGACAAACCGCGCTGACTGGATGACCACGGACGCAGAGGTTGCTTGCCCCGATCCGAACTGCGCATCGCGCCTTCGCATAAAACGCACTGGGCTGCGGAGGTTCCGTCACAGCGAAACGACCGTAGTGCCAATGTCTGCTGTGCAAGGAGCATCATGATCGTGGTGTGGCGTGGCGTGGGTGTATCCCGAGCGACAATATTTCTCTTAGTGCGTGCGCCCTATTAAGCCCTTGTCTCAGCGACGTTAGTGAATACCATCGGTGTCAAATAGGTGCAATACTGAACAAAAAAACACCAAGGCCGCAGTAATGTGTTGCAGATTCAGCACCCGGTGAACTATCCTACTATGACTGTACTTGTATTGAATTTCCCAGGGCTTCTGCTAAGAAAGGCATCATTTTTGTTACTTTACCTACGCAAGATGTAATGTGCAAGCGATTCAGCCGTGACTACAATTTTGCCACCGAAATAACATCGTCCTGTCGCAATTGCAAACTGCTGAGGGTAATACTGTTATTACTGCGTACAGGAGACTCGGATTAACCTGGACTCTGGAATGCCCCCCGTCGCCAATCAGCCCATGCACAATAAGCACCAATCCAAATGTGGGTCAAAAACCAAGTCTGGCCGCCAGCAAGTTCAAGCGTGTAATTGAACTGTTCAGACGCCACAGGTGCCAGTGAAATGAGTCAACATGCTACAGGTAGTCTGCCACTGAATTGTCCATGCCCAAGAAGGGCAGGGAGTACCAGTGGTCGGGGAGGCTTGGTAGAAGGCCGGTGCAGGGGACAAGTTTACGGTCGAGGTAGACCAATTTGTCAATGGTCTACCGCTGGAGCCCCGATTCGAGGTTTGTGGTTCATATCATAGTTTTGGTGATCGGCTTTGGAGATCGCATGTCCTGAAAACATGCCGTCAGAGCATGAGATACCGCTAAGAGCGCGCTGTTACAACAGCTTCTAATAAGACATTCTTTTTGATGAGGAGCGTCGTAGTAACTTGAAAAGGATGCGATGCGGAGGGGGGCGTCTGGTAGTAAGCACAGCAAGAGGGCAGAAAGTTGCATGAAGGGGGGAAACCAGAGGTTGGCGCAGGACAAGCGAGCGAGCGCCACTAGAATTGTTTGTACGGAGAGGACCGTAAGCAAGCTAGAGAGAGAGCGATAAGTAAGATGGATTCTATTCTTTCTTATGAAGGATGCAGTCACGGTTAGTCGCGGTTGAGTTTCCGATTTCCCGGGCCCGGGCCGTTGGTGCCCGGATTCGGAAGTGGGTTCTGTGGAGTGCCAGATTTGCCTTGCCAGGGGGGCAGGTGGTGAAGTGGATAGATTGCCACCAGCTGCCTGTCCCCGGCCAAAGGGGGCACGTTACCCGGAGAAAAAACACCGGTTCGACCCACCCTGGAGGCATAGATTATTCAAGCTTGAATAAGCAGCTTTTCTTACCGTGAGAAACAGATCACATGACACGAGCCGAAAAGGCTCCACCTGCGGCAGTAGAGCACTGTCAGGCCCCAGGGCAGCAGAGCACCAAAAAAGTCATAGTGGCTCGGTACGGGAGTTTGGCTACAATAACGCATCAAGGGGGTTTTAGTGGGTATGGCTCCGGCAGAGTCCCACAGTATTTCCCACACAGCGCCACCCAGAGTGACCAGTGGGAAATCTCCATAAATGGATTTCCCCCTTATGGGCACGAGGTCTCTAGTTCCTCGCTGCAACCGCTTGAGACTTTGACAGTTGTTAGGTAACCCTGGGCCGAAAGGTTAGGGTTACTATCTTCCGGTCATTGTTGAGGTTTATCCAAAAAAAAAAAAACAGATTTGCCTTGCCCTGCCCTGCGTTTCCCTCTAAAGGCGTTCTTCCCCTGCTATCCCGGTAAGGGCCTTTTCCCTTAAATCAACCCCCCTTCCTTCCATACCCCTCCTGCGCATGCCCCACCTCTTTTGACTTTGACAATGAACGCCGTTCACTTGTACTCCGATGCTCAGGCGCTGGTCTACGAGTAGCCAGGGGTGCGCCGTGCAATTAGTACGCTGAACACCACCTTCGGCTCACCAGGAGAATGTCTCCAAGTGACTACCATCACGTGCGGACCGTAAGCAAGCTGGGAAGAGAGCTACAGTATGACGAACGTTGCGCGCCAAAATTGTTGGTCTGGTCCATCGGGATTGTGTGGGATTGTGTGAAGTGCAAGAAGAATATGGTGTCGCGTGTGTGCCTTCTTTCCCCTTTTGCGGGTCAGGAGGTTGCAGGTGACAGGGAAAGCGCAGGATCAGGAACTAATGAGAGCGCTTGTACGATACAGTACACCCAATTACGGTCACGCCAAGTGACTTCGAGTAATGGGCGGTGCGGCCGCGATACGAGCATAGCCATGATCACGATGTATCGGGAACATCGATGGTTTTGGTCACGTAATAGTTCAGTTCTGAAGCTCTCAACTCCACCCCAACTACATGTATTCACGCTAGGACCGCACATATTCATGGGAACGTGATATGAAGGCAGGTACCCCGCCGTGGCCGGATTCACTGGCCTACGACTCGGAAGGAGGCTACGCCTGTGACACTGGGCATGTGGTGTTGACTCTCTCAGACTCTCTATGCTAGTATTACGTGGTCCGTCCTGTATATAAGTTGTGTTGCTCCATCAAACTTCACGCATCACTCGCATCGCTTCTAGTCCACTGCAGTCCAATCCAATCGCAATTCCGAGTCCCATGTCTAATCATCTCGAAAACCCCCACCTGGCAGGAACCTCCGCAAGTGGTCCCTCTCACCCTGAGGCTTCTTATACTTCAGAACTCATCTCCCAAAATTTCCCTTGGCGTGCCGCCACCCCCGGCCCTTATAGGCCTTATCCTGTGGGATTTCCTAAGGTTGCAACTGCCAATCCTGAATATGTTTACGAACCGCAATTTCTGGTGCGTCTTCGACCTTCCCCACTTCGATCATTTCATATGCTCAAACCATTGCAGGCCCCCGTCGACGCCACATACAGGACCAATCCTATGCCATTGTACCCTTGGAGGGTGCACTCAGACGTCCTCAAACAAGTGATAAGGAACTTGACGTTACAGGTTGATTCAGAGGTAATGGAGGTCCGCAAAGAATCTTGTGGACGGAACCGCTCGAGGGTCACAATTGTATTGGAGACCCCCGACTAGATTTGAGTCTGGTCTGAGCAGACTTCCGTGTCCGTAGTGATTGATCTTTATCCCATCATATGCGTATTTTTTCTTGTTGTTCGCTTCACGTGTGCTCTCGGCGTGTTTTTACTAATCCCGTACTGTATTGCCCATTCCGCGAAGGGTGTACAAAGAGTAATTTGTTTTACGATTTATTGCACAGATATGGCAAACTAGACATATAGTACTAGTACGTGTACTTAGAGTTTCACTCCTGGATGTATACATGCAGCCCCGTGCCATAAGTCTCTCCACGCTCCACGCTCACCCTCGAAGTTCCTCCGAATGGCACCCTGGCTCGGGTTTAACAAGGTATTGGTACGATACCTGGTCGCCTGCGAGGGTCGTTCCTAACAATGGCGTCGCTAAGAACGAGTACTAGCCAAATAGCCTGCGTCAATGTGCGACGTTCCGGATCCCAAATGCGAAAGCGCAAACATCACCTGCTTTGTCAGGAGACGTCTCAGATCTCAGCGGGCAGTCCCTGGCGCTTGCCTCCAAGAATACGATCCGTGAAGCTGTAGCGGTTTAACAGTCGAGTAAAATAGAGGACAACACGCTCACAGCTTGGCTCACAGTACATCGTTTTTGAAGCGTTTTTTGGCCTTCCTTGAGTATCTCCCCGTTGATATCGCCCGCATCTGTCTCACGGTCTCCGTACGTCTTGTGTTCAAAGTCGAATACGCGCGCCGAAATGCCCCCCTTTCTACCCGCGACGTCAATGCAGCGCATGAGTCCTCTCAAGCCAGGGGTGAAGAAGGGAGACGAACGTCCTAGCCTCTGGCTTGTATTCTGGAAAACAATTTTTTTTAATAATAATAAAAAGTGAGACGAACAAATCCTTCCAGAAACGGTGAACTCCGAGCGACTTGCGTCGTTCATGAGGGATACGACCGAGTCGGACATACTGGACGAGGCCCATTTTGGACCTTCTGGAAACGTGCGAAAGCGAAGTGAGTGTAGTCCACCTGCAGAAATTGTGTTGAAGCTGTCGATTGTGAACGGAATGAGTAAGATGAATGTAAGGGAACGAACATGTGGCAGTCATTCCGGACAAGGGATTCGCAAAAGATTCTGGGGAAAATTGAAGCAATGCGTGGAGTCCGTTACCTAGGAGGGTAAAAGAATCTGTGGGCGTGAGGGAAAGGCGATCTTAATTAAATGGGACTTCGAAGGCACGGGCCTACTGAAAGGTGCCAGGGATGGTCTCGCGACTGAAGACCGGGCTTGTCTTGTTCCGAAAATGGCTTAGAGATTGTAAAAGTTTTTTCCTACAGAGTCAGTTACTCGGAATTATTCTGAATGAGTAGATAATAAGCTCCCGCCATTGTCCCTAATTGTTAAGACCACACTTCAAACTTGATAGCCGGGTTGCCAAAAAGCGGAGACCTCCCACACCGCCAAAGAAATAAACCTGTTGCAAATTTGGGAAACGGGGAAAGGCAGTTATAATTGCTCCTACCTTCAAAATGAGATTCGCAGGAACCGTCCATTGGACGACATTATACACCTAAAATGGAATGTCTGCTTGGTGGTGTGAGTTCTACAACTCTATCCGGCTGACGAATTCGTGAAGGTTTGAAGCTTCGAAGGAGTGTTCTTTAGAATGTGTGATTTGAAGAGTATCCCCGAGACGAGGAGCATCGATTCTGGCTGCAAGGCTTTCCAAGTACTTGGTGATTCCCCGGAATTGGGGCTAGTGAGAGAAGGGAGAATGCGTTTCTCCGGACCGTCGGAGACGCCACTGTAGCTGCCAGTGGGGAGGAATTGGAATGAAAGTGATCGAAGCTGGGTCATCCTCGACGAGAAAGCATTCGCGAGCGCTTTGTGGTGGAAAAGTCCAAGGATTGAGACTTCGCCAGGGGAGCTTTAAGGTTCCTAGAAGACGAAGGAAGCTGCCGGAGTGAGGGGAAGGGTATTCTACTCGAGTGGAGTTTGAGTGGCCTTAACTGAATAAGCCAGGCAGGGTGTAGGTCACAAAATATCTCCAGACAGAAGAACAAAGTCCCCCAGTTTCGAAAACAGCGGGAAAACTTCGCCATGAGCGAGCTTGTGACGCGGTGAGGCTGATAGAGCTGACTCGACCAAACTACCATGCTCACATGCAGCCATGATATTGTCCCCCTACTCGGAAGCCGAAGGAGAAGTGTGGGAGACCCCCCTATGCACGACGATAGCCTGAGGCACGTGGGCCAGGAATACAGAGTCTTCAAGGACAGGCGTTCTAGGCATACAGAACGGTCCAACGTGTAGATCCCGTGGAGGTGCAGAGAAGTTTCATCGCTGCCTGCGATATATACGCACAAGCGTAGGTAAAAACCGTAAGAAGTCATCCAGATAATAATAAAGCATCATCTTAAGCACCATGTCCGAAAGCTTCCAGATCGTCACTGATCACCAGAGGGGAAAGGGAGCAGGTTTGCGAGTGACGCAAGCACCTGGCGAAAGATGTACATCTTCTAGGCCGTTCGAACAGTTTCATAATGCGTGATTGAGACAAGTGGATTCAAGTCGAGCAATAGCCCAAACGGTTACAATAATCCCAAAAGACAATACTTGACAGAATACGCACTGATTATCCCCATCCCGCCGCGGCTAAGAACGGTTATCCCGTCTATTGGACAAGTGAATCCTACGCCAGAATTCCCAGTCGGGCTTCTTGTCTTGCTTCTTGCTGTCCATGCTTCCAAAAAGCTAGATGTTCCAAGAGCGACTAATTGGTCTTTGGCACATTGTAAGTCCTAATATTGAACGTTGAGCTCTGGCCGCCGACTCAGAGAGAGAGCCTGAGAGACCTCGATGGGGTCGAGGAGCACCAGCACGACACAAGCGGACTTTGAAAGTTACGTACATGTCAAGTTGCATCTCATTCTCACCGACTATCCACCTCCAGTCGGCCGCGTGCGGCTTATTTTTAAGCAAAGAACGAGGTCACCGACCACCGGTCACCTACTGCGCGCTGTGAAGGTGGTGAACTGGGTGAGATCGGAATCGAGGCTCAAATCGCTGGCTCTGAACAATCGTGCGTAGTAGTTGAGGAATTTGAGGTAGGCATGATTCTGCGCAGCACAACTCCCTTCTTCACACTTCTTTGCACATTTTGCATTCCTGGTGCGTACAAACAACTCATTTCCTCTCATTTAACTTCTGCCTCTCTGTGGTCTCCAGTTACCCCTAAAGCTGAATAGCCACGTCATGCGTATTTCTGGCTGACAACACCTGTGATGACGACGACTATGCACTTGATGTAGACCCCACGCGAGCCGGAGTCAAAATTCAAACTACAATGACGACGCAACGACGCGAGCGACCCTGCTATAATCCGCGTGCATGTGCAACACAGTGATATGGCGGTGGCAGTGGATTGGGGTTGTCCCTTCGTCATGCAGGCCTGGTCCATTGATGCGTAGCGCTGTCCTCTTTGCTTTTCGATGATTTGGTTTTGAAATTATGCCCCCTTGCCTCTGCTTTCCTAGGTGCTTCTATTCTTTACTCGTGCTATTTTTGAAATAGGCCAATGACAACGTCGGCGGCGTAGTCAACAGCAAGGCATCTGACCTTTGATTCCTTCTCTACTTTCTCTCTTATTCTGATAACATTTTAGAGCAATGTACGCATTAGCACTAACAATAACAAAATGGCTGAACCCACACTGAATGATCACGCACATGAGAATTTTGAGGTGGGCCTTTCCAAGGCCAAAACAAAATTTTCCGAGGGAATCTCCTAACCTCAAGCCGCCCAGGCTTGGTTGTTCTTTGCCTCGTCTGTCTGCATGGCCACGTGTCCCCGTCCAGTAAGGATAGTATTCCTGGTACGCATATCTTCTGCTCTGCGTCTTCAGGTGATTATTTCACCCTCCAAGGGGACCATCGCCTCGGAAAAAGCTTCTCAATATACTCGACCGTATCGTGGACTCGGAGTTGCCAAACACGCCTCCGGAACTTGACGCCAAACACGACATCATGAGTAGGGCCCATCCCACAGTGACTCCCCTTCCCGCGTAACAATGCGCGACCATTCCACCTGAACTGGATGGCCGGAGATTCCCTGCCTTGCCCTGAACTTCGCCTCGGCGCTGCTTCGTCCCATAATTCATACGGGGCGAAATGACCGTCATTCCAGCGTCTATTATACAAGGGTTCCAAGGAAGCTCGTGATTGGTGTGTTATGCCATGGCGACAAGTATCTTTCGTTCGTCCTCAGACTGGCAAATCCCAAGTGATGTTGTAAAGACTGCCGTTGTTGAATAGGTTATTTGAACGATGCACATCACTCTATGTTTCATATGAAGTCTAGACCAACTGGATCCAGGCGCAAACACGACCATAAAAAAAGACCGCGACGGTTTCGAATCAGACGTGGTCGATCATCGCTTGTATATCCCTGGTTTACCGCAATTTTACCCACGCAAGGTGCAATATGTAGACCGCTGAGGTTAGTCTGTTTTCCCGTCTGTATGGACGTTACTAGGGGCAAGAGACTCAGATCGGCCTCGTGTACAGAAGCACTACAGTTACCCTAGTCCAAATGTGGATCACTGTTGACTTCTTGAACTTGAAGATGATAATGTCTAGAGCACTTGTAAACCGATCTCATTTTTGCGCAGCAAAGTTGCTGGTCTTTGGCGAAAAAGTCGCAGCGCCAGATGCAGTAAATTAAATCACGGCTATACATCACTGGAGGAAGAACTGGAGTGCTCCTGGTGGCTGGCGCCGAATTGATGCATCAGCTCGATATATCAAGCTCTCCCTTGAAGTGAGCTTCCTACGTTATCATTTTCACGTGCCTTGGGATTTGGCACTCTACTGTAGGCACGCAAGACACAAGTGATGGGCACTTTCCGAGTCTTTGGAAAGTTTGATATTTCTCAAGTTCTGAGCAGAGTGTGGTCAACGCATCATGACCCTGTCGGAGGACAGGAAATGCCTTCTCCCTCCGTTTATTCCGGTGCATGCTTGTCCTCGTACTGATTGCAACGTATATTTTAGTTTGATTCAATGATGTGTGCCTTGATGTACAGAACCTCAGATGGCACAACCTCGTGACAGTCTATGAGTGTTATGTCCCGAGAAGGGCCTTACTTGAAGCTTGATCCTCCTCTCACCGATAGGAGCTAGTATTTTGATCCCCAACTAAGACGAAGAACATACTGTGAAGGATGGAGGAAGGGGCTCTTGCGGGTGCAATACAGGTAAACTTCATCGTGGGACATTCTTTTTATTGAAGATTCAGAGTCCATCGAGTAGCCTGGAGGATGCGGCGTCATTTGCAATTGGTCAGGGCGAGAACACACACGTAAGTGCATCCAACAGAAGGGGATAGGGTAGGATTAAGGCGTGGAGGAGTCCAGTTATACCTACATTCCTGTATGTTGAATGAATTTTAGTCCGATAACAATATTCCAAATTGTGCAGAGGGCTGCACCGCACACCATCCTTGGTATAGTAATGGTGGCGCCGATGAGTTTCTTTTGACACATGGTACTGACACATAAGTCGTTCTCAGTAAGTTCGTTGCAGAGGACTCCTGAGAGTTGGAGGAGCGGTTGGTGGCGTTGATTTAATTTAGTTAGACATATGGGGAACAATGTTCTCACGAGGTACACCTAGGAACGCAATGCTAACTTCGTCAGCTCTTGAACCTTCCTTTTACTGTCGAGTTGACCTTGATGTTACATAAAGTTAGTCAAATGGTCTTTCTGTTTCTACCCGAACCAAATGCGAAATGACAAGTTATCATTTGTTTACAATGAGGAGGCACCCAAACACTAGCAGAGTCGGACACGAGGTAAGGCGGCCTGCTTTTTAACCCATATGGACAAGTCTCACACCCCCTCTCTCGATGTCACTCTCAAGTTATTTTATAGATACAAACAGTTATTACGCGTCTAACACCAAGAGATCGGTCTCATTGGTTCTTTTGATACAAAGAGGTATTGTGCCACTGGCACACGCGGTACTGTCCGAGTCAATCATGGTCCTGTGTCAGCCTGAGTGACGCGACCGTGATACACGGCGGGCGGTTCCACATAATTGTATCTTGGCTCACACGTAGCTCCGTCTCACTGGCCGTCTCAGCCAATCAAATGTCTCTTTCGACAGGTCGTGATGCAGTGCCAGTGAGTGAGTAGTACTAGTGAACAGATCATTGATCTAGCTTGAAATTAACCTTGCCGGTTCACGCACTGGCAAGGTTTTGATCGTTCTCAACTCCGGACTCACAAATCCCACAATAACATGCATGACAGAATACGCCGGAGAAGGCACTGATCACCATTTCCTACAGCGTCTAGAACTGAAACGGTTTCCAAGAACATTGGACATGGAAATTTCCTGGGCACGTTGTACTACTACTAATCCCCGTACTGTGGCTGCACAGTTGTTGGGCAACGGGGGAATTCATCGTGCCGAACGTAATTCCTACAACGTCAAGCGCCGTCCACCGCCTCGAGAATGCATGCCATTCCCAGATACCGTCTATCAGGGTCGTCCAAACTTCGACTTACATATACTTCGCTTGAGGTCTTACTCCGTCACGTATAACCGGGGCCTTATCCCTGTTCTGGGGCTGATATAGTGCTGATAACCAAATCTTCCGGTTGAATCCGCTAACCTGCGATTGGGCAGAACGAAATTGGAGATGGAAAAATTATGATTCTGAAGCCCATCGCATCTCACCGCCATGCGATAAATACCCAGTTGTCCAATGCAGTTTTGCAAACAATCTCCTTCATCAACTTCCACGCATCGCTTCTAGTTCGCTGCGATTGCCTTTTCCCATTCGCCACTCGCATGTCAAACTCGAATCATCATCCCGAAAACCCTCACCTTCCAGGAACCCCCGCAGGCGGTTCCTCCGTTCGTCCATCAGAATTCGCCCCCTACAATCGCATGCCGCATATCGACTCTCGTCCTTATCCTGTAGCAGGTTTTCCTACCACTTTATATCCAGACTATCTCTACGGACCACAGTATGCGGTGCGCCTCCTTCCTAACCCCTATCATTCCGCATACCTAATGTTGTTGCAGCCCCCCAGCGACCCCACGTACAGGGCCGATCCTACGCCGCTGTACCCTTGGAGGATGCATTCAGACGCTCTGAAGACAATGATAAGGAACTTAATGTTACAGATTAACTCAGAGGTGGTTGAGGTCCGTAGAGAAACATATGGATCAAACCGCTCGAAGGTGACGGTGGTCTTCGAGACGCACGACGAGATTTGAGTCCTGCTTGAGCGGACTTCCTTGTTGGCATGGATTTATGCCCGTCCCAACATATTGCAGTTTTTTCGTTGTCTTGTGTACTCTCTGTTGTCCTAGTGTTGACGTACTGTATGTCCCTTTCCAGAATGGTGCACAAAGAGCACATATTCCATTTTATATCTGTTGAGTGGACACCCAAGGTACACACCTCCTCAGTCAGTGTTTGACTCTTATATGTATGCATGCAACCCACCGTCACATTCGAATATCCCGCCAATGGCAAAGCCCGCATCAGCAATCATATGAGGAAAGATAAGGCTCGGGAAGCACTGCATAGATCCAACGAGGTATTGATACGAGGCGCGACCAAATATTGTTCTCAACAGCGAGATCACCTAGAAGTCCTGGTCATACAGACTGCGTCTCTGTCAGAAACTGATCGAGGGTTAGACTGGAAGGAGAGGATGTGGTACATTGTGAGCGCGGATTTTGTGGCTGAGGTAGGCAAAACATGCCCCCGGGATTGAGCATCCAGTGTACCTCGCGGAGTACATCCGCAATCGACGTCACATCCTGGATACAAAGTGCGTCAGTGTTGGCATCATACGGTTGTTAAAGAACGTCTCAGCAGGCAGTTCTGAGCATTAGTTTTCGGGAATCCTATCTGTGGCGCTATAGCAGTCAGCCAGATCGGGGAAATAAAACCGAGGAAATTGTGCGCATTGTTGTGGCACATCGTCTTTTTAAGCATTTTTGGCCCTGCTTGAGTGACTCCCCGTTGATATCAACCAGATTTGCATGGCCCAGGTTCTCCATATGTCTCACGGATTTGGTCGAGCACGCTCAGCACAATGTATCTCGTTTCGCCTTCGATGGCGGCAATGAAGCATACGGGCCCTCTGGAAACAGGGCGAAGGAAGTATCCTTCCAGAGGCGATGCGCGCCGAGAGACATAGAATCGTTCATGAGGTCATGATTAGATGCGACCGAGTCGAACACGCCGTGCACAAGACTAAATCTTCTGGGACCATGCGGATGCGAGGACTGGCAGAAGACGTGTTGGAGTTGGACGGCAGGCTGCTATTGTGTGCGCACTATGGATGTAAGGTAGTGATACTGACTCCGAGTGGACGAGTGGACGTCATTTCGGACGTGAATGCTTCTGTAGGATATTAGCCTAGCCAGGAGTTTCGTGGAGGTCAAGACCTACAAGGACATGCGAAGGAATTGAACGTGTGCGATTAGGGGAAAGGTTATCCTGGGCAAGTGGAGACTACGAAGGCGTGGGCAAAGGAAGAATGATTTATTCTTGTTCCAACTTCCAACTTCCAAGATTGGCTCAGAAATTGTCAATGTTTCTCCTAGAGCAAGCTCGTGGCGGTGAGGTGGATGCTAGTGTGCGTTCACGATCCTTTCCTCTTTGGTGCAGAGCAGGGGACGGAACAGAGTTCACGACGTCAGGCAATGGTGACCAACTTTGCTTTTGTTTAAAGTTCTAGAGTGTTCAAAAAAAACGGCTTCCGCAAATACTGCAGAGTCGGGGATCTAGACAAAGAGGTGATGTATGCATGATCTGTCTCCATCTGAGTTGTTGCCCTCTGATTTCCTTGGGGTGACTGGCTGAAACAATCACGTGACGATCGCTGCCACCCCCACAGCCGAGTCCAACTAGCCACTGGCACGCGACGCACGTTTCTGTCTGATAACACCCGTGATGACCATGACGACGTGCTCGTTGAGGAACTCCCCCCACGCGAACAGTGAGCCGCATTTAACCCAAGCTACCATAACACCACGAGTGACCTCGATATGCGAGTGCCACGATGGGGACGATAGTGATGTGGCGCTGGCGGGTGCATTTACCTCTACCGCGCAGGTCCGGTCTATCTTTCGAACGTTGCGTAGCGTTTCTCTCCTTGCTAATAGACAATTTGATACTGTGTCCTCTCCACTTCACTCCTTTCCTCTATGCTTATATTCCTCGCACATACTGTTTGAACATTTAATAGGTCAACGACGACGTCGACGGCGCGAATAGCGGAAAGGCATCCATTACTTTCTTCGTCCTCACTTTCTGCTGTTCTCCCACAATGCTTTAGGGCAATGTTCACAATAACTTGAAAACCGACGCAAAAACACTTAATCAGCACACAATGATCACCCACGTGAAAACAATTGGCGGAGGGCCTCTGCTACAACTAAATTCTCCAGTTAATCCTCCAGTGACCACTGGCAGGAATTTAGTTGTTGATTACCCCGTCTCTCTGCACTGTCGCCTCATTCCTCGTCCAATGGGTCATATGGCTCCCTGGCGCATGTATCTTCTGTGGTGCATCTCCGGGTGATTATTTAACCCTCTATGAGGAGAAAACCTCGCCTCACCCCGGCAAGGCTTGTCGATTTACTCGATCGGTACGTGGAATCAATCCATGCGCCTCGTGATGAGCAGGTGCTATTCTATCCCTTGCCACGGAACAACTCGTGTCCGCCTGCATAGATTGCATGGCCGCTAACGCAAAGTCACTTGACCTGACCGAGCTGCACCTTCTGTCTTCGCATAATACGTACAGGGCTGTGGCAGTTTCGTAACAGCGAAACAACGTGGTGCAAGGACGACAGGTGCAAGGGAACCTGCAAGCCCCTCTTCACGCGACGTACCACCTCCGCAGTAGTCCAGATAGCGGTGAACCATGCCTTCACAGAAACCTATGTCACCGGCGGTGCTACTAATGACCCTTCAGATCTCGACGGCGGAGGAGAACCCACGGCGCCCAGGACTCCTACAGTCTCCCCCTGGGCCAACACCTCACTCACCAATCTTACTGCTTCAGCTGGGAACGGGAACCATAGGGCATCAACTAGTAGGCCGGTCCCCTTTCGCAAAATATTCGGCTCGATCAAAAGAACGCAGGCCATATTTCCGAGTTCACAGGCCGCTGAGAAAGCTGTGCTTTTACGAGACGCGAAATCCTACATACCACTGGAACTGGACTGACCTCCACTGGTCCCCAAATGCGGGACCCCCCATGACCATCCAACATTAGGTTGCTTAGCGTCTGATGCTCGGTCACATCATTTTACGCAATCGCTATAAACTCAGACATAACTGTTAAGGACGTCCCGCACGTAATCCTGCAACGACCTAACGGGGCACCTCCTTCTGTACCGCAACTGTTGAACTGTGGCTAGTCTATGACCGCCGCTGGCTTGCACCCCAGAATACAAACTGATCCAGAAAAAAAAAAGATATTGTGCATGTACACTACCCAAGGAACCTCAAAGAACCTCTTGATTGGTATCCTATGCTGTGGCTGCACTATAGCGATGATGACCATTCGTGATCATTGCCAACCTTCTAAGCGATGTCTATAACACCGCCGTTGTCTAATAGGGTATATGAGCGACATCCATCGCCCTGCGCTTTCACAGGAGTTCTAGACCAAGAGCCCAGGTGCAAATGATAAACAACAAAAGAAGACCGCGACGAATACATTGAGTCAGGCGATCACCGCTGTCAAGTTGGGAACGTGATGGATGCAGCACCAGTAACAGGTACTACTAGGGTTACCACGTAAATTGCGAACCGCTGAGGCTAGCACAGTATGTTCACCAGCCTGCATAGATGCTGCCCTCATCGCTGGCGCCGATTTGATGCCCCAGGTCCATGCGTCAAGTGCCTTGTTCCCCTTGAAGTACGTTTTCCCGCATCAGGGATATTGAACGTCTCGACCTCAGTCAAAAATTCCGCCGGTGAGTAGGAAGGCATGAAACAAGCGATTTGAAATTGTTCGTACAATTCTGTGGGAAAAGGTTGCACACCGTGGTCAGCGCATCAGAACTCAGACGGAGGATAGTAAATGCTGCTTCTACTAGCGCACGCTTTCAATTGTACCGATTGCGATCCCACTGTATTAGCTACGGCGAAGAGGGCCCGGTCCCGTGAGCTTCCTTCCCGGGGGGAGGCGCGCTAGTGGGTGCGATCTTCGTCATGGGAGCTTCTTCCTATCTAGACCATTGAGTGGCCGTGGGAAGCCGTGCCATTAGTTTCGGATCCTATCAAAGAGAGGTATATTACAGAACTAACAAAGGGGAGGGGAGCGAGTTGATTGCCTCTGAGACGGTTCACTGCAAGTTGAGAAGTGTACTCGAGGTGTTCACCGTCTTTATGGTTCCCAAAGTGTCGAGTAGATTTGGTGCCATTTTGCTTTATGATCACCGTGTTTGTGAAAGTGTACGCGTGGATGGAAGGCGGGGCTATAGTCAACAGTGTTTCTTTGTAAAGGGTGGATTTGGAGAATACCCAGGTATCTGTCAGGCGGGGGGCATAATCCCCTAGTTGCGCTGACCGTGGGCCGTACTACTACTAGAGATGTGCAATCGCCATGCTATACCTATGTTTTGCCACGTTGAATAGATGCTAACCCAATAACAATGAGCCGTTAGTAGAGAAGCGACCCCCTCCTGCGTCGTGCACAGGGCTGCACCGCACGTCAATTCTGCGAGGTCCAGGCTCTTGATCTGGTGGCCACGCCGACATATACTTTCCTTATGTATTAGGGTCAGGCTGCCTCGATACACTGTGGAATTGGGCCCATCCCCTTCTCCAAGACACAAGCCATTCGACTTCTTCTTCTAAGTCGGTCCGTCCCGCGAATTCCATAGTGTTTCAAGTTCTCGGTGGTGGCTGTTTAGAACAAAGTAGATGGGCCGATCGATCGCACCACCCTCAACCGATTCCGTTATCAAGCGATATTGACATATCATTGAAAGAGACGAGTGGGCTGTGCATAGGCGCACGCATTTTTTCTATGCGTATCATCTAAACCATATCCCCGTCCACGTAACCACGGCGAGAGCGCACGGAGACTGCCGCCTACTAGTAGACAATACTTGAACTCACCTTCTCTGTAAGTAGAGTAGATCTTGATATGAATGGGGACACTCGATGTCTATTTCCTGACCCTGACCATAAAAGTTCATGTCATTTGTGTTAACGAAGGCCCGTTGAGATTGGTACCCGATAGCCTGATCGTCGCAAGGACGATCTGCTAGACTAGGGCAATAAGCTATAAAGGCTTCCGTCCATCGGACGACACTCTTTCTTGGCTATTTGACAGGTGGCCGGTGGCCGGTGGCCAGTGATACATTGCGCAAGCACCCAAGAAAAAACGATCACGAAACAAATCGCGAAAGCAAACGAAAAAAAAAAAAGAACGGTGTCACGGTGGTGGAAATGAATAGTGTTATAATTATGACACATACTATTATATAAGCGCCAAACCACCATAATTCCCCACCCCACTGCTTGTTTGGGCGATACAACAGTAAGTTATTATTTTTTCTTTCTTGACCTTCCGTCGGTTAGGTAGCACAGCCGAAGGTTTCTGGATCCAGGTCGCTACGGCCCCACAAAAATGGTTCCGAGTAGCTGCACGGCCAAGTACCGTACACGGCTGAGACAGCCTGAGTACAGCCTTGACGCTAGACTCGGATGTGTAAGACTCGGAGCCCCGCATGGACATGTACACATGCTCCACACGCCACAGGTACGACTAAGGGTACCACTGTATGAGTAGTTCGTGTGCTTCATAGGGTCCTCTATCCCGAGGCACACGGATGGAATTCGCGTTAGAATCACTTTTCGTCTTCCCACTGGCGGCCATCCCCTTACCCCTCAATGCCGCCTTCGTACATATGGGCGCTTGAGCTGTAAGGTTGCGGCGTGACTGGGAGGTTCTACCTCAATTTGCGGTCGGGCCAAGTCACTTGCCGACCGACGTCTGAGATCTGATATCGGAGACCGTCTCCTTCAGCGCTAATCACTCCTTTCCCGTAGGTTGGGTAGAATTGGAGAGACGCGGTACCGTAGCGGCACAGCGAGTAATCGACGAAGTGCTACATAGCCTAAGACACACAAGGAGCAAGACAAGAACTTTAAATGAATATAAAAAATCTACTACTAAATGCTTGGATGACTGTTCAGCGCTTTCAGTGGTCGGCCACGACCCTAATAAACGGTTCATGATGCATTCGATAAACAGAACACGCCCGAGAAGACGATGATCGCCATTGCCTGCAACAGTTAGGAGATTTTTTTTATTTTGGCTGGATGCCGCGTGCGCAAATTGTGTATTGCAATACAGCACCGTGACAGCCAGCCTAGATCTCATCGTGTTGTTGTACGTGATTCCTATAGTCCAGCAACCCCCTCGCTGGAATCTACTGAGTTGCGATAGCCGTGGCGGCGGAACGAAACAAAAATGTCATTCTCATTCTGCAGTTATAGCATCACTGTTTGTAACTCACGATAAATAACCGTCAGGCCAACATAGTTGCGCCAGTGCAAACGGTCCTCTTGCATCTCTTGCAGTTACCCATTCGCCATTCGCATGTCAAACCATCTCGAAAACCCACGCCTCGCAAGGACACCCGCAGGTGGTTCCTCTTCTTATCCGTCAGAACCCATTCCACAAAATTTCCCGTGGCCTACCACCTCTCATCCTTGTCCCGCGGGATATCCTGCCACTGCCCACCCGGACTACGTCCACGGATCAGCGTTTGTGGTGCGCCTCCTTTCTAGATCCTATGATACCGTATACCTAGCGTTGTTGCAGGCCCCAGGCGACCCCACGTACAGGGCCGATCCTACGCCATTGTACCCTTGGAAGGCGCATTCAGACGCCTTGAAGGCAATGATAAGGAACTTGATGTTACAGATTGACTCAGAGGTGGTCGAGGTCCGCAAGGAAACGCGTGGGCTGAGCCGCTCGAGGGTGACGGTGGTCTTCGAAACCCCCGACGAGATTTGAGTCTTGCACGAGCAGACTTTAGTCTTGGCATAGATAGCACCTTTTTCTCTCGTTGTCTTGTGGATACTCTGCTGTCCTCATGTATTTCCCACTCCGAGAATGGTACACAAAGAACACATGGTCTATTTTATATGTGTTAGGCGGACATGGCACACTCCCAACACACAGTAGGCTTACTCAAAGTTTTACTCCAGTATGTATGCACGCGATCCCGCCCCATAGGTCCCGCCAGGCACCGCCGTCGCCTTCGAAGTTTCCGCCAGTGGCAAAACCAGCGTCAGCAATCATCTGAGCAAAGTCACCTTGGCTCGAGAACCGTCGGATCGACTCAACAAGATATTGATACGATGCGCGGTCGCCTGCAAGGATCGTTCCTAACAATGGGATCACAGAGAACGAGTGTTGGTCATATATCCTGCGTTGCTGTCCGTCAGAAATTATAGAGGGGCAGACTGGAGGGGAAGACGTACTGCGCGAGCGCGGGGTTTGTGACTTTGTTGAACTCGAGGCAAGCAAACGTGCCCCCCGGCTTCAACACGCGGTGTGCCTCGCGTAACACATCTGCAATCGAGGTGACGTTCCGGATCCCAAATGCGATGGTGTAGACATCATATGTGTTGTCAGGGAATATTTCAGCGGGCAGCTCCTGAGCGTTCGCTTCCAGAAATGCGATCTGTGGCGCTGTAGCGGCTTAACAGTCCGCGCGAACGAGGAAAGCGTGCGCATAGTTGTGGTACATCGTCGTTTTGAAGCGTTTTTGGCCCTCCCTGAGCATCTCCCCGTTGATGTCGACTACATCCACGCGAGTCTCACGGTCTCCGTATGTCTCGCGCGCAAGGTTGAGCACGCGCAGCGCGATGTCTCCCGTTCCGCCTGCAACGTCAATGCAGCGTATGGGCCCTCTGGATCCAGGACGAAGAAGCGAAATGAACGAGTCTTTCCAGAAGCGATGAACGCCGAGTGACATGACGTCGTTCATAAGGTCATAACTGGATGCGACCGAATCGAACACGCCCCGCACGAGGCTCTCTTTTGAGTCTTCTGGAACCGTGCGAAAGCCGAAGTGGGTTGTGCTTCCAGAACTGGCAGTCGTACTGGGGTTGGGCTGTGGCGGAAGGTTGCTATGATCGGCGTGCACACTGCGAATACAAATTAGTGGGCGAGTGGAAGCTCGTGAGTGCGCCAGCGCCGTCCGGAATCCTCGGGAAGCGGCTTGCATTGCCAGCGGTAGTTTGTCCAAGTTTTGTCCAGGTGCAACAGCAGTCAAGGCTGTTGAAGTGAGGCGGAGTCCCCGGGCCGAGGGAAGAATAAATCGTCGTCGTGCTCACGTCCTCGCAGCAGCACAGCCTATGGCACTCTCGGTATCACAAAAAGGAAAGGCCAGATTACGTCCTGACGACACACTAGACCTGGATGAATCTGCCAAATTCTCTTCAGGCTCAACCACGTCCTCTGGCTCATCCACATCCTCCTTCTCTTCGTCTTCGGAGTCAGGGTCAGAATCGGAATCAGAATCAAATGCAGACGACTCAGAGGACGACTCAGAGGACGAGGTGTCACAGGAGTACCTAGATTCCCTCCTCGAAAAAGCGCGAGCAAGCATTGCTCGCAAGGCTGCCAAAAATGGCAGCGCACAGGATGCCCCGGAAGAAGATGTTATTAGACTTGATGATCTGGAGGCCGAGTGGGAGTGTGTTCTTTGGTCTCATCCTTCTCTGCCTGCGTGTTCTCATCTCACTTTAGAGGACTCCCTCCGCTTGACCCTGGCACTCTGCCACCATCTTATATTACATTTGGCGAGTCTCCACATGACGCGCCATCAGCCATCCGGGACTTGGATGTAGAGCGTGTACTGGAGTCATCGTCATCGCGCACTGTACCGGCGCCTCCACCTCCGCCTCCAGTGCTCACAAAATCGGGCAAGCCTCTAACCAAAAAGGAGAAAAAGGCGGTATGCCACCCTATATCTGAGCGAAACTCCGGAGATTGACCTTCGCCCTCTGTTCACCCTCGTTAAGCTGAAAGAGAAAACGGCCGGGCCGAAATGGTTCGACCTTCCTGCACCTGCAGAGGCAGATCTACCTCGATTGTATAAAGAGTACGATGCACTGCGTCTGCGCAATCAACTCGATCCAAAGCGGTTTTATCGTAAGGATGCTGGTGAAGGGCGCGGCATTAAGGGCCTCCCAAAGCATTTTGCGGTGCGCATATTGAGAATCGTCGTTTTATATTTCTCACTGGATTACAGATTGGCACGATCATTCCGACAAGCACACCATTTGGTGGTCCGAGCGTGGATAGTTTGCCCCGGTCGGCACGCAAGCGCACACTCGTAGACGAACTTGTGGACGATGCAGAAGCACGCCACTATGCTAAGCGCAAGTTCAACGAACTGCAGAGCTCACGCTCTGCGAAGGGTCGCGGTACTCTGGCAGCACGATATGCTGCACGAAAACCGAAGTGGTAGTTCCGAATCAGGTGATGATAAGATTATATCACATGACCGCGACGCGTGTTTTTTTATCACAAACTGTTGATAAAAGGGTATCGGATTATGTAATTTTACGTCCAATGACGGAAGGAGATTTCGAGCGTCCAACACCTAACCTACTCTCCCCTCTCCTCCTGTTAATCTTGCATCCATGGTCCGAAGGAGGAGTTCAAAATCTAAGTACGTAAGGAGTGGTCCGCGTCCGGTCGATAAGAAGGATGCAAGAATGAAACGGTGGAACACGTTGGCAGATATCCCCATGGATGAGGAAGACCAGTGTGCGCGCTTTTCTTCTGAAAATTGCGCTTATTAAAAATGCTGTCGCCGCTCACCTAGTTCATGCGTCGAAAGACCGTATTCTGCTGGACGGTGAGGGCATTGGTGCAGATGACGACGGCGGCGAGGAGGAAGTGTTGGCGTTGAATGGGATCCAGTCCTCAGATAGCGATGAGGACACGGATGATCAAGAGGACCGAGACGATGAAGAAGACCAGCCGCGACCAGAGGTACGCGCAAGGAAAAAAGGCAAAGCAAAAGCCAGACCACCGCCGGAGTCCGAAGACGAGGAAGAAGGAGAGGAGGAGGAGGAGGAAAGCTGGGGTCATAAAAAGTCCGCCTATTATGCCTCTAATGCGGCCGAACTTGATTCGGAGGACGAAGAGGCGAACGAACTGGAAGAGGAAGAAGCAAAGCGCCTCCAAGTGAAGGCACGCGATGCATTAACGGATGTCGATTTCGGCCTAGCAGACATCGCTCAGGAAGATGCAGAGGATGCTGATGAGTACGTCTCCCTCTTTGTCTGATTATATTTAGCGACTGAGTTGTCCGCAGCCCGTTGCTCGGACCCACGCCGGTAGTCTCAACGCGGACTCTACCGCTCGACAAGAATGCCGCCATTAGACATATGGAAAAAAACAATCCGGAGACTCTCGCGTTAGCGTTCGACTGGGAGGATATCGCTACCAAGGTCATACGTACTCAGGAAAAAATCAGAGAGTGCGTTTAAAGTTTTGGCCCGTTGCCTATTGCCCTCTTACTGACTTACCAAAGGCTTTCGTCCACGGAACCAGAGTCCCAAGTCTTGGGGATGGTTCATCTGCACAACCGTACGCTTTCCCTCCATATCCAGTTCGAATCACTTATGCATATTATGATAGAGGCTCTTCTCACATATGCTACGACACTCGCCTTTTACCTCTCACTTCGAGCAAGTGAACACTACTCACAACGCCCCGAACTCCTACGCTCTCACCCAATCTTCTTGCGTCTTCTTCAGCTTAAGCAAGCGCTTTCTTCTCTAGAAGATCTGGACTTTCACCTCTCAGAAAGTGACTCTGGTATTGGTGACTCGGAGGATGACAACGTCTCGCTTGACGATGAAGAGCTGGAGGACGCCTCGGCTTTATTGAAGCAGTATCGCAAGGGGTCTCGGCTTACACTCGATGATCTAGCTGAGCTTTTACGAGAAGCTGAAGAGGCCGTAGCGCCTGCCAAGGCCACGACCAAACCCAAAGCCGCCGCACCGCCACTGCCCATCAAAGAGCCGCCCAAAAAGAAGCGCAAAACATCCACTTCTACCAAATCAGCCCCGGTCTTCGACCTTGAGGAACCAACATATGTGCCACCTAAGCCCCGTGCTCCCACACGCACCTCTGTCTCTACAGGAGAGGATGTGTTTGGTGACGCTGTTATGCTAGGTGCCGCTGATGCAGCGGACAAAAAGGCACGCGGGCACACGTTACGGTTCCACACGTCCAAGATCGAAAGTGCTAGTGCACGAAGGCAAGGCGCACGAGTGGCTCTAGGCGGTGACGACGACATACCATACCGCGAGCGCCGAAAAGAGAAGGAGGCACGTTCGCAACGCGAGGCTCAAGCTGGGAAGCGTGGCCGGGGAGGCGACGACCTTGACGACGTCCCACCAGCGCGTGGGGTTCTCGAAGAGGACAGAAATGGTGAGGGAGAAAGTGCAGAGGAGGACGCAGACGGGTATTACTCGCTCGTCCAGAAGCGGAAGCAAGTGCAGAAGGAACACAAAAAGATTGTGTATGAGACAACCAGGGCTGAGAGCAGGTGCGCTGCCTTGGTGTTCCACATCGCCACGAGCACCTTCTGACTTTAGCTTGCTCACATAGTGTGGAATTTGACGACGACAGTGCAGAAGGGCCACGCTCGCTCACTCGCGCTATCCTCAAAAACCGGGGGTTGACACCTCGGAGGTCAAAGAGCGTACGCAATCCGAGGGTGAAGAAACGTCAGAAGTTTGCAAAGGCAAAGAAGACTATCGCTTCACAAAAACCCGTGTTCAAGCCTGGTGCAGGCGACTCCACGCGGTATGGCGGAGAGCGAACAGGTGTCTCAACCGTTGTAAAGAGCGTGCGGTTCTGAACCGCGCTTTGCGTTTGCACGACGTCTGTCTTAGTACACAACCATGACATGCATTTCCATGTCGCAGTCTCTCGGATCGAGAAGTCTCTGCGCGAAGCACGGGACAAGCCTTGCTGGAGGTTCTCCGTGGAGTGGAGAAGCAGATCGCTCCAATGCCGTTCAAACGGCGCTGAGTCGCATACTAACTCGGGGGCATTGTTAACTACGTGTCAGTTTGCTACGCAACATGCGGTGGACGTGCCACCAGTTCGTGATTGTAACTAATGGAACTCGCGCGACTCATGCGCTATGCTCTTGGCTGTGTTGGCCCAGCCCCAGGACGATGTCGACACGTGATCCGCGCGATCAATGGACTTGAGCGTCTGGATGATCGATGACACGCCCATCGACGATACGCCCAATGACTTGGAGGGTCACCCATCTCCGTGTCATTTAGCCCTCTTCTAAGATCGTGTACGATATACTGTTTTTAGGACTTGGGGGGAGATCTCATTAATTTGTGGTCACATTGCGTCGCAGAGACACGACTACTTGATACTTGAGTATTCCGGTTTTCGACACGACCCCGACATTCACTAGATGGATAACTTTGCGTCCTCTGGATCGAATCAAACCTCGCCTTGGCCACACCGCAGGTAGCAACTCACGATGTTACATTCCAAGCCATGGAGCTACAGTAACACGGGCCATACCGTACAATCTCCTGCCAGCGTCGGAACGTAACTTATGGTGTACCTCTTACAGTTCGCTTCCTGATTTCTTCATTGTTCTCCTCGGAAGAAAACGGTCTCGTGTTCTAGATGCGGTTCCGCAGTGTATTCATCCCCTCTCTTGCCCAACTTGCGAACACGCCGCTGACAGCCGAGGTCCAAGTCCGAATGCTGCTTCCCGGAACACCTCGTTACATGGCCATCAAATAAATACCTAGCTGCATCCATTTTTCAGGACAAACCACTCCTCCAATTCACAGAACTTACAATGAGTTTTGCATCTGCCTCAGGCTCAAACAGCCGTGCACCGTCTCGGCACCCTTCACATCTCCAGTTTTCACTGGAACCCCAACAGCCGTGGTGCCTTAATCACCCAGAGACCCTATGTCCAAACTTTGAAAACACGCGCTTCAACGACTCCCGACGTTCCGTGACGCTACCTAACTCGGATCCCCGTCTCGCATCTCACTCCCAGGTTCCCTGGGACGCGGACCAGGATGTCCAGCCTTCTTCTTCCCACCTTCCTTTCATGATAGGGGGTAGTAGCCAGTCACAGGACTTCGGTGTGCCGGGTGCAACACCGTCCTACCTGCCCGAGGGCCCTCATAACGTCTTTGCAACGGACCCAACTGCCTTGTGTCAGCCCTCCTATCCACCTTCCGGTATTACCACCAATCCCATGATGCCGTTCGCCGGCCCGTCAAGGTTCGGTGGCGAGCAGTCAACTCTCCTCTCGTGGGACGACAACACAGCGCAACCGGGACCAGTGATTGCTGCACCTATACCTGCACTTGCACCGCCTCCATCAATCTCACTGCCCCTGCAGCCCTTCAATACAGATCCTATGGCACTCAACCTTTTCCCCACCGCACCTGCCCCAGCACAGTTCATGGACACCTCTAACGTGAATGTGGCTGGTTGGTCCCGTCCGACGCGTGTCCCCCTCCCTCGCCCGCGCGGCCCACGCACACGAAGCCTCCGTCCAGTCCCCCTCGTCCGCGTCGAGGACGAAGTGGAATGGGTCCACCAGCACGTATTGAAGGTGACGCTGTGGCTGAACTGGTCCCCAAATGCCGATGCAGAGGCGCACGAGCCATGGGACTAGTGACTCAAGCCGCCTCGTGTTGCTTCCCAATAACGGTTTGGTTAGGTGATGCTGGCGCGCCGTGTTGCTGGTCTCGGCGGAAAGAGGTTTGGCCTCTCCAAACCTATGAATTTCTTGGCTTATACGTTTCATTCTTGGTTTCATTCTTCTTTATTTTTTGCATGCTGTGGTCATTCCGACTTCTATAGTCTCATTCCCTCCTTTTTTTTCGTTTCTCTCATGTGCAGAGCATACCCAGAAGCGTCGTTACTGATTTCGCGATATGCACATCTTATCATGATAGATCAACTTGATTTCATGTAGCCGTACCTATCGTAGGCCATAATGTTAAATTCACGTGAGCCTTCCCCCCCACGAAACGCGCGTGGCATCGGAACATTTCCAGAACTGTCCCAGCTAAACGCGCATCAGTAGATAACCAACACGTTGACCTAGCCTTGCGCCATCCCCATCCCCAAACCTATCGTCTTTGCCCCTCGATCGTGTTCGCACGGGAGACCATGTTTGAGGCGCAGATCGCACTATCGCCAATTCACAGCAGTGCTTTCGCACACCAGACCGTGACAACGTCGTTTCTCTTGCTGTGAAAGGGCCACAATCCCACGTGGGTTGCGGACCCACGAAAGGGACGAAGCGGAGTGGCTCCAACGACTACGAGAGGATGACAGGGAAAAGAGCCGGTTATAATGCCAAGCTCTCCGGTCGCCAGTACTGGTGACTTTCTATCATTTATTTCCCGCAGCAGGTACAGTAGTTAACGAGTCGTTGCAGTCATCACGTATCACGATAAATCACATTGAGATCGTACGCGCTCTTTACCAATTTCTCGCTTCAAGCGCAGCACCATAGGAATCTGGCAATGCCTCGTCTGCGCCTCCCAACCAATTCTACGGAAGAATGGGCAAAGATAGATCCGGAGGGATCCCACAAGCACGAGTCGTTTTGATCAGTTCCGCTACATCGACCGTCGACCCTGTGAATAGTCCCTGAGGCTAGGACGAAAGCACTGCGCCTAGGCTGCACTTCTTATCACTTGGCAGATGTAACAATGCATGCCTAAGGGCTGCTCGTCCAGGCGGGGAAGAGAGAGAGAGAAAAGAGAAAACCTAGTTCCGATCGGCGAAAAGGTGCGCGGGTCATGAGGTACGTACTAGTACGCGCGCACGCGAGAGATAGAGAGAGGGGGGGGAGTCAAGTGACACGAGTACATGACGGTGAGAGAATCTGTCAACCCGCAGCTGCGTCTGGGAGTCGCCGTACGTACCACCCACGCGACAGTGGTCACGGTGCAACAAGGACGGAAGGGGATGTCATGGGATGAGGTGTGCGTTGCGATCGCAACGACGCCCATGCTCGTTAAAGTTGGCACGACCAATCGCTTGGTGCCTAGGGATAGAGATCGTCAGCAGTTGACGAGCATCCCACGACAACCCAGCGGTGTGCGAACAGACTGTCGCTAGGCTTCGCGGAAGTGAGGTGGCATGTCAACTTGGAATCCTTCAATCGTCGCAAATCGTCGCAAGGGAGATATTTTAAATACATAAAATATATTGCTTTTAATAATCGCGTAAAACAAATAAGTCCGTAACTTGCACGATATAATACGATATATAACGTCCTAGAATGTTAAAATTATTAAATAAGTTGGGCTGCAAAGAATCGCGAGTAAATAACGACGAAGTCCCTCGGTCATACGAAAGGTAATTTAGACGTTCATCGTGCATCCGCAGTTCGGCAGCCCCCACCATCCGTGCGCCTCAGCCTCCGCATTCAAAGACCAGTTGAACCATACGTCCATCCTCATCAAGTCCGGTCGCACCCACTCAATCTTATCGCCGACATGAACGAACGGGTGCGCACGCAGGCGGCAGCGGCAAAACGTCGGAACAGTTCGCGGGACCGAGGGGCCAGCGGCTGTGGCTGCCGCCGCATCCCAGGCGCGCACAACAGGCGCGCGGGCGCCTACTACCGGCGACCCGGACATGGGCACCGTGTCATGCATCGATGTCGAGAAGAACGGTGCCGCGGCAGGAGCTGTCATAGCTATCGGCACGGTGCCTGACATCGAGGACATGGGCACGGTAGTGTTCTGGTCGCCGGCGAAGGTCGCATGCCCGCCGGCGGCGTAATATGAGGAACTTGGACCTGACGCCGACGACGGGTGAGTCCGGAGAGAATACGTGCCGTCGATGGGCGATTGAGGGCCGATGGCGGGATGGATGACGGGTTGTGGGAAGCTAATGGGTGGTGGAGGTTCATGTGAGTGGACGAACGGCTTAGCATTTCGGAGGTTGGCTGGAAGAGGGAATTGAGTAAATTGGTCGGCACCGAAACCAAAGTCATTGAAATCGTCAGGTAGGGTCAGATAGTCCCATTCGACCTGTTGGGGTGCAGCTGACGGCGATGGGGGGATGTCATCGTCAGTTGGAGGATAGCTGTTAGAAGACATGATGGGGCTTCCACATCGCTCTAGCTCGGATATATATCCCCAGGTCAGATGAGTTCAATGAAATTCATACGAAAATTGATGAAAGACCATTGATGGAACGTGCAAGTAATTATCTAAGCGAAAACCTTGAGGGAACAGCGTGCTGAATGGACACGCCGCATGTAAAGATGTCCACGGGTGCCCCTAATAGTGTGTTCGTGCTGCTGCTGCCCGCGTGAGTTTGAGGGTGTCAATTTACTACGCACCGAAGACCGGTAAATCCAGCTAGAAATTAACTGAAGAACACACGGCGATCCCATTCATTGACCTGATGAAGGCAAAGTGAGGAGCAAAGTTTACAATCACTTTTTGTAATAGCACTCTGGCACTTCAAGCGAGAGCAATGAGGCATACAGTACCTTAACATCCACACGAGGGGGTGTGTGCTAGATCTGACGGACCAAATTGGCCACCGCGAAACGGAAGGAAGAAATGGAGGGTAGGTCTGGCCGGCGAGGGGCAGTGGGTATAAGTGGGTGTAGTGGTCCATAAGTGTAAAACCGGGCCGACACGAGCGAGAATACGACACCCGTTTGGGAAGAGAAGGGAACACCCGGGAGATCCCCTTTTCACTTTCGGAGATTTCGATTGAATTGTATCTACGCCAGCCAAGTTATGCTCTTCGAACGGTTCGCCAAAGGCTCGAGGAATCGCCGAGTTGCACGATCAGGTAAGGCACCGAGGAGCTAATGACATTACAGCAATGATCTGCGAGCCCTAAAATTCAACAAACTGTGAAAGTGTTTGTTTTTCGCTGATAGGCGGCACGTCGGAAATAGTGACTGTACGACGCGGTCAAGTCACCCCAAGCGACGCGATCTAGAGCATAAAGTCCGTTCTAGCGAGACTGTATGAAATCCACGCGTGATGCGGTCCCATGAAGGAGCCGATCACGACGCTTGACAGGGAGTTTGGGGTGAGGAGATGCACGCATGGACGTCTGGCAAGATTGCTTAAAAGTGAAATGGACACACATGAGCAATGCTACGGATGTATTAATAAGTTGGGATGATGCGTATGACAACATGAACAGCCAAAGAAACCAGGAAGCATCGTATGCAAGAGATGGAATGTGTTTAGAAGCCTGGTGGTACAAGTGCTTGCTGTCCACTACCTTGCTTCGGAGCGTTGGGTGATGGGGGGTATAAGGAGCTACCAGATACCATCTGGAAAGAGGTAAGGAGTGGATACAAACAAGGACATGTATGCGCACCTGCTGTGCACCCTGCTGCTGGGCAAGCATTTCGTTCTCCTGGGCGACGACTTTTGCTTCGTCCTCGAGGATGAGGGCGAGAGGGAGCCCAATGAGTAGGGCTGAGGTTGTTACTACCCAGATGACATTTCCGGCGATTTTTGTGGTGCGCTTAACGAAGGAAGCGGTTTTTGATACTTTTGAAAAGATGGAATGACGGGTGGTTGGTGGGACAATGTCCTTGAGTGCGGAGATGCGGTCGAGGAGAGATTCGTCGACGGGAGAATCGGAGTCTACGGAGGAAAGTGAAACGGAGGATGAGGTACGGGATGAGGCGGAAGAGGCATAGGGAGAGTTGGCAGCCTGTTGGTCCTTTTCCTCGACAATCTGAACTTTGACCATGATGACGGGTGTTGGCAAACTGTTGTGTGCACGTATTTGGAGTCGGCCGTGGCAAGCCGAGGGCCCTCGGGAGTGATGTTATGATGACCTAAGCAATTGTTAGGCGAGCGGTACCGAAGACAAGCTTAGGGAGAGTCGGACTCGGACAGTCGGAGGAAAGGACAAACATGCATGCCCATCATCGTTCTCTTTCGCAACAACCAGGTCCGTATAAATCCTCCTCCGATGACTCCGCCCTCACTTCCAATGCTTGCTTCGTCCCTCTCTCGCAACGAAGCCCTCGCGCTGCCCTCCACCGCCGTACAGAACCAGATTCATGAGCTCGCTAAAACTCTCCCTCCCCCAAGAAAGCAGAATATTGCTTGCGATGCATGTAGGTATGCCCCTCTCGATTCACTCTACCCAATTCCCCTTTCATCGCTCATCGTCTCCCCACCAATGCGCGCACCGCGTCCCACAGGCAGAGAAAAGTAAAATGTCACCAGCTCCCTGGACAGCCAAAGGTATACACCTCCCGTCACGTCCCCCATTCTCATTCCATTCACCGATGCTTCGTCTCTGCTGTTTTTCCAGTGTCAGGTATGCTCCCACGCCTCTAATCGCACCCGCCCGTACTCACACACATTATAATCAGCACTGTATAGTCAAGAATTACCCTTGCACGTTCGTTTTCATCTCCCCGCTCTTCCTACCCTCGTCGTCAAGTCAACCTCCCCTCTATTAGACACCACGCACAACAGGCCACTAGCGAGAGGAAGCGCATCTCGACTGTCAATCGACGTCCCCGCGCATATTCCACAACAAGTCCTCAACAGAGGTCCGTGCTGTCGCACCTCATATTTTCCCTTACTTCTGTCCATATATGCGCCTCCCATGGGGCTAATTTTATTTCTGTCTGCTCCCAAATGACTTTTACATACGACTCATCTCTTTCTCCCGCTTGTTTAGTCAGCCCGCTCCCGAGAGCCCGTTAGTCTTCCCAAACTCGACCTCGACGCTAATCTGACGAGACCCCAAGGGCGTACCTTTCATCTCCTCCCGCCCCCGACCCTCAGCCGACACCATTCCGCTATCCTCAGGCCGTATACGGTCCTCCAATTAGACGCAACACAGGTTTCACCGACCTACTCGCATATCTCCTTTCCCCCCAAACGAAGTAAAGTAAGCCCGTCGGGTACCGGAGGAATCCCTCTGCATACTCATAGTTTGGCAGTGGTCTGGATGGATGTCCATTGCCTCAATACCGTCTAAATCCGTGGAAGGACTGGGGTGAACTTGCGTATAAACTTCAGGACGAACATTTTCGCATAGAGTGGGTATATTCCGCGCGCCCCTTCCTCTGAGCAGGGCGCTCCCTCTGTCTTCTCTCTGTCCTGGCCAGAACACTCACCCACATTCCGCATGTCGCCCTTTCTCAGATTCGCGCTAGACCTTGTGGAGGTGTACTTCCAGGTTATGCACGCACGCTTACCCTTCCTTAACCCAACGCATTTCCGCGCACGATTGAACGTGAATGTACCTCAATATGCGTCCGTCTATGCGAACAATACGAGTGCCGAGGAGCCCTTGCACCCTGCTCTAATGGCGACGGTCATCGCGTGGGGAGCCAAATTTTCCGAGCATCCACTTCTCGTTGCGGACCGACTGAACTCGCCAACACGCCAGAGCGGCCTCGCGAAGACACTCATCGTACGTGCGCGAGAGATTGCCGAGGCTCTCAAGGTGCACCGCGTGCCCGCGGCAGAACACGTCGTCATCGCGCTTCTAATTGAGCCACTGCAGAGCCGTGCGTTTCCCTTCGTTCCTTTTTTTGTGGCGCTCCGCGTGGCAGCAGCCGTGTTGACTTGTTCCCCTTCGCTTCGGGTTGCCAGAGATACCAGATGACACGAGTGGTGAGTGCGAACGCTTAACCCGGGGGTCGGTTTCGAAGTGCGCTGCGCACTGACCCGCGTTTATTAACCTAGGCTACCGCGGTTTTTGGCTCACATGCGCTATCCGACAGCTATTTGACCTTCAGGTGTGTAGCAGGTTTTGACTTTTCCGAGGGTCGGTATGAAACTAGACGACCCCCACGGGCAGATCAACCACAAGTCCGTCATTTCGAATATTCAGGATCCCGAGGCGCGCGGGACGATGATATTTGCGTGGTGGATGGCATGTCTATCTGATGCATACGGCTCTACCTACTATCGTCGTAAGCCGCAAATCGACGAGGGCGATTATGACGTCGACTTTTATATTGTCGACACCGTAGCCGTCGATCCGGACGGACAAACTAAGCCGGGTCCGCGAGAACAATTAGAGGTGCGAACGATTTTTGCTTTCTTTCCGTTCGGGTTCCACATCTTGCAAACCTATTTTTACTTCACAGGTCCTGGTATGCTCTTCCGAGGTATGATTTGTATACGATGTGACATTAAAATATGCAGGGCTACTATCGCTCAGCACATGCACTCGCGCGTATATCGCGGCACATGTCCAAAAACCTTTGGATTCCAACGATCGACTCGGACGGAGTGCCCGTTGAGGTTCTCCGCGGGATCATGCAGCAACTGAATGAGTGGCGGGCACAATACCTCCCTCGCGTTGGCGTGCCAACGGACTTTGACGCAGATTGGGACTTTGTATCTGCCGTATCAGCTTGCGCGAGCGACGCGACGTTCCATATCATGTGGATCATCCTGTTCAACGCGCTGGATGATCACGGTATCCGCGAGAGCGTGGGCTCCCCGCACAGCTCTCACGCGAGCCCTGCGCTTTCTGTGGGCAGCGGTACGCAACAACAGATCAAAGAACTCAAAGCGAAAGTTCTGGAGGAGGCTTTACACGGCGCTTTGCGCATCGCGGGTCTTGTGCGCGCTCCTTGTCATCTCATCTCATATCTTATCTGACCGGCATCTCTCACAGGCGGGCGTGCTGACGAAGAACGGCTATCTACGACTCGACCCGGCGGCGATGCTCATCTCGTGCAACTACGCCGGCATCCTGCTCGCGCGCTTCGGGCGTCCAGAACTGCAGAACTGTATCGAGGGTCTCGAGCAGTACTCGTATTCGTACGAGGAAGGCGCCGACCAGGCGCAGGAACTCCGTCGCCTGTTCGCGCTTGCACGCGCTGGGCAGACAGACTTTGCGCATATGTCCGCTGCCGTCGAGCGTCAGCAGCAAAACCCGCACCATTCGCGGGAGACGTCGTCGCAGCCTTCACACTCGCATGCATCTGCTGGGCTCGGGGACAGCATGTACGTTGACACTCGACCGTTCTGAGTGCAGTGGGCGGAAGGTATATGGAGGTGCGGTGGGACAGATGGGCAGACGGACGACAAAAAAAACGTGTATGACAACTAGAATTTTGGATAATTCTTTATAGATGTCCACCCCCCCCCCTCAGGGCCCCTCTTGATATCTGTTGACGTTTCTTACAGTAATTATTTTTCGTTTTGTGTTTGTACGCCTTGTTCCCCCCCTGTATCTCTCTCTCACACTCCCTTTCTCTTTGCCACATTTATCTGAGATGATGGTATCCCGATATTGTATCGATGCGATGACGACACGAACGTGTGTATATACACACACGCAGCAGAGATAATGGCGTGATCGCTCTTACTATTTTCTCTTCGGATCCAATAATACAGTAATATTTTCTGCAACGGGACGAGACGATGGCACCGAAGCCGAAGAACCACGCACGCGTTGAGTATCGAACCAGGCCAAAAAAGCCAAGTGCGCGCCGATCAGGGGGGTGTGCAGAGAGGGGAGGGGAGAGAGAGCGCCCCAATCACACAAACAACGAAACAGCGCGAAGGTTTGCGCTTCTCGCCCCAACCTTTTTATATCCACCTATCATATACACTTTTTTTTGTTTTTATATTTGCTCTCTGTAATACCCCCCGCCTGTCCCCGGTTGCCAGGCCTCCCCCTTTGGGGGGGCGAGCGATAAAACTCTAAAACCGTAAATCCGCCCACGGTCGGCGCGCCTTGGGCGCGGGCGCATTGCGCCTTATGTGGAAGCGGACAAATTGAAAAGAAGTAGATCATCGACCCCGTGGCCAGATAGACGGGAGAGAGGGAGAGAGACAAAGGCTCGAGGGCTCCACTCTATTCGTGGCCAAGCTTCTGTCTGTTGTCTTGTTATCTATGTACCTACAATAAAATGCGGGCAAAAACCCCCGGCGTCTCGTGTTGTCCTCGCATGCTCCCCTTCAAACAACTCGGAGTTTCTGATTGTCCCCATGCTGGCTCAGTCAGTTGTCGGCTGTCAGCTGCTGCGGACGGTCACGCAAGTACCATAAAAAGAGAAGTCAGGGCAAAGGCAGCAAGAAGCTAGGCGAAGGGGGCGCTTATCTTACCGGGCGTGGGGGCAGGACGATGGGGCGGATATAGTTCGCGCTATCATAATCATACAAAGTGTGAGAAAAAAAGCGGTGGGGAGGGACGACCAGGGGGAAGGAACGATGACGCACGCTGAGCGGTAGCGGCGCACATATGTGATCGCGTGATTCTCGATCTCATCGGGCTCGACGCCGACGATAGACCAGTCACCCGGCGTCTCTGCGTCGGAGATGTACCGCCGCTCGACCTCGTCAGGGCTCAGTGCTGGCCACCAGATACCCTGCGCTGCGCGTGCGAGCGCGAGTGCTACGCGCTTCGGTACTACTGGTGCACGCGAGGGCGCGTTGTAGGTCAGCGTGGAGACTAGCTCGAGCAGGAACTCGTGCGTGTGCGTCGAGGGGCCCGGAAGCGCCAACGTGCGCTCGAGCGCGGGCATGCCGACCAGGTGGGACAGTGCCTGCGCGACGTCCATCACCTGCCGAGAGGTTAAGCAAAGTTAGTTGGACAGCCAGGGGAGCGAGCGTAGGCGACGCACGTGGACGGGGCGGGTCTTCGTCTGGGCGTGGTTAAGCTTCCACCAGATCGGCCAGACTTAGTGAGGGTCAAAAAGGGGAGAAAGCTAGCGGCGGCGAAGGACGTACTTGACATGTTGGTGAGGAATTTGTCCTCGTGTCCATACATCGGCCCAGGCCGGACGATCGTAGCGGCGGGGTATGCTTCACGGACTGCGGACTCGCCGGCGGCTTTGGTGCGATAGAACTGGGACGTTGAGGTTGGCGAGGCGTTGAGGTGCGAGACGTGGACGAGTCGAGGGACGCCGACGCTCGCGGAGACCTTGGCGATGCGTTCGGCTCCTTTTACATGGACGTCGTCAAAGGTGAAGTTTCTTTTGCGCACGTTCAGCACCGCATACACAGCAAATGCCACGGTACACATACTTGGTCTCGTAGTCGCGGCCGACGAGGTTGTACACGATATCGGAGTGCCGGACACACTCGGCGATCTGTTCCTCGTTACGGATGTCCCATTCCTGCGGCCATTCGAGTCAATACAAAATAAAACGGAGGGCGGATCGAACGCACCATGGAGACGATCTGTCCGAGGTCGCCTGTGACCTTCAGGTGACGCTTCTCGTCCTCGTCACGGTATGGTATGACGACCTGCGTGCCTGCCTTCGCTGTGTATCGGGCGTTAGATATCGCGCTGTCGCCCCTTTCACTTCCAAGAAAACACCCACCAAGCTTGGCGACGAGATAGCGGCCGAGGAAGCCTGTGCAGCCAAAGACGGTCGCAACGTGCCCTGTTACCGCACTGCGCCCGGCAGGACCTTGCGAGACGATCGGCGGCCGGCCGGGGAGCGATAGTAAATCGTGCAAGGCCCGCTAGTACCAAGTAAAGACCAGGTGACGAGTCAGTTTACTGGGCATACAAGGCAGGGCGAGACCTGTAAGGGACAACGTACCCTCCCCGTGGGCGTGGTCGCTATGCGCGGTAGTCGCACAAAGGGTGCAGAAGAGATGAGCATGAGGAGAGAAACGCTGGGCTCGCCGTGGGTTGTTTGTCGGGCTTTCGCAGGAGGAGTTGGCAGGCCCCGTCCCTTCCCGGATATTTCCGCAACCCTAACCCGATGCGAGCAACCCATAAGCTCGCTAGCATAGCGCCTTCGCCTTGTCTTTGTCCTGTCTTGTCAGGCATGGTTCAAGGAACCACTAAAGGTCTCCGGGCCAAAGCTACCAACAATGCGCGACACTCACACAAGGCCGCCGCGAACACAAGGAAAGGTCGGCGTGTTGTCGCCCCGAAGAAGGCTACTGCCATCACGCAGGCATCCATGCACAAGGTCGGTACCATAGCCCTGATACCCATATCCCATTCCCATCTCTTTCGCCTCCCAATCCCAACTCCATCTCAGTCCCCGTCCCCTTTCTCCCACACACCCAAGAGAGACTGAATTGTCATTTCGCATATCAGGCACTCAGCGCCAAGATAAACAAGTCGGTTGAACAGCAGATGGTGAACGCCGCGTCGTCTGGCAAGCTCACCATCATGAAAAACACGGGTACAGAGAGGTGGGTACGCTTATCTGCTACGGACTTTTTTCTTTTTCTTCTTTTCTCGTGCCCTTCCCCCCTCTTCGCGTCGCGTAGACAACAAAGAGGCCCCGAGATTTCGCGCGATGCATCTTCTCTCTTGCCCTCTCTGCGTTCTCTCAAGGCGCCCACGCCGTCAAACCAGAGCTTGTGCCTCATGGTTGCCCGCATGCTCCCTGCCATACACGGTCACACTAAAAACATGTGTTCCTCGATCTTTCTAGCGTCAAAGACGACCCTGCCGCTAAGTCCAAAGCACCCAAAAAGGCCTCTTCGTGAAGCCTGAATGCCTGATGGCCGCCCAAAATCTATATTACAGAGGAGAAGAATATATATATTGTACTTTGATTGACGTGCGGTATTGCAGTGGACGCTTGGCCCTTTTGGAAATTCGCTCTTTCGGCTGATGGCGGCACGTGAGTGTGGGAAACAGGTACCGCATGCGGCGACTGTGAGGGAGGGCAACGGCCGCTCCCCCACGCGGCTGGCGCGAGGTATCAACGCGAGGTATCAACGGAGTGGAGGAGGGTGGCAAGGTTGGCAAGGCGAGGTGCTCGAAAAAGGTCGCATTCGCCTCACGGCACGGGTATTTGATGGGGGGGCACGTTCGCGGGGCCCCGCGCGCTGCCTAATCCTCGAGGCTCGAGGGGAATTGTAATTTCCTCGGTGATGGCTTCGTGCCCTCCCGGCCGCATTACAGTTCTCTCATCTGTCTCACGCCCCCTACCTACGTATATGCCGTATTACATTCAGTCGTGTGCCCTTCTCCCCCCCTCAGGCGCTCGCCGAGACGCTCGAGGTACCTGCCATCCCTGTTCCACGCGTTTTCCGAGAGAAGGGGAAGGGAGAGGGAAAAAAAAAACCTGCCGCGTGCCAGTGTGGATGATAGGACACGAACCTTACCTTGCCGTATATCTCCTATTGCAATGCATCGTGCGTGCACGATTACGTGTGGGGAGGGACACCGCGGTATATTTGCACTCACGGTCAAAGACAGGAAAACGGAGGTGGTGGGTGCAGGTGGAGTACCAAGACAACTACGTAAAGTGCAATGCGGGGTATCAAAAGAGGAAAGGGGGCGAATGCAAGCATGAGAGCGGCAGTGAGAGCGTTCAATGCGTGAAAAAACCGGTGGCGTGAGCGACAAATCAGAAAACAAATTCGTAAGGACAAAGTCGACGCTACATTTTACCCCGCAGAAAGGAGAGAGAGAGAACACTGAGCAGCAGACGCGAGAAATGAAATGAAGAATGGCATGGCGTGGCAACAATGAGATATGGCATGGAATGAGTACAAGAATTGCATGATGACGACGATAGCTGTGAAATTTGCTTGCAGAGTGAATTGAAAAAATTGAACTAGAAAACGGATATGATGCAGAGAGAGAGAGATGAACGAGAACCAAAAGATGCAGGAGAAAGGGTCATATGAGTTGGGAGCCGAAGTGAAGAAAGAAAAATGATGAATGAATGAATGAATGAAGAGAAAAAAAGCACAGCCCATCACTCCAGCTGTGGAGTGTCCATTTTCTCAGAGCGCGTGGTGAGCACCTTCCCCCCCAGGTGACAAGGGTTGGTCTTTGAGCTCAGCAATCTTCATGTGGACGTGGAGAAGTGTCCGACGCTGAAACTCCGACAGCGCTGCATCCTCTTTGTACTGCGAGTCCATAAAGTGCATGACCTTCTCCATGGCCTCGAGAGCTTCTATAGCAGAAGGGACCGGTGGGGGGAGGCCCTCCGCGTAACAGTCAAAGACGTGCATGCGCTGCTGCCGTTGCCGTGGGAGGGGTGGTGGATACTCCTGAGACGCAGACGGCACGTGGTCCGGGACGCCAGGGTTATACCTCCCAGCGAGGTCAGCAGGCGGCTGGTCAGAAGACGCAGAGGTGAGCGAGGTGAGCGCAGAAGAGGGGAGACCATCAGAGCCGGTAGTCTGAATGCCAGAAGGGACTGAAACACGGGTGGGGGACTCCACGCGCACTGGGGAGGGCATGCTGCCGTCCGTGCCGCCGCCTCCTCCGTGAGAGCTGCCAGAATCTGGACCCGAATCGACGGTCAGGTTTCCTGGCCGTGGAGTCGGTGACCTCCTCAACGTGTCATCAGTAGCATACAGGTCGTTCTGGACGAGGTAGTCTGCGATCGACAGCCCAAAGTGCGGCGCTGAGTCGGCAGACACGCTGTGAAGGCGACCTAACCGTGCATTCCTGCCGTTCCCGTGGAACTGGCCACGACGGATCCCGTGTCTGTGCTTGAAGTTCTCGACCCAGCCGGAGCTCGCCTTGAATTTGTCCTCGGGGATCTGGAGCAGCTTGGCGACCTCCTTAGCCTTGTTCCGGATCACAGAGTCAGTCAGCTGCACTTTCTTGTCGCGGCACTCATATAACCACTTGGCGAGCTCGGACTCAATCTCGGGGAATTTTGACGGCCTGAAGGAACGCAATGTGCTCAGGGTACAGCAAACTGTGGAACAGGGCAATGAAGCACACCTGTGCTTGGCCGTGTGAGGCTCCTCCCCGTCTGGTACATTCAGCCACTTGCTTTTTTGTTTCAGGATTTTCGACACGGTGCTGCGCTCCACACCCCATTTGTTTGCGATGTCCTCTTGGCGAATACCAGGGTTCTCCTGGTGATAGAGGCAGATCTCCTTACGCTGGTGATTGAACAGCCGTTGTTTACGCGGCTTTCCAATGAGCTTCTGAAGTGCTTCCCCTGTGGGATATTTGAAAAATGGTCGCTCGACTTCAGACCTCACACTAGTCCCTTCAGTGAGGCTAGTAATGGCAGACGTGATATATGCGCGGGAGAGACAGCGCGGGGGCTAAAGCCCGGACCAGGGAAAAAAGGGAAAGGGTAAGCCTCGGAAGGAACCGATGGAGCGGTGAATAATGATGGCGGCGGCGGCACGGAGAGGGGGTCTTGATGCGCTGAGATGGGGGTATTGGAATGCTCAGAGGGTTCCCCTGAGGGCATGCCGTTAGCGGGCGTCTGTGAACGCGACGGCGAAGACTGGGTGGGAGGCATCTGGGTGACAGTAGTTAAGTGGGAAATTAAACGAGACTAGTGGAACGAGAAGAACGCACGTCATGGCATTCACTTGGAGACGTGGACTCTGCATTCTCCTGGTGAGCTGAGGGTGGTGTTCCGCGTAATTGCGCGGCGCGCGCCTGGCGACGGGTTAAGACACCGCGTTGTGGGCCGATGCTGCTCTCAATCTGAGCTCCGGTAAAGTTGAGTGGCACGGGCGTGCTGAGTTGCATGCGAGGCTGATGTTGAGGATTATGAGGATGGTTATAGAAGACCGCGGGTGAAGGAGCAGAATAAGGCAGAGTATGGAGAGGTTGCATGAGAGAGTACATTCGGGAATGGTCGGCAGTGGAGCCAGACAGCAGAGTATGTGATGGTGGACTCCAGGCCGAGGTAGTCATGGAGGGATGGAATGAGGGACGGTGGTGGTGAGTGGAATCAGAGTACGGAGGATTGTAGACGAGCGCCTGAGCATCGGAGTACGAGTGAACGGCGTTCATTGTCAAAGTCAAAAGAGGTGGGGCATGCGCAGGAGGGGTATGGAAGGAAGGGGGGTTGATTTAAGGGAAAAGGCCCTTACCGGGATAGCAGGGGGAGACGCCTTTAGAGGGAAGGGCAGGCAGGGCAACTCTGGCACTCCGAGTCCGAGTCCGAACCCGCTTCCGAATCCGGGCGGCTGAGCGAACCACACGGCCCGGGCCCGGGAAATCGGAAACTCAACCGCGACTAACCGTGACTGCATCCTTCATAAGAAAGAATAGAATCCATCTTACTTATCGCTCTCTCTCTAGCTTGCTTACGGTCCTCTCCGTACAAACAATTCTAGTGGCGCTCGCTCGCTTGTCCTGCGCCAACCTCTGGTTTCCCCCTTCATACAACTTTCTGCCCTCTTGCTTACTCCTCCCGGGGGCCTCCCACCCCCTGCGACTTGACCAATCCAACGAAAAACATTGACACTACACGCGTTTTCAGGCCGTTCTCCGTCAATTCCCTGCTAGACGCCCCTCTGCATGGCATCCTGTTACCACGAAGCTCCCTATCAAGAAGAATTTCTTGTCAGAAGCTGTCGTAACAGCGTGCTCCTAGCAGTATCTCATGCTCATTAGATCGCCCGGAGCAATCGCGGACCTCCTCCGACCCACTGCTTACCAGTTTCTTACCGTACTAGGCCTCAGGGTCCTGGGCGTTTTGTTCAACCGTCCAATCTCTGACTCGGACCTCTTTTGATGGAAGGATATGGGCCCTCAAATGTCACCACCCTCACGGTAATGTCCACAGATGGCTTTTCCGGTCCTGCAGGCTGTCAGCTGTCTCCCTCCTCCCATCCTGGGCGCAAATGAACGCCTCATGTCTCCAGGCGTTTTTATCGCTCTAATCGCGCTTCCTCTCAATTTTGCTCTTCATCGATAAGGCAGTTGCGGTCCCAGGCCGTCTCGGCTCTCCAGCCGTCACTCCTTTTTTGTCACCTTACTACCCTCTTCGGAAGGCACCCACGGTACTGTCCGCTCGTCCGGGCCCACGGTTCTAGGTCCTAATCTAGTCATGTTGTTCCAGTGTTATGATACCTAACTCAAACAAGGTTCACCCACTCCGTATCTTAACATGGGCGTTTGTTCT